>JACSYO010000150.1:3022500-3215000 GCA_016806645.1 Ophiodon elongatus | reverse complement strand
TCCATGGATTATTCATCAACTTAACACCTCCAGTGCGATCAAGTCGATTTCTAGAACAACGAGATAAAAACGAGCCTGACAAGAGTTGGTGACGAGGGAAGGATGAGAGAAACGGAGTAAAAAAAACAGAGACGCCAAACTGGGAAATTGGAAGGAATAAAAAAAAGGGACATGACAAGACAGAGGAAATCTGCATTTAGATACAATATACAGTATGTGATTTCAACACGAATAGCAATCTAATTCAAGTCTAGTCTGTGGAACGCTACAATCTTTTGCATGAAATTCACTTGACGGTTAGATAGAAATGTAGCTGCAGAGACAAAATGAGAGAGAGAGAAAGAGAGAGAGAGAGGAGGGAGGGGAAGAGAGAGAGAGAAGGAGAGAGAGAGGGAGACAGTGGAAGAGGTTGTAAAGGGTGACATGACTGGCATTGCTGGGATTCTTTTGAAGCCTTTTGTTGTTTGAGGGCATGCACGTGTGTGCAGAGAGAGAGAGAAAAGGTCACAGATGGAAATCTCTCACTCCGGGGCAAATTTAACAAGACTTACTTAACTTCACTAAGGACTTAAAAGTTCCAGTCAGAGACAGAAACACAGAGGGGAGAGTCGGACGAAGCGGAAAAGGGATCAGATCATTTTGAGCTGCCCAAGAAAATAATCCTACGTAGATAACACAAAGTCTTTAGGCTTGTATATATTCCAGCTCATATTCATTTGTACGTGGTGCTGCATCTTTACCAGATGATTATCACTTTAAGGGTCACCGTTATGAATCAGGACTCTTCCTTCACGCTCTATCTTCCTTCTTTTTTATCTTTTAAAAGTGTGCATTTCTAATATTCCCCATCTTTCATTGTCACCCCCTCCTCAAAAAGGCAGTCAGCACACACACACACACACACACACACACACACACACAGTGAGACAATGCAGTTATTGACAGTCAACACCTGTTTACTCTCAATGAACAGACTGCCAGACAGAGCGGGGGAATCACGAAAGAGGCATTCGATTCATTCCGTTTCCTCCCGTTGATTGCAGTCTGATTGGCTGTTTTACCTCACCGTGTTCTCCACTTATTAGTATTTGATTCCTTTTACATTGATTTCTTAATGTTTTTAACTGTCTGAAGACTCCGAATGCTGCAACAAGATAGGAAGAACTAGCCAATGTGCGTTAGTTTCAGCATATTTTCATCATTCCAAGTGCTGACTCGTGGTTGTAAAATAATGGAGAAGAAAAAAAAGAAAATTGGGAAACATGGGAAATACCGGGTTATCATAGATGGAAGCAAACCCTTCACTAATATTTAGGAAATGCTTTTTTTTTTCTTCTTAAAAGTTCTCTCTGTCTTTTACAGACCATGTCTTTGTCCACTTTTCTCCCTCCCCCAGCTAAACCAGTAAGGAATGCAGTTGATGAGGATTTCACAGTTTGTGTGTGAGTGCTTGCGCGTGGATAAAACATTCCTCCCCCCCCCCACCCCCATCCCCCGTTACGCAGGGGCGCACACCTGCAGGGCACCTGAGGTCACAGGGTCACACACACAAACACACACACACACACACGCACACACACACACGATTGTGGGATATGCATGACTGGGCACCAACTACCTGTTGCTCTCTCTATCTTTTTGCTCTACCTGCACTGTGCTGAAAGAAATACACACTATTCTGCCAGTCTTCTCCTCTTTCACCTCCTTTTCAACTGTGGCAGAAAACGAGTGAAACTGAAGAGACTGCATGTAAAACCCCCTTCAAGCACTGTTATATTCAGTGTTTCCTTTCTTTCCTTATTTCTTTCCTTCCTTCCTTTATTAATTTCCATCCTCCGTCCTCTCTTTTTCTGGCACCACCCAGAGCGCACCCAGTGAGAAAGTCATTAGAGATAGTAGTTTGTACTGGGATTAGGGAACTAAGCTGGTAAATACAGCAAGGCTTTCAGCTGGCAGCCAGAAAACGGAAGGGAGAAGAAGAGAAGTTGGTAGAGAGAGAAAGAGAGAGAGAGAAAGAGAGAGAGAGAGAGAGAGAGAGAAGTAAGAGAAGGACAGACCAAAAGGAGGGGGGGTTGAAAGAAGGTGAAAGCGAGGAAGACGGACAGACAGAGTAAGACGCGATTAGGAGCTAGTCTGTAAAAAAAAAAAGAAGAAAGAAAGCGGCTTCCCTCGTTGCTCATTAAAGGTTGAGGGAACTCAAACAGAGCTGGTGGCAGCTTGCAGTCCTTCTGCTGAAAACCAAACAGAGCGACGGAGCGAATGGGAGGCGAAGAGAAAAGAAGAATGACAGAGAATGGAGGCACTTAGTTTTCCCAGTCGTTTAGCAGTCGTGTTGTTGTCCGTCTTTAGAGAAGCTTAGAGAGGACGGCCATTCAGTCTGGGGCGGCGGGCGGACACAGCTGCTACCCACGCACACACACACACACACACACACACACACACACACATACATACATACATACACATACATACATATATACATAGATGGCTCTACACATGCACACAGGAAGGCAAGCCAGTACAAAGACACACACACACGTACAAACACACACACACACACACACACACACACACACACACACCATCTGATGTGTTTCTCCTAAAAAATTGAATGCACGTTAAATTAGAAACACCTAAAATCTTCAGCTAAATGTAAACAAAAAATATGTCAAGACTGATACATTTTGCAAACAAAGAAAATATCCAATATAGAAAAACACAAAAAGATAGTATAGATAAAGTTGGAGGGTTGACAGAAATCCATCGCACAATAGATCAAAAGTTAGAAAGTTAAAAAATGTGACAAATAAGAGTCCACCAAATCTCCCAGTAGAGACGTACCTGCTGTCAGTACAAAGAACAAGACTTCCATTGTGGCTGCATTGATACAAAATACAAAATAATTCATTTTCATGTAAAAAGCGTGTCACATGACCAACATACGCTCCGAGGAACAATAACAGCAATCAATAATATTGAATTGTAAAATTTTAAAATGTCTGAAATCGTTCACTGATATGTTGGTCTCACACACACACACACACACACACACACACACACACACACACACACACACACACACACACACACACACACACACTCACACACACACACCAATGTAGTTACATCCTGTTCACAAACTCATACGAACACGACCAACTCTGACTTGTTAACTGTTTCTACTGTATCAAACACACACACACATACACACACACACACACACACACACACCAACACACATACACACACACACACACACACACACCAACACACATACACACACTCACACACACACACACACACACACACACCAACACACATACAGTCAGACATTGTTTGAATCACCCAACAGTGAGTGTGGGACCAAAGCTCCTCGGATGCTGATGAGCGAGGAGGAATCGCCTGGTGACAAAGAGTCAACTATAGACGGAGGGATGTGGGTTTGGAGGGTGTGAAAGACAGAAAAGGAAGAGTCAAATGAAAACCAGAGTGTGTACACAGACACACAGAGGCCCTCCAGGCTAAATGAAATGGACTCTCTGTGTGAAGGGCTGAAAGCTTTTAAACAAACTGGAGAACGAGACATTTCTAAGGAGGGCTGGTCTCAATAGCTAGAGAGACAGATGGGTAAACAGACAGATATGTCAGAATAAAGGGGTTTGAGAACGAGGAAAAGAACCGGAGCAGTCGGACGCTTTCTTTTCCCAGGAGTTGAGAGGCCAAAATGACCATTCAAACAACTGAACAAATTTCAAAGTTGACTTGCATCACTTTGATCATTTAACTTGGGGGGTTGTGGGGGGAGCAGCAAAATGGGCATGATGACATGCAATTAAGTTTAATGTCAGAGACTGACCTGACAGAGCAAAGCCGGGGCAAACAGTCCCAGCAATTATGATTAGTGGAGTCAAAGATCTCCATGTGCGCAATTACGTTCAGGTACATTAACATTAGCCTGAAAAGCAGGCAGGCTTAATGGTCTATCTGGAGAGGAAAGATTACGTTTGTGATGCCATTTAGATGAAATTGAAAAACAAAGTACATTTGTTTTCATGCTCACTGCTTTAGGGACTGTAGGCCTTCGTGAAAATGTCCCCCATCTCTGCAGACCCCTCCTGTTTTTTGGACAAGCTGTTTTTTTTTCAGAAAGAAGACCCTCTTTTGTGGACGTTTTTATTTGCCCAGCTTCAAAGTATTTTGTTCACAATACGAAGCAGGTCTTAACTACATAATGCAATGCAGTTATTAAATGCCGCTGAAATACGTTATTTGGAAGATAGCCATCTAAAAGACGTTTCAAGTCAATTTAGTTTTCATCTTTTCACTTCAACAAATCACTGCGTAATGCTCCCAGCTGCATCCATCCCTCACTGTGTTCACTGAATTTGTTCAGCAGTATTTCTCTTTTCTTCTTTTTTTTTTTTTGTTTGAACACGGGGCTTTGGTGCAGCATGGTTAGAATATTTTTGCATCATTAATGCATTCCCAAAAGGAAAGCGCCTCTGCTGCATTTGCCTCAAAATGTCCTTTCTATAAAGAATGACATCTAGTGCATTGGAATGTAACACTCACTCATCTTCTGTGCAGACTATGAAAGGTTAGATGCATAATTATAATTTTTATCACAAACAAAGTCCTAGTTTTGTGTGGTTGTGAGTTTGTGTGTGTGTGTGTGTGTGTGTGTGTGTGTGTGTGTGTGTGCGTGTGTGTGTGTAATTTCAGTTTAGTGGACAGTAAAAAGAGGAAGCTGTGGGCGATCGGCTCCTCTCTGTACTCTCTATGTGGTTTGCGTCTGTGTGAGTGTGTGTCTTGCTCTGATCATGGGTGAGTAGAAGGGCAAGCTGTATGATGAGCCCGCTCTGCGTGTGTGCGTGTGTGTGTCTGTGTGTGTACCGAGTATGTGCATGCACATTTCTTTTGCCTTCAGATTGTATGAGCGTGGGAGGTTTAAAAATGCTACATCAAGCCAGCAGCACAGGCCAGAGTATGTGCGTGTGTGTGTGTGTGTGTGTTTGTGTGTGTGTGTGTGTGTGTGTGTGTGTGTGTGTGTGTGTGTGTGTGTGTGTGTGTGTGTGCATGTGCATATAGATTTCCCAACCCGCCTATTTACAGCTAAAGGAAAACTGTGATTAGAGAGAAAGGAGAGCGAGCGAGAAAGAAAGAGACAGAAGGGAGAGAGGGGGCCGATAGAAAACTCTCTACATCTGGCCCAGTGGTGAGGCTGCCAGAACACACACACACACACACACACACACGCACACATGCACACACGCACACACTGTTATTTTCTTGTTTTGTTCTATTCTCATTCCTCGGTCATAAACAATACCTCACGAACCAACATCCTGACAACATCAGCACACACACACACACACACACACACACACACACACACACACATGGATGTGCCTTTAGGTGTGAGACAGATACTGACAGACAACTCGCCAAACAGATCAACAAGCAGACAGACAGACAGACAGACAGACAGACAGACAGTGTATCCCTCTAAAACAACCACAGTGGCTTTTGAATTTGAGGCCTCCATCAAACCCTCCCCCCCTCAAAAAAACCCACAATTTTGATGGGTTTAGGGATTGGGTAACACACACACACACACACACACACACACACACATACACACACACACACACACACACACACACACACAGACACAGAGAGAGATTCTCATGGTCCTGTTACAAACGTAATACCGCCTTAATCACTGCAGAGGTTTCTAAACCCCTTTTCCTGGCCACAAGGCGTCTCTTCCTCTCCTCCTTAATAACGACGACCTCTCGTCTGCTCCAGTCAGATACCGGTGCTGCAAAGGGTTAATGCATCAGTCTGCATCCTTCATTGAATGAAACAGAACATCTACCTGACTGAGGGGAAAATGCCCCTAGATGGGGAGCTATAACGTAGACTTCATCATGAAGGTGGAAACTCTTTAATGAACTTGGATAAACTGCCTTATATATATATATCATGCACCCTGGGCTTGAAATGAATTAAGATATTTTTATGAGTAATGTTAATGTTTTTTAGATAGATACAGTAAGGTTTCAGCTGTTCATCCATTACTTTAATGATTCATCTTCTTTTTATCTTTTTGTTTTGTTTCATGATGCCAGATTTCACCAGGTACATCGAGAGAAGGATTTAAAAATTATGTCCACGATTCAACTTTGCCTGAAAGGATACCTTTTCGCCGTACATAAAGTCAAAGTCTTTCTTTTGTCTTCCTCTGCCAATTGCTCATGTCATATATTTCTATGGGCGGTGAAACACGCATCAACAATATATTTCAGTAAAGTCAAACTTCTGCTTAGACTGGACCAAAGCAGTTGTTTATTTTTCCATATGTCCCAAGTGAAATCTGAAGCGCAGCCGACAGGGTTTTTATGAAGTTTAGGAAAATATGGATCAAAGTGATTAAAGCATTGTTTCCCAGCATTCTGAAAAATGCAATGATTACCCGAGAGAAGCAGTAGAGTTACAGTCAGAGACAAAAAGCCTACTGATAGCACTTAGACCAGATGAGGTCTGGCTGGTTGATGCCTTGTTAAATGTTGGCCAAGTTTCTATTACAAATAAGGGTATTTTCTGATAGCTGTGCAAAGTTAAGCCCCCTGCATCTGAAACCACACATACTGTACTGAATAATCATGCTGATTGAAGATGGATTGCCAGCAGACTTACTCGCCTGTGTCTTTCCAACTTTATAATATTTAAAAAAAAAATACCAAAGATGATTGAACTGCTTGCTCCCTTAAAAAAAAAGAAAAAAAGAAGCCAAAGGAAATATTTCAATTAACTTTTAATATTTCTAAACGCTTTAAAATAAAAAACCCTACCTAGATCACGGTTTTGACATTCGTTCATGTCTGGTTTACTACTCTGGTTTATTAATCAACAGCATGCATATGCTAATACTGGGCCCTGTAAATGAGCTTACCAGGCGTGTTCTGCTGGAGGGGGCTGCGAGTCTCCTGCTGTGCTGTTAATGTACTGGTCAGCCACAGGGAAAAGTGCTTATTCCTCTCTAACGGTTTTAAATGACTTGAAGAAATGACAAATTAATCTCTGATGACAGGATCAAACCAGAGAGAAAACTAATAGAAGGGATTTGTATTGCATTCACTACACGTAGACAGCGTAGATGCACCCGCGTTTGCAGACACACAAACAGAATTGCGCACAAACACAGACGGACACGTATACGCAGGCGCACGGCGACCACGAACGCTGCTCTGTCAGGCAGCGTAGAAATGAGAGCGGTCATCTGATGAACGACTGGGGGATAATTGATGATATTTCTGTGCCGGAGCCTCTTCCAGCACGAAGCAGATCGCACATCTGTTATGTCGATGGACAGTTGACTTGAGATCTGGGAGCAGGAACTGATCTCTCCTAGAGGTGGCGGCAGGAGAAGCCACAACTCACTTGACAATTGTCACCAGGATACGAGCCGGAGCGGCTTCCTGTGCAACCTTTGGGTGTTGAATGGTGTAAGAATAGCCAGGATTTCATTTTTCTAGTGTGCAACTGTTAGTGGTTATGTGAAATCGGGCTCTGTCTCTTGCAAAAGTTTGTTCCCAGTCAACTAAAGTGCATTCTAAATGCCCCTTTTCTTCCAGATTACGGTCGCAGTTTTAAAGACTTTTAAACATGTAGTTAATGTTGTAAATTGAAACAAATCAAAACAAAAACCCACAGAAACTATTTGATTAGGTTAAATAAAAAACATCATGGTTTGGCATAAAACATCCATGTTTGTTACGTTAGTTAAGCTACAAATAAATCCCAATAAGTGAACATTGACTTTTGGTTTCACACATGAGAGGAACAGTGGTGTCTTGGGTGAAAGTCCTGTATTTGTTTGGCTCATCCAGCACCCAGACCTCCTCCCTTCACGGACTTCCACCGGCTATTTTTGTTACATTAAAAGCAAATGTAACTCGCAACAAAATACATTCGCCTCAAAACGTAATTCACAATGAGGTTTTGTTGTATGAGAACGTCATTTTTAGTAAACAGGGCTGAAATATAGTAGCCGCTTGGCTGCAGTGTTGCATAGACAGCAACCTCTCCACGTGTCATCTGATCCAATTCCAAAGAAAGGACAAAGAGGAAAAAGTAGGCAGACAAAAAGAAAGGAGGAAATAAAAAGATAAAAGTAAAGGAAGGCGCCAAAGCCTCGACCTTTACAGTTAATACTAAAGGCTCAGAGAGAAGTACAGAGAGAACGGCAGGAGGAAAAACAGAGAGAAAGAGAATGAAAGTTCACTTTCTTTGATATAGAAGTATTTATGAATATTCTGATTTGACAAGCTGCATGCAGCGGTACAACCCTGCAGTGTCACGGTTTAATATAACAGTTTTGATGTCGTTAAAGATATTGTTTCTTTTATGCTCACTGATCAACAATTAAAACTGGCACAAACAAAACCTGATGGAAACATCTGCGTTTGGGCTTTGTTCTGTGGCATGAAACACTTTGAGAGTGAGAGACAGACAGGTAGACGGACAGACGACAGGGGAGCGAGAAAGAGAGGAACAAAGTCAGAGAAGAGGAGGACAGAAAACAGACGGAGGGATATTCTCTTGTGGTCGACTCCGGCACATAGGTTAATTCTATTATTGCAAGTCTGCAGAGTGGAAAAAGTAAGGATGACGCTTGAGATTGAAAACAAATGTCAGGAGAAATGAGTTTCTGGCTGTCTGTGTAGAGCCGATGAGCGGAGAGAAAGGATAGAGAGTTTGAGCGGAGAGAAAGGATAGAGAGTTTGAGGGAGAGGATGGCGAGAGAAGCAGATTTGAAAACTTTGTAAAATATTTCAAAACCTTCCCCGTGTTATTAGATATTGTTTGTTGCTGTGTCTCTCAAGTACACTTCCCAGAGATCACTTTCTAACTAGATTATGTGGTCTGTTTACTCATTTTATGCTTCTTTCCAGATCGCAAATGTTGCAGCACCAAGCAGTCCAATTTCTCACTGTGACTCATTTTTAAGGAGGCAAAAATATAGAAAACTTCTACAGTGCTTCACGAAGGAATATGGAGAAGGGCACGAGTGAAGGAAGAGAGGGATGGGTGGAAAAGGTCTGAATGTAGGAGAGAACAGCAGAACTCTTCTTTCAGAGTTCAGAAACCCTGCAGCGACCCCCGCCTCGACACACACAGAGCTGACAGCGCAGTTAAGTCTATTAGGGTCTCAGGTGTACACGTATGTGCGCATGCATGTTAAAGGTAAACAACCTTATAGGTCTGGAAGAGCACTTAGACAAAATGCTGGAACAGCAACAACTTACCGCAGCCTTGACCCATCACATACACACACACACACACACACACACACACACACACACGTCTGTGTTTCTCACCACGTCAGGTACACCGGCAGACGCCACTTAATGGCTTTTGGGGTCAGCACTGAATGCAAGGCATCATGGGAGTCGTATGTTACCTCCCCGGCGTCTGCAATGCTGCCTGCTCTTGACATTTCACCCCACAGACCACTGGCCGTGACCAATTTCCAACAACACCGAAGGCAAGCAGAATCAGCGGAAAGTTTCTGCTGAGTTATCTTACAAATAAGGCCTCTGAGAAGTAGGTGAAGAGTGAGAAGGTCATTGTTCTGACCTTTCCTTCAGTGAAATAAGAAAGAATTAAACCTGACAGAGTCATCTCACACAGAAATCCACTCAGACACTGAATCCAAGACTACTTGCTGAAAAGGTCAAACCCCAGGGCTGGAAATCTGCGGAGAACTTTAAACTGAGAGGAAATGACAGAACACCTGCACTGACCCATTTATGGTCGACCCAACCCTTAGAGGAGATGCAGCCTCAAACATTTTAACCCCAAACTAAAATGTCAGTGAACCTGTTTAGGGAAAGTATTTTAAGTAAATCATAGTTTTAGTAAGGAATGATTGGACGAGTGCTCTTACATACTATACAATTAGTGGTGGAATCTGATTCTTTAATAATATACAACAGCAGGAGAAACACAAAGCAGGTGGTGTTTAGACTAATAAAAGGAACGTTTTCTCCATTTTCAAACCAGATCATACGCATGTAAACACGTTTTTGCAACCTAAAAGTTAATATGAAGTCAGAATCACAAAACAAGCTGCACCATCCTTCTCTTGAATTTCCTCAGGGAAGTAAACAAATTTAAAAAGAAAAGCATTTACTGTCCCAAAAGTTTACTGCGTTGTCATGGTAACTGTTTCCACAGCAGAGATTGCCAGAGTTGTGATTAGGCCAATTAGGCTGAAGACTAATTATGGGATGTATTTAAAGCTGTAATGAGCGTCTGCACTAACTAACTTAGAAGTGCCACATACATATATATATATACAGACACACACACACACACACACACACACACACACACACACACACACACACACACATAGAAAGAGAGGGCAGAATGAACAGGAAGTCTGTACTTGTCTTTGCATGGCTGCTGTTCACTGACCCATTGACGACAGAAGGGAACTCCCTCAGCACTGCAGTCAGGTGTGTGTGTGTTTGTGTGTGTGTGTGTGTGTGTGTGTGTGTGTGTGCGCGCGCACGTCACGCAGGACCAATGAAAACCAGTGTCTATGTTCCGTGTCTACATCTGCATGCCTCCTTACCTACAAGCCTCTTGCTTCCGCTGTGTGTGTGTGTGTGTGTGTGTGTGTGTGTGTGTGTGTGTGTGTGTGTGTGTGTGTGTGTGTGTATGTATGTGTGTAGGTGTGTGTGTGTGTGTGTGTGTTTCCAGGTATAAGGCCCTTCCTCCCAGTTCAGTTTTCACTCAGCAGATTTCATTAATGTGGCTCCTCGAGGAGTCTTTCATCTCGCCGGCTTTTCCGGAAAGGTAGAATGGTCTATTTACCAGCAGAGCGCCGGCAAGAAGCTGAAACTGCTATTATTATTACATTTACCTCCAGAATTAGACTTGTGATTAATAGAGGGTCTGTATGTGTGTGTATATAATGTGTTTACAGAGTGTGTGTGTGCGTGCAGAGGAAGTCATTTAAAGTAGTACAAAGAGGAGGAAACACTTTAGAGAGAAAGAGGGATTATCAGGAGGGGGAGAGAGACGTTTCTTTTATTGCCCATTAAGTATTTTAAACCTCAAAGTGAAGCATTTAGTCTTTCTTTGTAGGAAAGACCAGAGATACGTTTTGAGCATTTGTTGCTGCTGTTATCTCGGCACTTCAAACAGAAAGCTTGATTTGCAGTAAAGCTCAAGGCTAAGGCCACTGATGGTCATTATAGAATATAAATAAACAGAAGAATGACCATATTCCCACAGCAAGATCATGACTATTTTATCTTTTCTTCAGATTTACAGAGATTAATCAATTGTCTAACGTCTGTATGTTAGACTGCATTTGCTCTGAGGATGCTGTACAAGAGAAGAGCTGGTGTGTGTGTGTGTGAAGTGGTATTTTCAGTCTACTACTTTTCAAGAAATTATTTTCAAAACCACGTTCCAATTTGTGAATTCAAAAACCCCCTCAATGTGTCACTAATGGTCTCTCTGTACAAGTGAATGGTACTCATCAGGGAGAGTCAGGGGCTCATTAGCAGAAAAGCGGTGGCAATATTTTAGTATCAGACACACAAATGTGCATGTTTCTTTTTAAGAATTTTTTTT
This sequence comes from Ophiodon elongatus, assembly GCA_016806645.1. NCBI lineage: Eukaryota > Metazoa > Chordata > Actinopteri > Perciformes > Hexagrammidae > Ophiodon > Ophiodon elongatus. The sequence goes on along the minus strand of JACSYO010000150.1, from coordinate 3,203,345 downwards.
TAAGCTCCACTTACAATTTGTAACACAGACAGAGAAACACGGAGCAGATTATGAATAAGACAAGCACTCTTATAGATCACGGACAGGGCAGCGCTGCCATTCGACACAAAGCGCCAACCTCTTAGAGTGGAAGGACCTCAAATCATCCCAAAAATCCACGAGGAGGCAACTGAGAGGGTTGTATCTATGCGCTGGATTGTGGAAGGAGTGCTGAGGAAAAAGAAGAGCTCTCTCAGAAAAGTCCCCGTTCTCTTGTTGTTTTCAAAGGACTGAAGAGAGAAAAAAAAAAGTACGTAATATTTCTCAGATGCAGACACGTCTGGATAATAGCCTCATATAATGACCGTTTTAGGGTGATCTATATCGCAAACCACATGTTTTCCAACATGATCTATATCTTCTGAAATGTCAGGACAAACATGGTGGAGGAGGTGACCTGCGCCTCTCCTGGTATCAGCCCCTGGCAACAAGTGTCAGGGGAGACAAAGAGCAGGGGAGAGGACAGGAGAGGAAAAACAGGAGGAGACGAAAAGGAAGAGCAGGATGTGATTTATGTTGGTGTTGACTGTTGACTTACTCTCGCTGTCTCTCACTCTCGTTTCTCTCTCTCTTCCCTCCCCTCATTCTGCCATTTATCTTTCAGTGCTCTCTCTTCTCCCGTCTCTCATTTTGTCCCCCCCCCGTGAATTAAAGTTCAACTGAAAAAAATATGGGAATATGAATCCCTGTTATAGTGTTACATTTTCTTTAACAGCTACACGGTTCATACTGTTGTTGTAAAATGCTAATGATTGAAACAAGGACACTGTCAGACATTTTTTTAAAACAATTCATGTCTATGCTTTTGATCCGCCCATGTGACAGAGTCAAAAGTTACAATGCACAACCCCTGGTATTTATATAAACACACATGAGCTGTTGATTACAAAAAAATGGTTTCTGTCTGTAACGTTAAGCTCTAAAATAATGAAAAGCTGTATTTTTTAATAAAGTTATCCAAGTGTCGAAATGATTCAATCCAATCTAACTACTTACTGAAAATATAAAGACAGAGGAAGAGAACATAAAAGCACACAAAAAAAGGATGTGATGATAAAAAAAATCACGCACAATGACGTTGATGATGACTGTTGTGCTGGAACACTCTGTTGCTTTTTCTAAATTGGGTACTTAGACACTCCAATTGACTCCAGAAGATGTTTCTGGCCAACCGGAGGCCTGTAATTATACACACTGATATGTTTTAGATGATGAGAGTGTAACTCACACACACACACACACACACACACAAAACTTATTGAACACACACAAACACACACATAATGTCTGCAACTCTAGACTTGGCAAGATTTCCAAAGAAAGCATGGCATCAGGGCCCCAAAGCATCTGTGTGTGCGTGTGTGTGTGTGTGTGTGTGTGTGTGTGTGTGTGTGTGTGTGTGTGTGTGTGTGCGTGTGCGTGTGCGTGTGCGTGTGCGTGTGTGTGTGTGTCTGTGTGTGCGTGTGCGTGTGCGTGCGTGAACGTGTTCAAAGCCTCATTCCCGTCATCTAAAATAAAATCCATATATGTGTGTGGTAGGTCCTCAGCGTTCCAGGAAGGAGTGTGGAACTGCATGAGAGTGTGTCTGAGCTAACGAGACAGAGCTAATTAAAATCAGAGCAGCCTCAGAGCAAAGCTCTGTTCACCATCCATGACATTGCTGCATGTCATCACACACACACACACACACACATGAAATGTTAAGATACGAGCAAAAGCATGCACACGCAGAAAGACGCACACAATATGATGCACACACCACAAATCTCTGGCATCTCTGTGGTCTCTTGAAGCCAACAATGTCAAATTCTTCCCGCCACCGTGCCTCCCACAATCCTTTGTGCTCGCGAGGTTGTGACGTCCGCTTGTCCCTCTCCGATTGTCTGATGGCTGGCGTCCGTCAAACAATGACAGTCTTTGCTGACGGATTTCTGGCTTTCATGATTTGATTGTCTGATCAAGCCAAGGTGAGGTCAATGTTGTTGAATCAGTGAAACGAAGCCGACAACGAGTCTACAGCTGCTTTTCATGTTTCAGAGGTTCGTTCTTGACCTTGGAAAAACCAAACAATCAAAAGGTCCATTTAGTAGCCAGCAGGGCGGATTGGGCATCTGGCATTTCCCCGGTGGGCTGAGGTGCCTTGTGGGCCGACACAACTTTCTTTTTCTTTTGTCTGAAAACAAAAAAGGTCGATTGGATCTTTTTTTTTTTTTTTCTAAATTGACACTGAGCTGGCCCGAACACATTTTTATTAAACCGTTCCCCCTTTAGGCTTACTGCCTTCGTTCCAGTAAACAGCGCGTCTGCAAAAAAAATAAAACAGGCCCTTTAGGCAGAGTGGTCTGGGCGTCCAAGACTACAGCCCCATATCTTTTAATTTGTATAAAGAACCTCATATTTTTCAGGCCCTTTTAGCGACTTGCTGCTCAGAGTTAACTCACTCTGCGTCTCTCCCTCTACCCTCTCTCTGTGCGCACGGCGACGGTGAATGTGCACATATTAGTCCGTCAAAAGTAAATGCAGGTCAAGAGGAGACAGATTCTACGAAGTTGCGATGGAAACTGAGCATAACACGGACGAGAACTTTGGTATTTGACATATAAGACAACTGGCAAACTGACCGATTTTTAGATGTTCGTCAACTGCATTCAAGTTACACGGGAAAGAGTGATGCTCGTGGTTTTGCCACAACTTGGAAATGTTCAGGCACCAGATTGTGGCACATTGAAAATCATTTCTACCAATATATTTATAATCTCTGTAATAGTCATTTCTGGGATTAGAAACTGTAACAGCGAGTCCAAAGAAAGCTCAAGTAACAGTTACCTCTCTGTACTATTGAGGCCACCTTAACATCTTAAATGTTGCTCGTTCCTCTAGTTCCTCTGGATAAGAGCATCAGCTAAATACACTGTCATCTTTTCTTTTTTTTTATCAGGTATGCAGTTTTTCTTTTTCTAGAGAAGAAAGTTAACCTGAAGAGGAAGTTCTGACATAATGCTGTACACAGTGAGCTCGCTGCACGATTACATGTGTTTACTCTTATGTTGTGTTGCTCACTCAATGACTCCTCGCACATAAAGTTGATCCCCTCCAACAGTGCCGGGACACCTTTCATAAAACAAGATGACCACATGCGCCGCAGACTCCTCAGGATGTACGTCCACATGTTCCCCTGTCTGTGTTTGTGTATTTGTGCACGCGTGTGTGCGTTGGTTCGTCTTAATAACGCTACAAAGACGGTCTAATGGAAGCCACATGTGCATGTGACTCAGGCTTGATTCACTCACAGCAAATATGGAAGAAATGCCAAATATGCGAGGGAGAGGGCAAGAGTGAGGGACGAGACAATGCTGAACCGAACGGTACAAAGCCTAAATGGTGATAAGAGATCTCGATTACATGAGAACCCCGATGATTCAAACTGAGACACAGAACTGTTCAAACTCTCATGTTTATGCTTTTAACACTTTTATTCATCAGGTTTTTTTAATTGATTTATCGTGACTGTACTTTTTTGGAGTATGCAACCTCATTTTGTGGAAGTGATTTCATTGGCTATGAGTGCATGTGCAATCTACCATACCAACTGACACACATATAGCTGGCACGAGACATTATGGTCTAAGAAACTCCAACACACACACACACACACACACACACATGCAGGTTGGCAGGATCAGTGAGCACCTTGTCAGTGAGGTGGCATAAATGTGTTTATGTGCACGTGTGTATATTTGTGTGTGTGTGTGTGTGTGTGTGCGTGTGTGTGTGTGTGTGTGTGTGTGTGTGTGTGTGTGTGTGTGTGTGTGTCTGTGTGTGTGTGTGCGTGTGTGTGTGAGTGTGTGTGTGTGTGTGTGTGTCTGTGTGTCTGTGTGTGTGTAGACATGGCCATGCTCTTGTCAGCCAACAGCTCCTCAGCAGTGTGTCCAACACCTTGTAAAGAACAGACGCATGTCTCTGCTTTTTCCCAGAAAATTGTCTTTTCTTCCCAAACGGTGTCGTAAAACTGTGACATGACCGACAGTTTGATCACCACCAGTTGTGGTCGTGGGTTTGATTCATTTCATTTCCTCTAGACCATCACTAAACTATCACGGTTACGTCATGTATCTTGATGGAGGTACGTAACCAATACCTTCCAGAGAGAAGAGCGAACTGAATATCTGGAGCCTTGTAATTCACAAAGACAATTTGGAAAAGCGAAATCATTACAAAATATAGGAGGAAACTACCAGCCTCGCTCTGCGATGGCCACATGTGTTTATGGTAAATAAATGGCGCTAATGACTTACTGATGGTAGAATGCTGCACATAGCCCCTTTAAAGTGCTACTAGATCCCTTTGGTTGGACAAGTCTGGTGTTGATCAGCCCGTTAATCCTCTCGCAGAACTGGAGGAGCTAAAGCAGTTGCAGCCGGGCAGTGGAAACGCAGCCAAGGAGCGGCCAGTGACATCATCATCTCTTAAGTGACCACTTGAAAGTGGCCACCAGGCAGTGGGTGGCTTAGACTTCAGTAGCGCTCGGCACCACTTGACGCCTGTGGCCGTTTATTTAGCTTGGTCTATCGCTGATACTAACTGGTGCCGGCATTTATTTGCTCTCCCTCTCTTTTGGTTCTCCCTCTCCCTCTCTCTCTCTCTCCGACTCTCTGTCTGTCACTTCCTCGCTGCAGCATGTGCCCCTTCTAGACATTCTCCATCGCACTATCAATACCCTGCTTATTTGTTCTTGTCCGTGTGTTTGTAGCTATTACACACTCTGTTTACTTGTGTCTTCTTCTGTCAGCCGGTCGTTCTCGCTGCTTCTTTTTTCCACAGACTCTTCTCGTCTTTTCACTGTGTTTTTAACTACTGTATGAATGCATTTACATGAACTAACCAGGTTACCTTTGGATTTCTAAAGTCCAAATCGAATTACTTCAATGTCACGTAAACAATAACTCTGATTATTGTAATCGAGGTAGGGGATTATGGAAACCAGATCTCCCCAACTAGATGTCTCCCGGTGAAATCCATGTACACGTGTAAGGAGGTTTTACACTGTAATCAGCTGTTTACGTGTGTCACATATACTGCAGTCAGGGAACGTATCTGTGACAACAGAGATGAAAGGAAAGATCATGACACGAAGATGCTAAATACTCGCCTGGGAATATCATATGCCGAGGGCTTTTATTGTGAAGGATAAGAGCGGATGGAGTGGATCTGGTCTGCGCTGCCATGGTCAGGTTTGAAAAGAGAAACGTGTTGTTGTTTTATGAAACATAGGCAAAATTCAACCTGTTCTTCCACAACATGATCGATGGATGCCGTTACTCGCGGTGCGTAAGCTCAGGAGAAGTGTAATTGCCACGTAATATTTGTGTTGTGATGAATTAATGAATTAAAGGCCTTCAAACTGGAGGTAAGTACCGAGAGTCTAAATAAGTTGTTTTCCGAACTTTGGAGTATATTTTGACAAATTGCAGGAAAAAATTAAAAGGGACATTGTCAGAAATTTCTGACCTGCGGCATGGATATTTTAAAGTAACCATGGTAACCACAATGCGATGTATTTGATGTGTTTTCTGATGTTCTGCATGTACTGTATATGTCTCTCTCTTCTCACTGTCTAATTTCTCTTTTTCATCTTGTCTCTCTTTTCTCTCCCCTCTCCAGTTCTTCCTCACTCCTCCTCCCTCTCTTTTTCCCCTCACTGTCTTTGTTTCTGTTGTGTTCATTTTTCCTCCTCCGTCTTCTCTCGGTATGCGCCTCTATCTCCACAGTTTATTTCTCTTTTGTCAGTGTTGGTAACTTCAGCCGGCTGTTTATTGATGTTCAGTGGTGGAGACAAACTTTTCCACACATCAAACATCCCTCTGCCATAATCATCATCTCCTGCTGGCATTGATATTTATTTTTCTTTCTCTGTCTCTCACTAATTCTGTCTCCCTTTGCTTTTTGGGCCAAATACCTATAGAAATGCCCATTTACTGAAACCAGGATGAATATCATGAATATAGTAAACCAGCATTATCATTTATATATTCATTCATCTTTGTGTGTGTCTGTGTTATTTTCACTTATCAGGGCTTTAACACAGAGGCTTCATCTACTTTTAGAATTATTATGCATAACCATACACACATATATCATTACTTATTTTGGCTGTAACAAGGCTACAGCTTCTACCACTTAATGGGGCAGTAAATTAGTGTTTATTTCAGTTAGTGCCAACACAAGGTTTCCATTTAGTCCAAAATATAATGAACAATCTGGTATGTGGTCGTGGTAAGAACAGAATAATCGACTTTGAGCTGAAAATAAAAGTTGCTGTGTAGTCAAAACCCTCTCCCAGAAGGCATTATATTTCTGTCACATGTGTTTATTGTTCTACTCATCCATCTCTTCACCATGTACTGTATCATAGACAGCAACGGCTGCTTTTTGGCAAAACGTGGACGGAGAATTGCGGCGGTGCAGCGTTTCCACAATCAGAAAATTTAACCTGAGGGAGATGCTATTACAGCTAAACAAGCTAAACAAGCTGACAGATTTGTTTATAGCGAAAGCCTCGGTACAGGTTTCAAGCGGAGAGTTTTAGTTTCAAACTGTGTTGATGTAACATTACAGACTCAGGGAATCAGTTAAGTGGGAAACAGTGTCCCGAAATTCCCTATAAGAGCTGCAGAATTTCACAAAGATGATGTCAAACTGGAGCAGCAGTCGTACAAAAGTAAAGATAATCTACGATAGCAGGATGCGAGCCAGTCCCATTGTTTTATACTGCAGAGGCTGCGGTGACTTGGTGGCCTCATAAAGCCAAGCTACTAATTAGCGGGCAGGCCACTGGAGCCTATTGTCTTTGACTATCACGGGCACGCCGAGACACTCAGAAGGCCAATGGGTTATACCACGAGCGTGACGCTGCGCTTGTAAAAAGTGACCGAAATTCCGGATGACAAGTTTACAGAGAACAATGTGTGCGGCGGAGCACACAAACACTCTCTTCCTATTGCCTCAGAGTGCTGTGTGCTTCTCTGCCTTTACTCTTATTTCTAAGTCTACATTTCTCTTCTTCTGTCTTTCTCTCAACTTTACATGTCACATTCGCTCACGTGTAAGTGGAAGAGTTTGTGAGTTGTCAAGCTGACTTTAGCCAACAGGGAATATCTTACAACTTTGGACTGCACACTGCTGTGGGGCCTCTGATTAGAGAAGCGCACTAACACACTCGCTGCATGCCCATACGTAAACCCCAACACGCTGGCAGTCAGATCAGGGTGCAAAAAGGCAGATGCTGCTGCTGCCGCTGAACAAACACAATCACAAAGCTCTGTCGGGTTATCGGATGTCTGCATGACATTAGCCTTCGCTGGCTTACAAATTGGGTAACCTGTCAAAATCACGTTTGTGTAAAAGAAAGAAAAGAAAAGTGAAAAAGAAGAAGAGATGAGAGGAAAGAGCGGAGAAGTATAGAGGGTTACTTCATGGTTTCATATTTCTCTGTTTAAACAAAAGCACGCACATTCCTGCCTCACTTGTTTAGTTCACACTAGCACAAACACAACGGCTAATACTATGTCTCTCACACACACACAGTGACGTCCACCCGCATTTTCAACCGTGAGAAGAATTCTCAACCCAAACAAGATAAACCCTCTTGTTTGTAACTTGATTTGGGCACCATACACAAACTGTCATGGCTTTTTAGGATCTCTAATTATCTTTCTCAACCTTAAAATAACTCCCTGTCAGTTATCTTTTCATTCGTTTTCTCCTAACAAAATGTGCCTTTTTTTCCATTGCAGTATGCCTTTATTTGGGCAGGTACAGATTTGGCTGTAAACATCTCTTTGTATTCAAGATAATTGATACGATTTAGATTCAAATGTGACATTCGTAGACAAGAGTTGTGCCTTAAATTACACGAATGTTTCTTTTGTTAATGTAGCTGTAAAACTAACAAACATAGAGCTATTTTAAAAGTTCAAAGCTTTGAGTTTGAGTTTAACAGGTGGAGCCCCCACTGCTAACATAACACCATCAGAAAGGTCTTGTTTGAGTGTTTCTCCTTCATAGACGGAGAGAGAGAGACAGAAAGAGAAACAAACAGAAAAACTGCACATACTGTCAGTGTGTTTCCAAGTCTGTGTTTGTGTGTGTGTGTGTGTGTGTGTGTGTTTGTGTGTGATGTATAAATATATCTCTACAGGTTTTAAAGTGGCTTTGCGGTGCTCTGTATTTAGAGGAGGCCTGGTTAAATCTCCTCTCACCCCATTCATGTGGCGGACTCTCTCCCTCTCTCTCGCCCTCTCTCTCTGCCGAGTCATTTCATCTCTCTTCCTTCTCCTCTCCCTGTCCGTCTCTCTATCACACAATCTAAGTACTGTAAATCCAAACCTCTGTGTCATCCATCATCTTTTCTTTCTTTTTGTTTAGTCAACAATATCTATGTTTAAATTCTTTAAGAGAATGAAAATTAATGTGAAGCAGGTTTATATTGTCTTACAATAAATATTGGTATTGTGATGTCCTCCCTTTTGTTGTTTATCTGCGTGGGAGTCGGTTGGCCTTTAAAGTGATTTAGAGCCTTTTTTTCTCTCTCTCTCTGTGTATTTCATGACAACCACCATTACCACTATACCACTACTGAATGTACAGCTTTCAGCTCTCAAAATATTGTTTCTTCTTTGTTGCAATCACTATAAACGCTGAACAAATGGGTGACAATTTAAAGGGGAAAAAACAACACAAATTGCAAAGTGTTGTTTCACCACGACCCTCGCTTCAGTTCCCCTTGGCTTAGACTCATCAAGTCTCTGGAGCTCCACTGGAGAGATGGACACCATTCTTCCAAATGATATTATTTGGTGTTGTGATGACGGTGGTCAAGTGCGCTGTCTAAAGTGCATTGGCAAATGATAATAGATATAATAATGCTACATCTGCATTATTCCTAACAACATTAGTCTACTGTATGTGGCCAAAGGTTCAATGTGTACCCTAAATATCAATGTATTGCACATATAATTGATATATTCACTGTGATTGCTTTGTTACCATGAAAATCAAGATGATTGGTGGCCTGGGCTGTGCATCTGCGGTTATTGTTATTGGAAATATTTCTAAAATAAAGGGCCACATTTTCCATTAACCCAAGTGCTTAGATCAACAGCCAGATCTTTGGCACTTCAGTCAAAGGCTTTCTCTTCAAAATATAACAATGTTGGAGGTAATTTATCAATCTATAATCTTCCACTGCCATCTGACACTCAACTCAAGTCCATTTGTGTTGGAAGAGGAGCAGCAACCCCCTCTAGATTTGTACTCTGGAGCAGTCCAGGAGACTTCCAGCCAAATCGACAAGGTGGCACACAATGTTGAATTCAGTTTAGAGACCTTGTTGAAGCTGCCAATCTTCTTGGTGGTGGGCTTTTTTTGTTTGCAGTGTTTATTCTAATGTTTCAGCCTCAATATGGACGTGATTTAGCGATGTTTGAATGTTGCATGTAGCAGCTTACGTTAGTTATTTTTGCTGTTGACTCATGCAGTGGTACATAAAAGCTTCCAGCTTCCCAAGTTAGGTCTTCATATCTAGCGAGTTGTATCATAGCACTGTAATGACAAACAGACACACTTTGATTCAGCCACTCTATGCAGATCACTGCATGACACTGAAGTTTAGAAATAATTTATTTCCCAAATAGTGTGTATTTTAGGTCAAATCGGAGCTATAGTAAAATCTATAATAGAATCTATAATAAAAGGTCTTACAGTTTTTACCTTACGCGGGACAGGAAGATTTCATTCTTAGCTTAAGCAAGACAATTCAAAGTACTTTACTCAAATAGAAAAGAAAAAAGATCAGTCTTTAGACCTGTAAAAAAACAAAAAATTGGAGCAGACCTCAAGTTTTCTTGGAGTTGGTTCCAGATACATACTATGTGGTGCATGAAAATTGAATGCTGCTTCTGCATGTTTAGTTGTGATTCTGGGGACAGTGAGCAGACCTGTCCCAGACGACCTGGGAGGTCTGGACGGTTCATAACGTAGCAGCAGAAATGTTGATACTTTGCCCCTAAACCTTCGGGGCTTTATTAACCAAGAGTAGTATCTAGTCATTGATTGGTCAGTGCTTGTATGGGACCAAAGTCACATGGAGATATTATTGTTCTGTATGTGATCTGCATTATTATGGTTTGACATTTTGTTGTTTTTCTATAATCTGAGCCAGAGGGAGCATGCAGATGTTAAAGAGACCCAAGAATGGAGCATTGGAAGTCTCCAAATGTCATTGTTTTATAAATCAACACAAATGTCGTTTTCCAGTCCATCAGGACATATGTTGAGCTAAACCAGAAAATCCTGATACCTTTCATGCATTCATTCATTCATTCATTCATTCATTCATTCATTCATACATACATTCATTCCTGAGCGGAATACATACAATCGCCATTCTTGTTTTTTTTTTTAAGTTTGATTGAAATGTACAGAGTCGTAATACTGTTTCACCAAGAGACATATCTTCAAAGGACGAAGGGAAATATTACAGCCACTAGTTTTTTAACTCTCACACCAGCGGAGAAACAGTTGCAACAATGCGAGAGCCCGTCCTCTGCGTGAAGGTGTTCGTATGACAGCGAGACAGATGAGGAGAGAAGGAAAGAGCGACAGAACTGGTTTGTGTTTGTTTGCGTCTCTCCACTGTGCCGAGATATGTATGTCTGCAGTGTTTCTGGTACTGCGTGTGTGTGACAGTTAGATACAGACAGTGTTTGTGGGTCATTCCATGCGTGTGTGTGTGTGACTCTGATTGCACCAGAGCAATAACAACAGTTTGAGTTCATTTGTTACAATCAGACTTTTCTTAAACAGCATAAATCACAAGTCTAACTTCTGACACACACACATTCACTTCTAGGCCCAAACACAGAAAGTATGACTCTCTAGACACCAGCATGTGTCTGCCAATGTGTGTGTGTGCGTGCGCGTGTGTGTGTGTGTGTGTGTGTGTGAGACGTTAGCCAGTTCCAAGCATGTAGTCGTCAGTAGCCATAATAATGGTCAACAATGAATGGAATAGCTATTTCGACCTCCCACAAAGTCTCTCTCACACAAACACACATGAATCAGAACACTTGCCGTGACCTTCATTCACTAAACCCTGCAGAAAGGTGATCTCAAAATGCAACACGAGTGTAATGTGCGTGTGATTTCTTCACAGACAAACACTGCCGTTGTATAGTCACGGTACAAAACAACGTTCAGGCACACATGTGCATAAACGCCAGCTGGCGATATAAAACTATCAAAAAAACATGGAACAGCAGGCAATAGCAGACTAATAATGACCTAATCGGCTTTACATGTTGCGTATGTGTGATGTTTTCTTTTGCTGTGGTGCCAAAGACATTACCAGCGGAAGCCCTGTGGCACATGAAAGTGCATTGACCGATGGTGTAATTTTTATCACTCCTTCAGTCAGTCGGTGACAGACTTTTGTGTTTACGAGGCTGCTGTCCGGCCAAAAGCAGACAGCTCTTCTCTGCCTCTCTGGCAGAGCCGCCTGTCTCGCTTCACTACGCTGATTGCGATACAGCACCACCACAAAAATGTCAAAAATCGAAAACCATGTGCAGCGCTTGTTAGAAAATAGTGTTTTCCATGAAGACACTCATCAAGAGTTTTATCAAGAATTGGAGGCGGGACAATATTTGACGTGTTCTGCCTCGTAAGTATCCGTGGAGGAAAACCCCTGCGTATCACATTGCACCGAAATGTTTCTCATACACGTCCAGGCCATTTCTGGCAATAGAGAGACTAATACTGTTTTTTTTTTTTTTAAATCAAATTTAAAAGACTACTTAGGTAAGTTGAGGCTAATGATGTCACAAGGTGATGAATTTGAAGTCACACATATCGACTTCTGAGGTGATTTCTTGGAATAAAAACACCCGATTACTACTTAACCTCTGCACAGCTGAAATCTAAAGCTCCTGTGGTATGATCTAAGTTGATTGCCGCAAAAAGCAGTTGATTGCAAATTGCAAGTTTTTGCCCGTTTGTGATCCCTGGTTGTTTGTGTTTTCTGTCAACCGTATCGCCAGATGAGAATGTCATTGATGATCCTGCAAAACCTGAGATTATGCTAAAAGACAAAGTTTTTTTTTGGCTGACAATATGGTTATTTGAAGACACAAAATCATCTCATCTGTCCCGTAAGTTGTTAGGTAAAATTTAATTTTCCCAGGACTCCCCCATGAGTGTACTGATGCATTAAAGGATACCGGGCCATGTGGGAGTCCTGAAAAATATGTTCCTTGTTGCGGAAACACACATACAGACACAGAGCTATTTCAGCACTTTTATGACCCCACACTGAGCTGGAGCTTCGATTTATACCGACTGTAGGACCACATGTCACCTCACAGTAAATAACCGAGAAAGATTGTTTCCCAGAATTCAGGAGGAGACTGAAGACAGAACCCCTTCCATGACATCACCGTAACTCTACAGCAGCAGTAAGACTGCAGGTCAGGTTTCAAGTGCTGTAACACTTTAAGAGATTTATTTTTTAAATCAGACCGCTACTACTTTCTTACAACATCATTAACAACATGAAATTAAACCAAACTAATCTTGAAAACTCTAGTTAACATCACAACACATACAACAAATACGTAACAAAAAACAACCTTATGCGTTTATGCCTTTGCATTGCAAGTATTGATTTTTACTCACTAATCCACTGTGCTTCCCAGGAAACTATATAGCAATAGTTTGAAACAAGCAGTCTGGAGTTTCACTATAAAAAGTATAACGGACATAAAACCGAAGGCTTTGTTGAGTAAAGAATCTGTCTTTTTTATCATCTTACACACATGAATGTAATTATGGGGGACATTACATTTGTTTAGTGGTTTGTCTTTTGCCAGTGATGGAGTGTAGTGTGTATACGACTCCATTGTGCTTTTACTACTGAAACCCACCCTGTCAACACACACACACACACACACACACACACACACACACACACACACACACACACACGCGCGCACACACGCACACACACGCACACACACGCACACACACACACACACACACACACACAAGCAGGACAGACGCCAGTTGCCAGTTTTTTTTTAAACATCCTTTAGGGAAAATAAAGCATCTAAAATCAGAGCCAGACCATTAGTCCGGTCTGTAAGAAGGAAAAAAAGAGGTCAACAATCAACAAAAGCTTCTATTCTCTTAAAGCTGCTACTCAGAGAGGGTATCTACTAGACTAGTTTCTCCTCCAGCCCCCTCTCATCGCCCATTTTTCATTTTATTCCATCTTTTCCTCTTCCTTCATGTCTTGTCCACACCTGTCTCACAGTCTTGTTTTCTCTCCTGTCTTCCTGCTCCCATTCCCCTCATGCCTCTCCATCCATTTCCTCTTCTCCATCCATCTCCTCCTCCTCCTCCTCCTCCTCCTCCTCCTCCTCCTCCTCTTCCTCCTCCTCCTCCTCCAGCTTTCCAGGGAGCCGAGTCTGTTTTTGATTAGTGTTCTCATGTAAACCTAAATTGTGATTAAACAAACAGTGTGAGTGCGTTTGGCCCAGTATCAAGTTTGCCTCTCTCTTAAATATATGTACAGACACACACACACACACAGACAAGCAAAGCCAGAGACATGAATATAAGTAGACATGTACAAACAAATGCACAACGTATACAAACATATAAGCAAACATGCAGACGCAAGCAGAGACCCAAATTAATAAACTATGTATACACATTTAGAAATGCATCAGGATGTACACACATGCTGTGTATTCATATTCAATATAGACCCTAATTGCACACGTTAAGACAACCTCAATCACAATCAAGCACATACAGTAAGCACACACAGACACCCAAATGGACACACACATATGGATGTACGGTATGTGCCTGAACACATCCCTATTGCCCGTTTGAGTAAACAAGTCAATGGGAAAGTTTTAACTATGTGTACTAGCGGCTCCGTGGCTACTTCCCCATCCAACTCACCTTTATTTGCGAGGTAAAATTACTACCACATGCAGCCTCTGTGCTATTTCAGTGTAAGCACATAAAAATTCTTTGCCATGAAAAAAAAAAAGATCTACAAGCCCCCAGCCTCCCACGAACATTTCATAGGATCTGGCCCTGCAGCGAGCTAGCTTGCTAGCTGCTAAAGTGGGCGGCTGAAAGGGAAAAGGTGTTGCTGCCGTGAACTTTAAGACTGCCTGCTTGGTGACCGCCTGGCTGCTAAGAAACCCTTTAACTTGTTTTATTCACACAGCCACATAAGAAGACACACATAGGCCTACACACACACACACACACACACACACACACACACACACAAACCACACACACAAAAACGTCATAACTTCTCAACTGCTTTCACAGAAAAGAGCCAAATGTAACTTATTGCATTCGTATTCATACACAGTAAACACAGCCGACAGCGTACAAGACAAAAGAAACAAAGTCATTTTAACGGCAGGTTATTCAATATATAGAAACAATTCCATTCCTGCTGTTGGAGGAGAAGAATGTGAGTGAAACAAGAAGTGTGTTTGTGGGCGACAGTCAGACACCCGAATGTCGACGAGTCAAATATCAGTGTAAGTCAGTGTCAATAAGAAGGCGAAAGGAAGGGATCACGCAAACAAGAAGTGCATAATGTGTAATACTTTCTTGTATTCTGATGTGCTGCAGTCACAGGAATAATTTCCCTGTCTTTGTCCTTCGTATGCACAGATCCAGTTATGTGTATAAATGGCCAAGAAATCAAACTTCTACAGAAAAAATCTTAGTGCGGAAATCGGGTTTCTTTAAACCCTGTAACCCTCATTATGGAAGCAGGGATTGTTTGGAAATCGTTGTAGAAATCAGTATACAAAAACAACAGTAACACCTTTAGTTAAGCGTATACAAATGCAATAAGTATCACATTATCTTCTTTCGTGTTGTATTTTTAGGAGAGCATGAAGGAATGTATGAAACTTTTGAATGAAACTTCTCCTGGATTTTCCAGATCTCTCAAATTATCATTTATTGTCTCACTCTCCCTCTTTCTCTCTCGCTTGCTCCCCCCGTCTCTCTGTCTCTCTCTCTCTTTCTTGGTTTTTGGTATCTCTGCAGCGTGTATTTATCTAAATATGTCTTGGGACAAAATCACACTGCCGTCTGGGCTGTGGGAAACAGACACACACACACACACACACACACACACACACACACACACACACACACACACACATGCACACAGTCAGACAGACACACAGACACACACACAAGCCGCTAAGAGCAGTCTTATTTTAGAGCAGCTCTGGTCAGGTTCCCTCTGTAAAAGTACCCTACCTTCCCCCGAATACCAGTGCATTTCAGTGTGGGTCCTTTGGTGCAGCTCCATCGTGGAGCCTATGGGCCACCGGGTGCAGCTCCATTCCAGAACACCTCCTGCCATTATAACCTACTGGCATGTTTTCCTTTGATTTGTTTTAGAAATCAATTATGATTTTTAAGATTGAATCCAAGTAGGATTAGTAAACTAAAATCACATGGTACTGATGTGCATAGGCTCTGTGATGCAGCTGCTTGTCAGATCCTAATAGTCTTGTGGTGCAGCTGTGTACCTTGGTTTGTACTTCTGAGTCATGTTTAATTATTAGGATGTTCTGTCGTGGGCGTGTGGTTTGGTATTAAGTCTGTCATGCACCAACACACGCACTCACTCACACACACATACACACATATATCAACCCACACACACACACACACACAATTTTGCATCCAGAGCCTGTGGTGTTGAATCAGCGGGAGAGGTGGCGTGAGAGAGCGAGAGCAAGGGATGTACTTGTGTGTGCTTCTGTGTGTGTGTGTGTGTGTGTGTGTGTGTGTGTGTGTGTGTGTGTGTGTGTGTGTGTGTGTGTGTGTGTGTGTGTGTGTGCGTGTAGGTGTGCGTGTGTGTGTGTGTGTGTGTGTTTGAGACTTATTTGTTTCTCGCCAGCACCCAGTGGCGTGAAAACCAAACAAAGGGCCCGGAGCCTAGTGACAAGAAAACAATCTTTCAATTGCTGACAGCAATACAAACAACAGAGCTGTTTGTTCGGGCTGTGTGCAACAGAAAGAGAGCTCATGCGGGAAGAAAAGGGGGAAAAAGGGAAAGAAAGTAAATGAGTGAACCAGCCCGTGATGAAAAAGAGAAGACACACACGAACTCAGGCAGTTTACGTTCACCCCTCACCCTTGCAGACCATTCCCACCAATCGGCACTGAGGCCCCGTCTGTCGCAGCCAATCACTGGACGCATAGAGTACACCCACTTCCTGTAATATTAACCGTAACATTCCAGCAGGTAAACTATCGCAGTCGCCTCTAAATGGACAATTAGCCAAGATTAAAGGCAACCTCCTCGTCTTTCTCCATTACCTTAATTAGGAGGAAAAGACATCTCAAATGACCCCCCGCTCCCTGTAGCCTTCCCTCCCTCCCTCATTCCTCTCTCTCTCTCCGTCCAGCTTCTTTTCTCCCGACTCAACCGGCACAGTTGTATTTACAGTAACTGAGGAAGGTCCACACTCTCACATCTGGGGGCACCACTGAAGCATCTGGAGGTTAAGTGCCTTGCTCAAGGGTAACCTAATGGTGCAGGAGAGCATGTCTCATTACCGTCCACTCGTCAGTGCAAGGGTTTAGACTGGCGACCTTCCAGGTCATGATTTGTTGACTATTGCCGGCCATTTCCCTTCTGCTATATTTCCATCCTTTCCTTTCTTACTCCTCTTTCCATTACGCCTCCAAAAAAAACCTTTTAGGCTGAGAGTTTGGCTGCTGGTCTTCCTGCTGTGATGCATTTTATAAGGTGCAGTTAGAGCATTATGCAGCAGAGTTAAAGGATATAAAGAGGCTGAAAACTAAAAGAGACAGGAGTATACAAGCTTTACTACACTAGAACATGTCAGCAAACTAAAATCAGATTTGGTAACAGCTTCTTTTGTCATTTTTTTTATTGTTAACGTTTGAGTTTTTTAATTTCTATTTACAATACAGCATTTGCTCGGAACAAAAAAAGTACCCGGTGTTATCCACCACTTTTGCAAATGGAAAACCAAAAAAAGAGCTAGTCGAGTTGAATAGAGCCGTGCTGTATTGAATGGAGTGTTTTATTGTTTATAAATTGAACTTTTCATTTGCAAAGAGGAAGATTATACTATTTAAAAGTTGCACAGCGTGGTTTTAAACAACAAAAGTTTTTTAAGCACAGACTTTATCTCTGCATTCTTGTTCAAAATAATGTAGTGTAAAATACACAAGGGTTGTAGATCTTTATAGCCAGACAATGCTTTTATTTCAATGTCCATAAATATTGAAACATGGTCAAAAATCACCTCCTGCATTATGTAATACGCAGCATCTAAAGCCCTCCTAGTGGTGAAGGAAAAGGGGAAATATCTCTTGAGTCTGACGTTACTCTCATTTTTCTTCTTCATCGCTCCCCTGTCCTCTCATGCAAACCAATCAACTGTAACCTGAGCTGCTTTAATGGGGGAGAATGATGAAGAATGACCAGCGCTGGCTCGCATGCACAAGACTGTGCATTTTGGGGCCCTGCACGCAACACACACTCACACACATTTCACTGGCATGCACACATAAAACATGCGCAAACACACGCAAACTACCGGAGCAGAAAGTGAAGATAACAGGATGAGGCTCAGTCTGGGTCAGTGTTATTAGACAGGAGACTAACAGCCATCACGTCACTTAGCAAAGTAAACCTCCCTGATACACTCAGATGTGCACTGATGCACAAAAGCCCTCGAACCCAAAGGCTCGCATTTTTCCATCGTGATTGTTGCTTTTCAAACCAGAAAGTCATTGCCTTTCTAGTAGATGTATTCTACTCAGAG
Source organism: Ophiodon elongatus (assembly GCA_016806645.1). Lineage (NCBI taxonomy): Eukaryota > Metazoa > Chordata > Actinopteri > Perciformes > Hexagrammidae > Ophiodon > Ophiodon elongatus. The sequence goes on along the minus strand of JACSYO010000150.1, from coordinate 3,185,388 downwards.
CTTCGTCTAAGTGTGTGTGTGTGTGTGTGTGTGTGTGTGTGTGTGTGTGTGTGTGTTAGTGTGTGTCTGGGGGCATGTGCTGCGAGACCACAGTCTCTGCAAACTGTGGGGGGAAAACGACCACAGACTGCACACACTGAAACCCACAGACTCCAGTCCGCGATCCATCTATCTCACCATCCCTATCTTTGTTTGCTCTCCACCCCCCCAAACCCTCACCACCCACCACCATCCACCCCCACCCCCCTCCTACTGAGCACCTAGTGGGGTCACCAGGACTCCAAGCCCTCCATCCATCGATCCGCTCCCTTCATCCTCCACCAGCATCCTTTTATCCATCCATCTCCCTCCTTCACATGACCTCCCCAATACCCATCATTCATCTGTCTTTGTCAGGCACTCACCATCCGCACGTACTGCTCAATTTGAATGTTTTCCAACAAGAAACAAAGCCAACCTCTTCGATACTAGCTACGAATCATCTCAGCAGGATCCAAGACTCCTGGAAGGCTAAAAACTATTATCCAGCCTGATACCTCTTGCCCTTACCTCCCACCCACCTCAAGAGCAAAACTTCCAACCCATGCCTATTTTCCCTTGATGCTAGTCCAGCTCCTTCCCTCTCCCCCAGTCTCCAAACCTCAGACCACAGGGCTTTAATAGGAGGGTTAAGAGGTAATTCCTATCACACTGCCATCATTTAATATCTAACCGAGGCTGACAGAGAGGAAGGTTACGAACCCAAACCAGAAACCCACCAGCAAACCTCCCTGTCTCCTCCTTCTTACCCTCCTGCTGTTATTCTCTCTTTCAGTCGGCCTCCCTCTAACTTTTGCTCTCACTCGGCTGTCATTCTACCTCCATTTCTTCCTCTTCTGTCTTTCCCTCGTACACGCTCTCTCGTCTACATATCTGGCTATTTACACTACCGCCGCTTCCTTAATTCGGAGAAAAACACAGTGTGGATGGGATAAGAGCACCAAAAAAATGGATGAGAAAGATGAGAAAAGTGGAAAAGAAGAGGAAAAAAAAATAAAGAGCAGGAGGAAACTCCAGACACTGTAATTTAGATTGTGCTGATGGCAAAGTAGGGATATAAAGAACATGAGATTTATAATGTTAAGTTTGGAACACATTCACCCTTTCCACTCTCCGAGTACCGAGTTGTCTGAGAGCTCAAGGGATCCATATTCGACCGGCGATAAATAAGAGCTATCGAGAACAATTACGGGTTTTATAGACCAGTAATCCAGGCGGTGGATGGAATGAGACTGTCACTCATGAAGAACAAGAGAAAGGGTGGGAAATAAGAAGTAAACACAGTGTGAGAGTGTGTGTGTGTGTGTGTGTGTGTGTGTGTGTGTGTGTGTGTGTGTGTGTATGATTGAGTGCGTGCGATTGCATGCGTTTGCATCCCTCGCTGTGTGTGTCCCTGGTGTTCACATGAGAAGGTTTTGACTGTGTGTGATCCTGGAAGCCACAGTTGACGTAAATGACGACTTGCTTTCAGCCATAACAGTCCACTTTACTGTGTTCAGCGATACATCACGCTCATCACCGCAATGTCTGAAACACGCGATTCAATATGGGTTTCACAGTGTGCCCCCTACTGAGAAGATTTCATCTTTCTGTGGCTTTTCTGCCAACAAGAGATCGGATTGAGGAAAAATGCCGCAGAAACTACAATATATTGTCATAACCATAAACCGCCAATATTATTATTACAAAATGTGTTCTAATTGTTCCTTTAATGTGTTTCAAAATAAAAGTCTCAATTGCAAAAGAGTCGATTGAAAGCCTGAAAAGAGCATATTTTTTAAACTTGCATTTTATTCGGAAACATCGTCACTGTCCAAATGAGAACCATGTGTTAGAACATGTCCACTTTTCATGATATAAGAAAAGCAGTGCACATTTAGAAAATGTAAGTTTTTAAGTATAAAATATGCAGATGCACAATTTTTACTGGACAACAACGATCAATTATTCAATGTAGATAAGACCTGTGTCAGTGTTGGGAGAGACAGCGTAGCGTGCTGCCTGCATGTATTAAAGATGGTTGTGAAAGGTTGTAGGATGCTCCTTTACAAAAGGCAGCTAAAACAGATTTCAATGGCGTCAGAGGTTCACAGCAAAATGTGTTAAAAAATTCCCACAGAAACGTCTCTGACATTCCTGCAGCATAATCCAATGTCCAGTCCAAGTGGTCATCGGTATGTTCCCATACAGGTCGACATCAACCCTGTGAGACGTTTCTTCGGACATTTTGACATTATGGAAGCTGACATTCTCTGTGAGGACGCAACCTACAAAACGTTTTCGGACCGACTTTTTGTTTTTCGACCAAAGGCATTGGATTTGTGAAACTCAAAAGCTTTTTTTTCGTGGAGTTTTCCTTTCACTTTTGTGGGTCTAGTTTTCTGTTTGATCTCCTAAACAGCTAAAACTTCAATATTGCCAAAAACACAAAAAGACCATTCACAGAAGAATAGGTTTCTACAAAGGAAGGTTAAAGTAGCTTCCAAGGCTGCCTCATGGAAACGTTATAAAAGAGAGTGAGAGAAGTGAGAAGTTTAATGTCACAGCGCTGGTATTCCCTATCCTGACACCTCGCAACGCACACACACACACACACACACACACACACACACACACACACACACACTGATATACTGATGTAGTACATAAATATGCACACACTAAGAAATACATGATAAATAAGCTCAAGAAGGCATACGGAAAGGACTGCAGACATAAGCAGTCAAAAGCGAGCATGCACGAGGAGCAAACACACACGCACACGCACACACACACACAAACACACGCACACACACGCACACACACACACAGTGTCTACCTCTCGCTTGAAGGCAGCCCAACATAAACAGCCATAAGGTTTAGAAAGGTGTGTGAACCTTCAACCTAAGCTGACAGAGGGACTCTCTGAGGATAAGACAAATAGTAAACCTGAGTGTAAAGACAGAGTGCAGACAGAGAGGGCACATGGGGAAGAAAAGGAGACAGGGTGGATGCACCGATGGGACTGAAACACTCAAAGAGAAAGAGAGAGAGAGAGAATCTGGGAATGTGAGATGAAAAAGAGAGAAGGAGGGGAAGTGGGAGGCTTCTCTGCATCAGTGTGACCTGTTCTTACACTCTGAATGCTCTGGGAAAACTCCATATTCCTGAATAAAAATTCCTCACAGGTCCAAGCAAAACATTCGCTCCAGGCACACTTTCACCTCTTAAAATTGCGCACACACACACACACATACATACATACACACACTCCTTTTCACTTCTCCGCAGGAGCACAGAGCGGCACTGTGACACCTGGCGCGGGACTTGAACCCTCAACCCCGGATAAAAGTTCTGACATTGCACCGTGGCCGTGTTTTCAAATGGATCATGTAACACATCAAAAGAAGACAGAAAAGAGCTGAGAGATGAGTGATGGAGGGAGAGCCGTAGAGAGATATGGGAGATTTGAGGAAAGTGGGATGGAGGGATGGAAAAACAAGAAAGGTGTACTCACAGGCGTCCTAGTTTGGGGTTGGACTGGAAGAGAAGCTCTGGGAGGAACTGGAGTTTGTTTCTGTTCAGGCGACTGTGGAGAGAAGAAGAGGGAGAAAGAGAAAGGACATAGTTAAATGAAAATGGTTTCTTTTTGTAAAACTCAAAGACAAACCTCATCATTGAACAGAAAACGGTGAAAAACAGGCACTCATAAATCACTCCGATCCCGCCTTTTGTGTTGACTGAACTATCAGCAACCAGGCGACTGGTTCACCTTGAAGGTCAGCGGGTTCACGGTTCAAAGGTCAAACTCATGGGAAAGTCTGTCTGGTTTCCTGTGATCATGACTTACAGGTTATCATGCTGTGTTTTGTTTGTGTGTGTGTGTGTGTGTGTGTGTGTGTGTGTGTGTGTGTGTGTGTGTGTGTGTGTGTGTGTCAGTTGCAGGTTCTGGTTCTGGTTCTTTCTGTAAGCTCTCTAAAGCGTGTTATCACTATCATCCCCGCATGTGCTTTGACCTGGGAGCGAAAGGCGGAACAAGTTTAGGTTTAGTTATCTGCATTTCGTTGAAAGCTGTGTTCAGTTAAAAAAAAACTGAAAAATTCACTAAGTTAACACTATTCTTAGTACAAAAAAGTATCTTTTGTCACTTTATGGAGAGATGAAAACCATATAATCATCTATGGGAGTCATATGCACTACTATGTTATCAGATAGCAAAAATGAGCCTAATCATATCCTCCTTATATTGAGACAAAAATGCAAAAAATGCAGGAGCTTTGCCAAATAATTCCTATATAATTCCCATTTCTCATCAATAAAACGGATAGCTTATCCATCCTGCATTACTCCTATAGCATTGGTCCAGACAAACAAGTCTGAGAGGTTTTGCACTCCTCAATCTAAGCTTTCCAATAAGTAGTGTCAGATGTCTGCAGCCAACATAAACAGTCCCACATCTTGGTAAAAGAAGCCTGCGCATTTACAACAAAAAAAAAACTAAAAAGAGGCTTTTCAGATGCAAAACGTATTTATTCATTACATGAGCAAAGGAACGTAATGTATCGGTTGGAGGACCTTCGGCAGCACTAAAAATCATGTCATTCTTAAATAGGCTTTTAGACCAACAGTAACGGCCAATCAGGAGAGCCTTGTGCATAAATTCATCCACTAGTTGGGTGCGGGTCACTCAACCTACATGGATACCAGAATGATAGACAATTTTTTGCGTATGCATACACCCATGAGAATTCATCTTTTTATGAACACAACAAAAACAAAAAGCATCAGTAGGATGGGCTGGCTTTCATTAATTACCAGATGGATAAACAGTCAATTATTAGAAAAAACAAGTTAAAAACAACTCTTAATTAAGACCCTCTGGATGCGGTGTTCTGGATTTGAATAGTTTTTGACCAACATCACCACCTCTATGTGGTTTTGTAATCTTGGTAATATTTTTAAAGGTTCCAAGAAACTTTTTGGGACATTTTCTTCTACCTCTTTGATTCTTGATTCTGACTCTTACTCAACTAATATTAAAGTAAAACAGCCCACTACGCCCCATTTGAAATACCCTTCTGTGCTCGAGTATGTTGAACTGAGCATGAAATGAACACATGGCAATTATTTACAAAGGAATGAGAGGCAGAGGAAGATGGAGAGGGTGACAGACTGGTGTTGACCAACAAGGTAGACATGTGTGTGAGGGTGAAAGATGTGTCTGCTTGCGTGTGTGTGTGTGTGTTGGTGCAGGAGGAGGGTGGGGTTGGCTGCAGCAGAGATAGATGAGGACAGCGTGAGTAGAGGGAGTGAAAGTGTTATCAAACTACCAAAGCATTTGGCTGATAGACGAGGCGTGGAGGGGAAAAAGAGAAGAAAAGGAGGATGGGGGGGGTCACGGGGTCACTGAGTAGAATCTGTTCTGGAGAAGACACAGACACCAACCTTTTAACCCTTGTGATAATGATAATAAGACCCCAACTTTCACTTCTGTATGCACCAATGGAAAGAGAGCTGCAGCCCAAAAAGAGCTACCCTCCATTTGAAATAATTGACCCTTGCTCTGAGAAAATAACTGCTGGTACAAAAGTATAAGCGCCTGATCGGCTACTGTTACAGTTATGAGTCATTTTAAGATGTTCGCTCATAAAACAGTTATGGTTTTTAAGAGAAGAATCCTTTGTGTGTTTTCAAATACTAATGACGAGTTTCTTCTGGTCGGAACCTTTGAAACATTACCAGGCCACAAGTCCATGGGCACTGTATTTTTAAAATTTGGAAAATTATCCCTATTAGTCAGAATCAGAGTAAAGTCCAGCAAAAATGGTTTGGAGACTGACAGGAACTAATCTCACTGGGCCAGTTTACCTAAAAATCCAGAAATTTGATATTTCTTTGTAAGGAAAACAAAATATAAACTCATGTATTAAAAAAGCCCATTTCTTTCTGCAAAATATCCATCAATTACAGATTACAGCCTCATAAAGGAATATAAATCTGCTACATTTTGCCTTTTCAGACCAACTCTGAGTCTGTGTTTGATTCTTTTTAATGACCACATGAAATGACCATACCCATGAGTGTATAATTCATGTGTTGACATACATGGATGTACTCACCCAAGGAGATGACTACTTAAGCTCCATGTTTTTCACATTGTGACGTTGTAAATCACACAGACTCAGCACCACGACCTCTCAACCCTAAACTTTCACCCCGACGGCCATAACACCAGAGACCCAGTCACCTAAGCATTTCAAAAAGCCTTTCATTATCACTGCAGAGACAAAAATAAAATTCAGGACCCTGATTATTATTACCGTTCTCTTTAATATGTTCTAAACAGAGAAAATTAACTTTAGTTTTTTCCTTCGATTAGGTATAAGTCATCCGTGTACTCTACTTACTTACTTATACATTGATAAGCAACTTTTGCTATGAATACATTAAAGTTGCACACTGCCTTGGATGCCATCTCTTGTGTGAGTTTTGACACACAGCTATGTTGCCTTAAACCTCTCCACCCTCTCACCCCTGACCTTTGACCCTTCCTGACACACTTAAAGAGCCATTTTAACATTAAAGCAGCCCGTCACTTCACGCTTTCACTATTGGTTGTGTGATCTCCATTAAGAGACAAGATACACATGTTGCTGCCACTCAACATTTGCCGTTACCTGAACTGAATTCAGTGCTTTCGTTGTTCTCTGTATTTCTCATGTCTGAGACAACAACTTCCTCCATCCATCTTTGCTCTTTTAAAATCTAAACTCTCCACATCATGGCAGACACAATCTTTAAATATATCTGCTACAATATCTGGTCCACATGCAGTTTTTTAGCATCACTTCAAATTACTATTACCGTGATGCTGTGGAAGCACAATGTGGAAAGACAGTGCGACTACTCCCTCCTGTGCTTAAATAGCTAAGAAATTTACATTATCATATCAGTGAGGAAATTGTCAGCTCCTTTCCAAGCCCAGCGATGTGAACTCAACGCTGTGAAGACAGCCACATTTAGAAATGCTGTGCTCATCAGATATGGCAGCTATACGTTTGTTACATCACCTGAATGACAAAAAAAGGCTTAAAATGAAAGTTGAATTTTAGGAGCTAACGTCTGATAATACGCAGTGTGTTGCTCTATATTTTTGATTCGAGCCATGGCATCGTGAACACTGTGCAGCAGTCGTCCTGGAGAGCTGTCTGTCTGTCATCCTTCCAACACAGAGTCATAAACATGCAGGTGTGTGTGTGTGTGTGTGGGAAGTGTTGTGTTGTGCACTGACACATTGATTCTGTTGACTCGAGCTTTGGTGTGAGCTGACGGACACACACACCCACTCACAGATTGAACAAGGCAATATCTATGAGAGATTCCAAGGTTGTGTGTGAAGTGGATGGACTTGGGTATCATCCAGACACTCTTTGTGTGACTTTGGGTGTATGTGTGCGTGTGAGTGTGTGTGTGTGTGTGTGTGTGTGTGTGTGTGTGTGTGTGTGTGTGTGTGTGTGTGTGTGTGTGTGTGTGTGTGTGTGTGTGTGTGTGTGCTTTACAGAATTGACAGCAAGTCAAAAGGTGTGTGTATGTTTGGGGAAATGGAAAATCTGCAGTAGCAAGTCAAATATTTGCAAATATTTGAAGTCGTGTTTGACGGTGTGCATGTGTGCATATTTTGGGATGTTTATTTTTTTTGCTTTTTTGTAGCCTGGTGGGTTTTTTACGTGCCTAAAATACCTTTAGTGTGCATCAGCTGTTTAGCTATTTTGTTCTCACTTACGCAGAACAGTTAGCAACATAAGATGGTGTACTTACAGTCTCTCCAGCAGTCGGAGGTCTTGGAAGGCTCCTCTCTCGACAACACTGATTTGATTGTCCTCCAGATGACTACAGTGATTGACATAAAGACAAAGAGAAAAAGAACAGTAGTTGTATTTACTTTTATAATTCATCAAAATCTTCAAGGAATAACAGTCAAGACAAGGGAGAAAAACTTTCAATGACAGTCTGTCAAATGAGGCAACATAAAAAAAATAACCTTATATAGTTGAAGTAAGCTTTTCTTTAAAAAAAAAAAGTCTTGATTCACATATCAAACTGTGGGACGACTAAGTAGTTGGGAACACCTATACACAGCCAGCTTTCCAGGCTGACCTGGAGGTTCACATTAGAGGAAGAAACACAAGATAAATCTCATTTTCTGGACAGCGCAAACATCAGCTTTCTTGCCAGAAAGAAATAAAGAGATTTCAAACATTGAGAGAGACATTTGCACTTTTAAAAAATTGGCTGTATAAACAGGGAATCAGTGCACTCAACAAATGAATCTGGCACCAAGCAAACGTTTGAAAAGTTTAAGACACGCAGCATTTCACAAATGTCCCTATCTAGTGAGCCAAAACAAACAATTAACAACCCATCCCTCTTCCACCCCTCACTGGATATCTTTTCCGTTTCTTGTCTGTCTTTCCAGTGCTGCTCCCAATGCAGTGTATATTCCTCTTTTTTTTTTTCTCCTCCCTGCTCCGAGTGTGCTGTCATGTTTTGGGGGAGATCTAAGGTTTTCCAGATGGGACGAGTAAAGGAGAGAGAACATCTCCGCAGATATGCATGTTTATATTTTCTGTCCGAGGATGTTAAGAGTGACATCTCCTGAGAGAGAGAGAGAAAGAGAGAGAGAGAGAGAGAGAGAGAGAGAGAGAGAGAGAGAGAGAGGAGGGGAAGAAGAGGCTGATGTGAGAGACAGAGGAAGAGAGGAGGGAAGAAGCAAAGGGATAGGGGAGAAAGGAGGATGGAGAGAGAGAGAGAGAGAGAGGAGGGGAAGAAGAGGCTGATGTGAGAGACAGAGGAAGAGAGGAGGGAAGAAGCAAAGGGATAGGGGAGAAAGGAGGATGTAGAGAGAGAAAGAGAGAGAGAGAGAGAGAGACCCAGAATGAAAGAGATGGATTGAGTGAGAGCGATATTAAAAGAAGACAAAGAAACCAAGGAGGACTGAAAAAGTTGTATCAAAAGAGACCATATCTGGCCTGCCATGTGGACTTGAATTGTTTTGGCGTGACCTTCCTTTAAATATTCTTTCAAAGAAAATGTTTAGACAGATATGCAGCTATATTACAGCCATTAATCAGCGGTCTGTCATACTGGCTCTTTCCCCACACACACACACACACACACAGACACACACAGACACACACACACACACACAGACACACACAGACACACACACACACACACACACACACACACAGACACACACACACACACACACACACACACAATTTGTTGGACAGAAGCATGCACTTGGCTGAAAGATAACAGACTCAATCACTCAAACATGCATTGATGGAAATGCACATAAAGAAAATACCTTACAATTCACAACATCAATCATGCAACACAAACATACTGCGTGTTCTGCACAGCATATATTTTTTCAAAAATCACTAAATATAAAAGTGATAAATGGCCCAGCATGCTTATGCCAGTTTATACAGAAACACTGCGACATATGCTACAGAAAAGTAACGAGAGTTGCAGAATAAAGTCGAAACTCTTAGGTAACAAAGGCAACTATACACTCGCAGGCAAAAGTACGTATCGTACAGAAGATGCATATACACACACCGCATCAGTGTAAACATGTAAAGAGTACACATAGGTACAGCGTAGCATTTGGTAGCAAGCACACACCCCCAAAGACACTTCCTGACCGCAGCCCATCAGTCGGGATTTACAGCCCAGCCAGCATTAATACAACACGTTTATTCTAGTCTTGCTACATTTTCTGGATCCTCGATAGAAAAGCCAACCTCGTAAACTCGGGGTTGTACGCTAAATCAAGACATAACTTTGAGTAACTATGAGAGTTTATTTGTCCAAATGAGGGATCAACCGCATGCTGATTTATTCAATGAAGTTTATAAAGGCAGGGGATCTAAAGCCAAACACATGGTGTGGGGAGTCGACGCTGGCATATTGTTCAGATGAGGTATTGTTTTTATATTAGTCTGTCTGTAGCATTCGTCATCGAGATGGAGGAAGATGGAGAAAGGAGAGAAAACGTGTATTGGTTTCATGTGTGTGAGGCCCGGTATGTCTAATAACACTTTCATTCAACCATATTAGAGAGTCTTAGCAACCATTATGAAGCACAATGATGTCACGCTTCCTCGTGGCAAACTCAAAGAGCACTTGGCGTATGAAGGAAATAAGGAAATACTTGAGGGGATATTAACTTCACTTGTTGTTTACACACAACGGGTGAAACCACATTAACGTCCCCGCAGCCAAATGTTCAATATCAAGCTCAAGTTTTCACCTACATCTAAATTTGTTTGGAATTACTCAATTTCACCACAGTCTGGAAGAAATCTTGCGAAGCAAGGCTGCCAAAGATATTACGCTAAGTGTTGCGCATGCAGCACGGATGCCGAGACAAGCTGTGTCTGTGATTACAGCAAGACGGTCTGACCGCTCGGATTAAAGAGTCTTCAGACTTCTGGGTTGGTTTACGTGTTGTTAAAAGAACACAAAGTGTTAAATGTTTCATCGGATTAAAGCAAAGAGTCAGATTAGGGGTTTTTACTGAGGTCGGATACTAAATTTGAAGATTTTAAGTAACACCAAACAAGTCCAATTGAATATATTTTATTTTTCGAGAATTCTGAGATCGTTGAGGTGTGAACGTACAACCAGATCATTTAGCAGATGAAAATAACCCTGATGTACTGAAGTTTAGTTTGGTGATTCGTGAAATAGATGTCAGATTGTTTGTAATGGAAGCCAAGTATTTTCACATGACTAATTATCAATAATTACTAGCCTGTAAATGTAAGCATGGGCATTGAGAAATACTTCGTCTGCAGCTATTATCCTTCCCTGGGAAAAATGGTAGAAATGTTTAAGTACATGCAAATGTTTCCCATGGGATGTATGTAAGTGACCAGGAATCCCAGAACTCGGCATGTGTGTGTGTGTGTGTGTGTGTGTGTGGGGGGTTTGGGGGAGAGAGAGAGAGAGAGAGAGAGAGAGAGCGAAAGGGAGATATAGAGGTCTGGTAAGTAACAGTAATACCTACAGATAAGGGGAAAGGCTACTCTGTGTGACCACGTAGGCTTTTGTTCATCCCTTGATATCATATGCAACAATGTGTGTGTGTGTGTGTGTGTGTGTGTGTGTGTGCGCGCGCGTGTGTGTGTGTGTGTGTCTGTGTGTGTGTGTGTGTGTGTGTGTGTGTGTGTGTGTGTGTGCGTGTGTGCGTGTGTGTGTGCGTGTGTGTGAGAGACAGAGAGAGTGTGTGTGTGTGTGTACTTTCTCAGACTATCTTCCCTTTCCCAAGCCATCTCCTTCCCATTTCTTTAAGAGATTTAGAGCGGGGAAATGTCACAGCAGTTTATCACCAACCACATGAAACAAACTGCTGGCCCACCACACGCAAACACACACACACACACACACACACACACACACACACACACACATAAACAGCCTCTTTCCCTTGGTCCTTCTCACCCTGTCTCAAGTGCACAGGATGTACACAAAAAAGGTCTCTCTTTCTCTATTTTTCTCAAACACACACACACACACACACAAACATAAAACCTGAAAAGTTCCAAAAATCCATCACAGTCCTCACAAGTATGGTTATAGTTAAACAAATGAACTAACAAATGCAAACACACACAAGCATAAACTTATTTCCACTCCTCAGCGTAGTTTGTGCTCCGAGTGTATTTTTATCTACCGGTCTGGTTAAAACAGAGTGAGGAGGGAAGCTGCATGCAGCAAACAGTGATTATAGTTATTATAGGCCTTACACACACACACACACACAGATACACACACACACACACACACACACACACACACAAACACACATTTGAGCCACTTGAGGCAGAAGAGTGAAAGAGCCCTTGAAGTCAATTAGGACAGCTGAGAGGAGACGAGGAGTCACACTCCTGGAGGGTGCAGCCGTTTAGATATGACGAGTTAGATCATCAGCAAGGACTTTAGCACGTCATTGGATTTTTTTTTCGAGAGCATCAAGGATGACAACAGAATGAAGAAGATTCATACTTTAGAAATAATATGTCCATTTGAGATGTTTACTGACAGCTACATGTTAAGTCTGTAGTCAATAAATTGCCTTTGGTGTAACAGACCAGTTGTCAGTCAGGCTCAGCTGTTTTATTTTCTTGTTGAGGTCCCAAAGACAAAAAAAAAAAACACATTTATCACAATGGTTGGAATCACCAGTTATGACACATCAAGTTAGTTCAGCTCTTTGTGGCCAGTATGCAGAAGATAAACAATTACTGTACAGTGGATCAAAACACTTTCAATGTACATTGTGGAAATATAAAATATTCATTTCATTTTGTTTTTTCAGTTTCTTGTAGTTTGATAGCATGTGCACAACCTTATACAAATCCCCTATGTGCATCTACTGTATAAAGAATCTCAAATGTCTGTTACTGATTTCTCATTTTCAAAGGCATTCTGGTATCTCTGGACGTCACAGTATTGCACAACTTAAAATATTCAACATTCCCTAACTATTGTTTGGAGAGACATGGGAGTACATTCTGAGTTATCTTTTCTTTCACCGTTTGATATGAAACATGACTCACACTTTCTTGCAAACAATTCCGATACTGCGACATTTGTTTCAACAGTTTCAATCTCTGCATACCATCATATCTGCAGCAGTTTAAACATAGTGTTGCTTGTTTGACAAATGGGCGTCTTGCTGCTTGGCGTGTCAGCTCATAATTACTATATTATTTAACCTCATAAATATGCAGTAATTAGGAAATTCAACTCCTTGGATAAGACACGTGCATTCTCTGCTGCTCCCTAATTAGGACGGGAAACTTTATTTTATAGAGACTTGTTTCCCCTATAGCCATATACAGGCCTATTAGGTAAATATAGCACTTGCCTAATTGCTCCAGCATGGCATTTTATTTTTTTCTGTTAATGGGATTCCTTGTAAAGAAACAAATACAGAGTCACAATGAGGAAAATGAAAAAGTCCATAATAGACCTGCTGGTAACTGGTAGAGTAAACATAAAACCCTCATATTTAAATGACTGAACGGGTCGTTTGATAGCATCTCATAGGAGCATTTTCTGATCCGCCAAGTCTGTTGAGGTGTGTAATATGTGTACACAACGTAAGCCATCTGACTGAGGGGAGAAAGATCACCTACACGGTTAAGAGAAACCAGCACTTGCTGTTGGAGATGGGATGCAAAGTCGCACGTTTTGTAAGCCCAAACATCTACTTGGAAATGGATGCTTTTTACTGAAATATGACAATATCACGCCATCGGATGAAAGACTCGGTGTTAAGCTAAAGCATCTTCTTTAAGCTATTTGAAGCTATCAAACATCTAGCAAAAGCGTGTTCTTTCAGTGCTCCAGTTATTTGATTAAAGATTACGTACATGTCTTTCATCCCACAGTAGCCCTACACTTGCAGTTGTTTTGTGAAGCACCTCGTTTCCGTTAAAAGTGAGCTCATGCTCATGCTCAAGTTCGAGTGGGTTTTCAGAGAATTCATCACATTCCCAGATTTCCTTGTTCTTTGGATTTTCTCGGACTTGGCTCTCTCATACGAGCAAACAGAGAAATAAACAAAGAGAAGTTAAGGATAAGGATACAACGTTTCTGCATGAGGCCTGTAATCTTTGGACATGAACCCAGTAACAAATAAACATGACGGAACCAAAAACAAAGAAACCGAAACATTCAATGTAATTTGAACAACCTGGCTCAACAACAGTCATTTCAGCAGCAGTGAACAGAAACAAAGAAAGAAACAGACTTACAGAATCCTGAGGTTCTTGAGGCCAGAGAAGTCCACTTTAGTGACTCTGGTGATGTTGTTTCTGTTCAAATCCCTGCAGAGAGACAAACAAAGGTTACAAATATGATCGTTAATAGAATTGCGTTTAATCGACAGTATGAACACAGTCCATCTTCAGAGCATACGATTTCATGATTTAAAAAACGCTTAAGAGCAAATTAATCAAGCAAAGGATCAGTGAGGAACGACTGAGTGCATGTGTGTCTGTGTTTGTGTGTCTCTGTGTGTGTTCTCGCTCAGTCAAATTAGTGAATGTGTTAGTGGGACAGAGCGTGAGAACGGCCCACAGCATATGAGCCCACACACACACACACACACGCACGCACACACACACACACACACACACACACACACACACAAACATACAAACACAAACAAACACAAACCAAAACACACAAACACTCCTACCGTACAGCGTACAGGCACCAGGAAAATTCTGCGCACACACTCACACTTCTCGCCACACACTTAGCGCTCCTGCCGCTCTGACTTATTTAGAAGTTTTCCAGCGCAAAAAAAAAAGAAAGAAAAAGAAGTGGGATGAAATTATTTTCTCTTTCCATCATCAGAGTTTAAAAGCTTATCGTGTTTCCTGGCTGTCATTCAATCTGTTTTAACTACGGGTGCACAATGTATGCACACTGCAATGTGAACTGACTGCCTGAGTGTGTGTGTATAGACTGGTTCCCTTTATACGGGTTTGCTGTTTATTGAAACGCTGTCGTACTGGAGGAATTAGGGCAAGGAAAAAAAAAAACACACACACACACACACACACACAAGCAAGCGCAGACAAACAACGCACACAATTTTCTCTCCTATTTCACACACACACGACTCTCTTTCCTTCGCTTTGTAAGCTTTCACTCGCCCTCTCTCACTCAGACGCACACACTCACACATACACATAAACAGAGTCTGGTTTTGCCAAGGAGGCCTGCGTGTGTGTTTTTCATAATACACCTAAACATTTATAAATCTGATTTAAGACCATATTAGGTTTCAAAAGGCTTCTCCAAGCTGCCATGGCAAGGACCACTAATAAGAGCCATACCCCGGCCGGAGACAGGGAGGGCTGCTGGGGTCGAGGGCAGCACTTCCCAAAGCTTAAAATGGGGTCCAGGAGTCCAACAGGGGTCCTTGAAAGGTCTTTGGGGCAATGAAAAGTTCCAACATCTCATCTGATGCTATGTGAGGTCACGTGAAATGACTGCTACGGTACAGACTGTTTATATATCATATGCAACAACAGATATGTTCTCAGAATGAGGTCCCAGTCAAGAAGGCTTTCTATTTGAGGATTCTTGATATGAGAAAAAGAAAAGAAGTTTCCCGCCAAAACTGCCCAGTAAAACATTGATAGACAGACAGACAGAAGTTATTGACTCGCTGGTGAGCATAGTGGAGACGGATATTTCCTACACGACTGGGTGGAGATCAAAAAAGAGCAGAAAGGACTTTAAATAGAGATATTTATGCCATCCAAAGGAATGCTAACGTTGACCCGTGTTTTGTAATTGTGTAAATAGCCAACTGCTTGCTCACACGTTCACGTTAACAAAGTCATAAGATGATGATATGTAAGTGCTCCACAGCGCTGTCAGCTCCGGGAAAAAGTTTTGGCTGCATTATTTATATGCGGCCAATGGCAGGCTTATACCCACAGCGTACAACCGGTGAGTCAGACTACCTGTCAAGTAACTAATAAAAACATAGAATGCAAAAAATTAAGTAAAAATAGTTTTGCAATGCGTCAATAAACTGACTGCTCTGAAATTACTGAAACTTAAACCACAAAAATGATGTTGCCGTTATGATAATGTTGCATTCCTTGCAATCATAGACGAACCCACATCAAGTGATATAAGCATTTGGAAGCAGCCACAAACAGAGAGTGAATTCATGATGATTCTGAGCCTCATCCATCTTGCCAGCGCTCTCTAGACACCAGATAAGTTTCTGACAGCGAGCCACTTCCCCGTCATCCAGACTCCATGCTCCTGGATCTTGTCACAGGCTTTCAGTATGTGTGTAATTGCCAGTTCCTTGGAAAGCAAAGTAGCTTGATAAGCCTTCTTGGACGTGGTGAAAAATTCAATACAGCATTGATTTGTCATTTTCAACTTGAGGAAAGAGCTGCTTCCATGATGAAAGAAACTGTTTTTTTTATTCTTTGTTGACTTGTAATTTCAAGTATCCACTCACTTTTGAGTGACTCTGAGGCAGCATCCAATCCGAATGCTTCTGTTCCACATCTATACATTTTCTCCTTCCTGTCTTACCCCTCTGCTATCTGTCTGTCTTCATCTTTTCACTTT
The DNA here is from genome assembly GCA_016806645.1 of Ophiodon elongatus. NCBI lineage: Eukaryota > Metazoa > Chordata > Actinopteri > Perciformes > Hexagrammidae > Ophiodon > Ophiodon elongatus. The sequence goes on along the minus strand of JACSYO010000150.1, from coordinate 3,169,179 downwards.
TTCTCTTTTTTTCACTTCCTCCTTCCCTTCATCTTTCTTCCATCTGTCCTTTCCCCAGTCACCGCTCTTTAATGGCAATCTGTCAGTCCTTCACAGTCAGCTTTACCCCCATGATCCCAGCCTTACCCTCCACTTTTTTATTTTTCTCTCTAATCTCCCCCGTTTACAGTGTCTCCCTCTCTTTCAATCGCTCATGTCTTATCTTTCACAGTTGACTAAACACTTTTTCTTCGCCTCCCTCTGTTTTTCTGCCTCCCCCTAATCTCTCCTCTTTTATCTCAATCGCTCCCTCTTTTTACACTTGGCTACATTTTCCCACTCTTCCTTTTTTTTTTCTTACCTCCGCCTTTTGCCCTAATCTCTCCATCCTTATCTCCATCTTCCTCCTGGTCACAGTGGAAACTTGTGCTCTCACCAGGGAAACCACTCTTGACTCAAACAAACAGGGAGGATACATTGCCAGGTGGAGAGCCATCACCCTATCTAACGTCACCACCTACCAAGTGAGAAAGCCAAGGTCATTGCCAGAGCAAAACGAGATGTGGTGTGAAATTAAATGATAACATTGTCCAACAAAAGAACACCAAGTTACAGGGCTGTATTCAGAAACAAAAAAGACATTCTTCAAAAGGTTGAGTATTTACCACTGTGTTTGTTATACACATGTGAGTGGTCTGTTATGGATATTATTTTGCCAATGTTACTAAAGGCCGTACAAAACTGCATATATTATTTTCAGTCTTGGTCCAATATCCAGTGAAGGACTTAATGGTCCGTATGATTTATAATATATATATATAACACTTGCCGTTGCTATTGTGCTGATGTAAAAGGTTGTTGATCAATATTATTCTGCAACTTACAGCTCGGTAAAGTGATTACACAGTGGTTGTGCTCACCTCTGTATTTGTCATTAACGGTTATGCATAAACAACTACATTAAAAGCACATCGAGATGAAAAGTGAGCAGTTACAAACAATCTTTACAGTAGAACGTTGTTTCAGTCAGATTCGCTTACATCAAAGAACTGATCAAGTATAGAAAATGGCTACGCAGTTCTTTTGGCTCTCAAAGACTCAGCGCAGCAGCGGGAATTCTGATGGGAGAACTAATCCCCCCCTAATTAGCACATACACGAACATTCAATCTTGATTAGATGAAAAATATCAAAATCTCAAGTGGTTGGAGTTGGTGGTGGAGGGAAAAGAGTGTCAGCAGATTAGTAGTGAGAAGCGTCAGGTTACCATGGCTGAGCTTAACACCTGCTTGAATATGTTTGGATGTTACTCATCGGCTGGTAGCCACAGGCCTGGGGAGAGAGCCGATGATTGCGACGCATGAATCAAGCACTTGACGCCAATCAGCAGTAATGAAAGAGCAGCTTCAGTGCTCTGCTAGAATTAACGCAGTGCTCCATCATAAGCCTTAATATAGGAGTTATGGCCTTTGTTTCACGCAGAAATTCTGGAGAAATTCAGGAAAAGTTGTTTGAAAAGAGCTGAGAAACAGCGGGCTGCCATTATACTTCAAAACAATGTAATTCTGCTTCAGAGTACATTTTTGCAGCCAACCTAAAATTATAAAAAAAAACTCTCAGCCAATAAAAATGGCTACAGAGGATCCAAATGACTTCAAGCTAGTGAGGCAGCCATTTTTATGCACCTGGTCCGCTGAAGTGTGGGTGTCCACCCCACCCAGCAGTAAAGCTTAGCTTAGCTTTAAATTTAACTGACCAGCTGGCAGTCAGACAACTAACAAGAGGCTTTAGCACAAAAGCTCTAACCGCTGTTTGTTTCCATTACAGGCAGAGGTAAGGCACGCACGTGTGTGTGTGTGTGTGTGTGTGTGTGTGTGTGTGTGTGTGTGTGTGTGTGTGTGTGCGTGTGTGTGCGCGTGTGTGTGCGTGTGTGTGTGTGTGTGTGTGTGTGTGTGTGTTTGCGACAACGGGATAAGACAAGAATGCAAACAGCAGGTGTTCGGGGAATTAATGTACCATACAACACATGCACAAAGGCAGCTCCCCACTACATCTCACTCCAGACCAGTGAAACCAGTGAACCTTACAGTCTGGCTCCTTTGGGCCATACTGGTTGACTGTACACACACACACACACACACACACACACACACACTCACACACACACACGTTTGGCGTGTGGAGGCCTGGTTCTCTTACGGCACAGCTTTATTGGTGACTTCACCCCAGAGACTGAGAAAAAAACTGAGAAATAACTATTAGAAAGGAATCTTAAGCGAATGACGGATCAGGTGACAAAGACTCCCAAGAGCTCAATGGAATGAAGAGTTGGACTGACCTGCAACTGTGGTAAACCATGAAACATTAAGTGAAGACATGAGTTGAAATGTTTGAAATGTCGGGTTTTTGGCCGGTTCGTTCTGCTCTCCCTTTTTCAATCCGTCCTGTTTTTGTTTTCCTGACCTTTGTCCTCTTTCTCTCTATCTGGGACCACAGCGAGGAATAACGATTAACTGCTGCTAACAGTTTCCTCTCTCTGTTCTGTCTCTGTCTAACTGTCTCTGACACTGTGACATTTCCTTGTTTCCACTTTGTCTCTCACTCTATCAGGCACCGCGTCCTTATCTCTCCATCACTCCATCCTTTCCCTTTCATCCTTTGTTGTTTCTGCGTCCAATGCTTCGTTTCCGAATGCGCTCGCTTCCTGTCCTAATCTCCTGTTATTTTCCACAAGGCTCTTGCACCGCTTCACTTTCTCATTTCTCCTTTCTTGTTCTATATCCTTCTTCCTCTCTCTAAGATAGGTATGCTCAATTTCGCTCTCGAAATCTAAACAGTTGCGCAAAGGAATCCTAATTGCCTTCTTCCTTTTCCTCTGAGCGCCGCGCTCTACAGTGTGTATGTCACCAGAAGCAGAGGGCAGGCGTCAAGCTGCTTCAAAATTACCCTTCATTGCCGCTGCAATCCATCTACTTCAAATGCTCTGATATGACATTTAGCAACACCTGCTCAGCCTTTTTTGATCTAATCACTAATTGTAACCTCGCTTGATTGAAGCTTAACTGAAGGAGAAGAAAGGTCAGAAGCCAAACCAGTCAGAGCATAAAAAAAACATCACATATGCAGCAAAAAAAAAAAACGATAATGGTTTAGATTAAATCAAATTAAAGTAATTATTCTGCTCTCACTTTGCATGCAGGTGCAAATCAAGCAAGCTAAACACACTTCCAATAAAGGTTAAAGACAAGGCATTGGCCTTTGTAGTTTTTTTGTAATAGCAACACATTAGCTTCAGACAGCTGACATAATGTCTAGCTTGGTTATGGGTAAACTGTTTGCAAAAAATAAATAAAATCTTTAATAGAAGGAGTACCTGCAGATAATGATTCAACAGAGGCATTTGGGGAGCAGATAAAAGACGCCCCATCAATAATGTTGTGATCACAGATTTGACAAAATGGTGGATGTAACATCGTTCAACTGCTATGGAACTCTGTCAGTAGTGGTTGCTACTAGCAACAGAATGTTCAACTGACACCAACTCCCAGTGGCAGACCACACAGTATTATATTGGATGCGTTCGTAAACAGTCCGCCAGAGCACAGTGAGTGTGTTAAAGTTAATTGTTTGCCATACTGTTTAATGAAACGTTTAGCTAAGCTAACTAGTTTACACACTCACTGACTCCTCATGTTATCTTTAGCCTACGTTCTCTACCTTATTTTCATGGGCATATTGTTACAGTCTTATGTCACATTAAAATCATGGTCATCCTCGTTGTCAACAAGCCTGAACAAAAGGCAATATTTTGCATTGTATATATGGATAGGAAAGTTTTCTCTTTTATCCATTTTAACTCACCCGTCCGCTCTCATTTTAGAGTAAAACTTCAGATTGGATTTACCAACGCGCCCAAAATAAATTGAACATTCTAAAATAATATAGTTAACATACTTATGTATAAGACTTATGAAGAACTCATGTATACAAGAAGAAGCAGACAGGGTCAAGTAGAACAAGTTCTCAATTACAGTAAAAAAATATGAACGTAAAAGATGTAACCATAGAAAGTGTTCAAAAGAACGACATGTTCAGTTCTTGTCTCCGTTTGCAAACCATGTATTGTCTACAAGAGTTTACTAGAATCTACAAGTTTTGGAAAATTTGGGGGTTATGTGGAAAATTTGGTCTCCCGTGTGACCGTTTACTGCTGTTTTGAATCTCTGTCATAGTGACACTAATAGGAAGTGAACTCTCTCATATTACAGAACTGCTCTCTGGGATGCACGGCAATCATCACTTGGAGGTTTTGGGCATTCACATCATACACACACTCACTCACACCGCAAAAGGCATCTGAACAACCGATACAGACACACTCATACAAGAACTACCTTTGAGGACACCATGTCCTTTTTAAAAAATCACACATGTCAGGTCATTTAAAGGCTCACATCAATATTATGTTGACTCAGTATCCATAAACTTGAAATGTTCTGGCGGAACATAAATAAATGTTACATTCTCAAACTCATCTGTGGCACTGCCTTTAAAACCAAACACAGCCTTCACATCAACCCTCTGTTGTGTGGTTGTACACACATGAAGATCTGACTAATAGGATTAATCTCAACATTACCAGTAATTATATGATTTTAAATCAAAAGCAACCAAATTACTCGAGCCTGGCTACCTACCACTTGTACAAAAAAGTAGTCGTAGCATGTTCAAAGACAGCCATCAAATTTAGCCACAGTGGAATTTACAAGCAAGTACTTGCTAACGCCACTGAGGGAAATCTGTTTAGAAGACAAAGGTTTGCCTGGCGTGATGCGTTTACAGCCACTGCGGCGAGACACTGATCCCACTGTCGGAGATTGTTTCCCGTGTAGGCTATGCAAGCTTCTCGGACACATTCTGACACTTGACATTTAACATTTCATCCGGCCAGTGTTCCTCACCACACATTTGTCACAATGGGTAAAAGTATATTTTTTTTTTCTGTTCGTACAAATGAGCTACTTTGCTTATTCTTGACATTTGCGAGGTCTAGAACGCGAACAGAGAAACTAAGCAAAATGTGGGGAAATGAGAGAGAGGATAGCAGCGAGGAAGAGCAGCAGAGACACAGATGATAAAGGAGCCATTAGTCAGTAAAATACTTTCCCTACAGCAGACTGAAGAACACTCATTTCATTCCATAAAGGGGAATCCTGTCTGAATGATGCGCAATAGAGCTCCCTCCGTCTCATCTGCACTCCTTCATCACTCCTCTTCCTATTCTTCTCCTGCCTCTGTCTCCGTCTTTTTAAATGACTTGTTGATGCAGTAATCGGGTTGTATTGAGTATTGCGTTTCCTTTCTGTGTCTCCCTTTTTTGCATGTCATCCTCCATTGCTTTGTTTTGCTGTCTGTCACAATTGGTTTCTCTCCCCCTCCTAGTCTCTCTGCCATGTCAACCTTACGAAACTCATAGTTTGGTGTCACTGTTGACCACGCAGGCTTGACCACATTAGGGAGTCGCCTGCAAGCATCCTTTTCTTTGGAGTCACGAGGCAAGAGGGCTATAAAACCACGCTGTATTTGGTTAGCTCTTTTTCTTTGCCGGAGTTTATTGGGCTGCTTTGCTTTTGTCTAGATTTACTACTGTTGTACTGTAAGTAAACGGGGTGAGGGGTAATTTGGCCGCTGAGAGGCCACTTGACAAGAACAAGGACTGCTGCTTCCTCAACAGAGGCTAAGTCAGAACAACAACAAAAAACACAGTATAAGGGCATGCGAGAGGTTAAGATGAACGAGCGACTGAGAGAAAGCGAATGATAGAGACGAAGCTCGAGACAGACGGAGAAACGCACACATGCAAAGTGCAGCGGCAAGCTTTTCCATCAGCTTCCAGCTGTAACATAAACAGGTCCGTCACTTTGGGCTTGGATGAAGATCGGACCGAAAAGGGAAAATTGTGGCGCAAGTCACACTCTCATGGTGCACACACTTATTGCATGCACACAAATAAACACACACTCGTGCGCGCGTAAAGTGGAGGCGTACACACAGAAACACACACCGAGCAAAAAGAAAGTCCCTGCAGAAGGCATATAATGTGTTGCTTTGGTGACAGTGGCCTAACAAAACAGTGGCATAGCTTGTTAACATCAAATGACTCCAAGCGTACAGCACGCACTCACTCACTCACTCACTCACACACACACAAACCCAGACTGGCGTTACAGTATGACACACACACGCTGAAGTCCTTCGGTCTGAGGACTTCTGCTTCAGCAGAAAATCACAGAGGGTCATTCGTGACTCTGGGTTGTTTCTATGTGACACAGTCGCTCTCTCTCGTTATATATGTCAAAGTTTCCAACTACAACCAATTGCATGTTTAATCCGGTGAAAGCATGGGAGCGTACTGCGTGTGTGTGTGTGCCCGTTGCCTAATGATGAGTGTGCACTGTGTGTGCGTGTGTGTGTGGCTGGCTGAATACGTAAATTCTTCTTCCCCAATTCTCCTTCCATGAATGTGTATGTGTCTTCATTTGGAATATAAATGTACCTCTTTCATGCGAGAATGCTGGTGTCTTTGTTCTTGCAACATCTTTGTGAAGACCCATTTTAAGACCTTGAGAATGACGATATTTCTTTGGCGGGTGTTCACTACTTCAAAGGGTTGTTTGAGGGTTAAAAGACAATTATAGTTTCATACAACCTGGGTCTTATTTTAGTAGTTTCGGCCATCAAATCATCATCCTTATCTGTAATTATATCACATTACACTCCAAGTAAAAAAAAAAAAGGCAAGACCACAAGCCGTCAGACGATCATAGAGATTTCAAACCAACCCCCAGGTTAGCTAAACTTACTTTGAAGAGAAAATGACGGCAAACTGTGAAGTAATCACCCAAATTATTTGCGGTGAACATCCATCACAGTTAAGAGACCTTCTTTGACAAACCTTACTTTCAGTACTTGTGCACACAGTTGTTTCTGAGCACAGAGGGACTTCAGGTGTGCTCACTTCTAGCTTATCCTACGGATAAAATGATTTAGATAAGGTTGTTAACTGTCGACTTGTTTACAACCTGTCCAGTCTTCTAACTTCTATTTTATCATGCTTCCTTGTAGCAGTATTCCCAGATCTCAACATGTGAATGTAACGTGTACAATAGACAAAAATAGGACTCGAGTTGTAACGTACTGTACTTTTCCTTTGAGGGATAAGTTTAGAATTAGGTTGGGTTGGGGTTTGGCAAAGTTGTGAAGAAGGTTGGGGTAAGGGCCTAGGAATGCATTATGTCAGTGAGTATCCTCGCAAGTGCGGTACAATTATGTGTACATTGATGCAAGTGCGCATTCATTTGTCTGCATATATTTCCCTGTACGTATGCCAGTGAGCGTGTGCACCTCTCTGCCTGTGTGTGTATGCCGTTTGTGTGTAATGTACATGTGAATACAGTGTTTTAATGCTGCCAGCTTGCTCTTTTTTCCCAGAAGGGCAGTGCCCACCGTCGTTGCCAGCCTGCTGCCTCTTTGGCAGACTGAAAGTCATTATTTAGAAAGGTCAACTGCCCGCATGCTGGAGAAACTTGGGGAGGAGAATATCACCCACTGACCTAGAACTGCAGACTAAATATTGGTTACCCTCACTTGTGCCATTTGGCATACCATAACTGAATCAAACATAGTTGGAAGGGCACAAAATGGTTACCACGGGATGGCCGCAGATGATAGGCGTGACATTAAGAGGCTGTTTGAGAACAGCAAGCTCATTGTGGCTTTTGCTTCTTAGTTTAGACTTGTCTGCTATAGCAATAACCCTCGGCTGCTCCTCAGATGTATTACATCACCATCATAACCTAACAGTAAAGAACAGTCTTCGCTGAACGATGGCTTTAATTCAAGTCACCAAAGCATGTGTGCTGACTTAAGCTGCCCTCAAAGTAGCGCACATATACAGAAATGCTGCACCAACAAAATACGTCAGTAATTAGCTCCCTGGTTTCCACAAAAGTTGGCGAAGAACCAACACCGCATGGTTAGCAGAGATTCATGGCAATGCATCTCTGACTTATCAGACTTCTTAGTTGTTTGCAGTGACTGCTCGGGTCACGACTGAAAGGGAGATGGGCCAAAACTGCAGTGAACACCACAACACTCCAGTGAAACAGATTGTTCTTGATCCAATCAGATTATTCTTAATTTAGGGGAAGGGAACATGGACAGGTAAGCACCAAAGTAAAAATCACGCACACACACACACACACACAAACACACACACACACACACACACACACACACACACAAACAAAGATTCCAGTCCCACCATGGAATGCCGTTTCGCAGCCGAGGGTGTGGTGGTTACAGCGTCCATTCACCAATCAACACCAAGCTTTGATAAGAGCCAGAAGCAGAGGCTGGAACGTGTGTGTGTCCACTCTACGCACAGAAACACACGCACACACACACGCACACACACACACACACACACACACAGTGGCAGGATCTCAGTGTGCGCTCCGTGGTAGGTTGGCACGCTGAGGGGAAATGGGAGCTGTGAAAACTCCACTAGAGAGATGCTGCTGGCAAACTGAAAGTGTGTGAGTGCGAGTGTGTGTTGGAGCAGGAGGTGGAGGTCAGAGAGAGACTGGTGAGGAGAGGTAAAGAGGAGGCGAGGGAGTGGGAGATGGGCCAGAAGAGAAGGTGGAGTGAGGCAAGGGTGGGAATAAGAAATGGGGGAAGTTAACACAAAGGAGCGCAAAGGAACGTAGAGGGATGGGAAGAAAGTACGAGAGATGTCGGAAAGAGAAGCAAAGCTGATGTTAAGATGAAGAGTTGGGCAGGGAAATAAAAAGAAAGACCTTTGTCTTGTGCCAGATGAGGCTAAAGAAAGTAGAGAAGGTGTTGCTCATAAAAACAACTTGCCAAAACTTCCTCAAAGTGCCATTAGAGAGGGAAAAGAAAAATAGGCAGTTAAAAATCAGAATTAGCTTGTGTTAAGTTGGCTGCGGCAGCTTGCCGCTTCCAGAAGTGAACTCACTCAACTGCAAACACGCACATCAACATATACATTTGACGTACAGAAAACATATGTGATCATACATATAGCACAAAATAATGTCCTGATCGCGGCTCAACCAATTGAAGGGCCCCTTTAGAGTTTACAGCCTTCAATATCCCCTCGTTTCACGGCACTTGGGGCAACAGTTTGGAATTTGCAGCTCTAAAAATCAACACTTCAGGGTGTGTGTGTGTGTGTGTGTGTGTGTGTGTGTGTGTGTGTATCTGTCTGTGTGTGTGTGTCTGTGAGTGTGTATGCGGCCCGTGTTGGGCAGGTGTGAATTGGACCCCGGAGAGAAAAGCCGTCCCTGTTTTCCAATCCATTTTACCCAGCCTCGTTAAGCCTGTTAAGCCTCCCCCCAAAACCCTCCACTCAAATTAGATGCAAATGAGGTCTCAAGTGGCTTCCCAAGGAGGACATTACGGAATTGACTGGCCTGAGGTAATCTGTGAGGCGGCCTGCAAGTGCATGTGTGTGTGTGTGTGTGTGTGTGTGTGTGTGTGTGTGTGTGTGTGCGTGTGTGTGTGTGTGCATGTGTGTGTGCATGTGTGTGTGCGTGTGTTAAGTGAACAGTTGAGGCCACCACTGTTTTTTTCTCGTTAACCTTTCCAAATGCTCTGTTTACAATAGTGGAGAAAACGGGGGCTTTAAAAGAGCTTCATTCCGTAGTTTTGACAGGTGGACTCTGGCTCTGACTGTTGCTCTCACTCTTCACTTCTGAAGCTGGTGGAAAATGAACTGGATTCAAAGTAACTGTGTGTAATAAAGAGAGTAAGTGGGGACTAACGCCGTAGGTTAAAAGGACCACACCAGGGATTTTATAACAATTTTTCATTTGGACTTTCTCGGCTGCCATGTGCCTTCAAAGTAACAGTCTGTATTTCATTATTATACTGTATAGCAGCAGTATATCCTGAACTTTTTTCATCATCAAGCTTTGAACTTAACTTTCCCTCGATCTGTGTTGTGTTCTTCTTCTCCTTCACCTAACAGTGATTTTCTACATTTCTTTTCAGTAACCTCCACGGTGAGCATTTTATTCGGTACATGTGGCTCGAGCGAGCGCGATAAAGCGAGCAGTGCAGTAGTAGCTGAAAAAGATTTTCCACTCGAGATAAGGCGAGAGTCATGTCCCTTACTCAAACACCACATGTCTTGTGGTCTTGTATTCTGGTGTGGTGAGACTACCATTGGTGGAGAATACGATATTTCTCTCCCCCCCCCCCCTCTATGGATTCATCCTTATGTAACTGAACATTTCTGCAAAACCGTGAGTCTATAAAGAAAACCAATACTTCATCATGAGGCACGACCAAACAACAAAATCGGAAAAGAAATGTAAGGTGGATCACCATTAGGATTTTTAAATGTAACGGTGAAGTTTTACTTTCAAAAGCTACAAACGCGTCGCCGTCTTCTCCTGTTTTCCAGTCACGATTAACATAAAAAAAAAAAAAACGAGTGGCATTTGCTTTCCATTCACAACTAACCAAATGATGAGTTTATGTATGTTTTGAAACAACGTGTAGCCTCCAATGGCTCTCCGTTAGGCTACTGCATACAGTACATTCAAAAATAAAAAGGTGAAACGGGATAAAAACATTGATCATGTTGATATTCAGTAGTACTACTGTGACACTACTGTGTTATTCAAGAATTGTGGGAACTTTACTGAGATGCAAATGAGCATTTTTACTCATGACTTAACAAACTTGGCACTTTTGATCTGAGAATCTGTTGTCCACGTGGACCTCATCCCAGTCGGCGAAGCCAAATCCCTGCTCAGGGCAATAACACTCATCTCTCTTTCCTGAAAAGTTTCCCCATCTGCCGTAACCTTTAGAACTGGAATCTCATCCATTTTAATGTTTCCCATCTCAGACTCCCTCAAATATATCTGACACAGAGAGAGAAAGATGAAGGCGGGCAGAGCGGGAGAGAAAGAGGGAGGGAAAGAGCAACTCTTGGCCAAAGTCACAGCTGAAACACTGACCTGGATAAATCAGGGAAACATAAACACATAGTTTCTGGAGTAAAAGGGGAGGGGGCGGGCGCTGCTACCCCAAATATTCCACCCCGGGGACCCCAGCGAGAGGCAGGGGGACCCCCTTATCCCACCTCCCCATCACAGCCCGCTGTAATTATTTATTTTCCTAGGGTGTAAATGTCTTCGGGGGATTGCTGTGTAAGAGCCAACAGGTCCTGGGAGGTCACAACAGTCCTGTGGGATGGGAGCGGCATGGGCCTCGTTGTTCACACTCACTCGTACCGCACACAATCGCACGAGCCAACACAAACAGGCAGACACAAATACACAAACATATCTAAAACAAACACGTGCAAAAAGTAAGAAATGCACGCACGTATGCTAATCATGTGTCCCATGTCCATTAGTGCTCCCACATCCACACACGCATCAACAAACACGACCCCCCACTTCCCTCTGCAGCCTGCTGATTGTGTTTGTTGTCTCAGGGTTAGGCCTGTTGTTGATCCCCCGCGGGGCTTTTGGCTGCTCCGTTATCGTGCATAATCACTTCCATACCTTAACGGCACATAGGTGTGTGTTTGTGAATGCATGTGTGTGGCTGCGGGGGTGTATACGTGTCAAGATCAGGATGGAGGTGGCAGCAGCGGCTGTCAGGGGTCCGTCTCTGCCTCGGGAATGAATATCATTTGAAACTAACTGTCACCAGGTTTTTAAAAAAAAAAAAAAAAAAAAAAAAAAAAAACACGCTGAAAGTAATTCTTCAAGGGAAAAGTCACCGTTTAGGATTTCACACAAATCGCTGAGGATTCATGCCCAAATTTAGGAACATGTGAAAAACTTTGCAAAGACTTCACTGCAAAGCGAGTGTGGAAGAATATTTTTAAAAAAAGCTTTCAGGAGCTCTTCTCACCTTTCGTTTTGAGACGTTTAAAAACTTAATTACTTGCTCTAAAGCTGCTTCAGCACTGTTTTCTTAACTGTCTCCATCCACTGGGGTCACTAGTGAATTTTAGGGCAGTATCATGTGCACCATCTATTATGTGTACAACCAAAGGGATTGCAGTATTGTATTCTTTCAGCCAGGAGGTATGCTGAACTTGTAACCAATCCCGAAAAGCTACCCCTTGTTTTGCATATAGTATATAGGGAGCCTAATACTATAAATAGTGGGTTATTTTCCCATTCATCAGCCTCTAAACGTTTGAAATGCCACCGCAATTTACTTTATAGACTTTTGTAGAAATGTTTAGCCCATTTTCTAATTTATGGCAAGGAAATGGTAAAAGTTACTCATCTGTAGGAACTGATATAAACTGATATAAGTTTAACCATAAGACATGCAAAAGAAAAAACAATAAATTAATATTACTCTGGAAATAAAATTGACTTGTTTGCCTTAAAATGATCACCGACTGAGGTTCAGAGTTTGAATCCATTGCAGTTCAAGTGAAACTTGGATACAACGATATACTTCTTCAAAAATAAAAATGGCACAAGATGTGTTGATCTGAAAAATACAGCATTTAGTAAACAAGGCAGAAGTTTGATATGTCCAATGAATGGTGTTTTTAAAGTTTGAAGCTCTAGCTCCATCGCCTCTGGTAACTCAGTCCTGAGTCCTTCAAAGCATGTTAAGTTTGTCATGTAGGCGACAGTGGGCTCTCGTGTCACACAATCACGTTGTTCTTTAGAGTTTAAGCGTAAGGAACGCGCACCACAAGGCCACGGGGCACACGAACATATTTACGAAAGCCGATGACAGACAGACATGAAGATTTGCTTAAACTGTCATGAAATCCCACTTACAGGCGCTCGGCATTCCTCGGTATTCCTTTCGGCACGGTCTTCAAGCCGAGACCCTGGCAGTCCACATGCGATCCGGAGCAGCTGCACTTGTGTGGGCATCCAGTCACCGAGGCAGCGCACAGCAGCAGCGCCAAAACCAGAGCCCAGACCCGGCAGAGCGGAGCCCGCTTCTCCGGCCCGATCGGAGGCATGATATCCACTGAAATTACTTCCGAACCGAAGTTAATTGAAAATCCGCGGGTGGGAAGTAGACTTTGTGGAAGTACGGATCCGGGGAAAAAAAAAAAAAAAAAGGTCAAGAGAGGTCGTTCGACTATGTGGTAGAATTATATAAAAAAAAAAAAAAAAAAAAAAAAAAAAAAAGTGAATGAAGTGATGGGAGCCGAAATCAATCGCTTGTTGCAGAAGTTCAGCAAAGTTTCTCTCAAGAGACTCGAGCAGTCAGAATCTCCTTAAAACGCTCCCTTGCCATTGAAGAAAAGGGTCAGAAAAAGTGAGGATCTGGATGTGACACTTGCAAAGAAAAACTTTCGTTCCTTTTTAAAACATCTTACACGCGCGTCACTCAAAACTCGATGCGTAAAAAGTCTCCCCCCTCAAACGCTGCCCATTCACAAACTCTCCGAGAAGAAGTTATCAGCCTGACTCCTCAACTTTCCAAGGTGAAAATGTTCAGCTGGGGTGTAACCTCCTTCCAGGGAACATCCCTCCGCTGCCAGGGAATATAAAAAAGTGAGAGTTGCAGAAGGAGTTGTAGCCTAATCAGTGTGTGCGTGTGTGTGCGTGTGGTGGGGAGGAGGAGGGAGGGAAGGATGGGGGGAGAAGAAGAAGTTGAGAGAGCAGAGGCGCAGCAGACTGGTAGCACTACGCCTGGAGGTTGTGAGAATGAGAGAGGTACACAGATTTGTACTTAGGTTTCCCCCCAAAATTCTCTCTCTCTTTCTTTCTCTCTCTCTCTCTCTCTCTATCTCTCTCTCTCTCTCTCTCTCTCTCTCTATCGCTCTCTCTCTCTCTCTCTCTCTCTCTCTCTCTCTCTCTCTCTCTCTCTCTCTCTCTCTCTCTCTCTTCCAGGTTGATGTCACCCGAACAGAGAGTGAAGCTCTACAAACTTCCCCGCAAAAACACTTTGCTGTATATATATATATATATATATATATTAAAAAAACAAAAAAACTCGGATACTTCTCCTACAACACGCAGTTTGAAGTTTTTTTTAAACAAAAAAAACTTCAAACTCTCCGTGCGTGGCAGCGGACGGTGCGCCGCATATTTGAGCTCATTTCCCAGCAACTCATCCTCTTTTATCGTGGCCCATATATCATGTTAACGATTTACTTTGTGATCGTATGGTTGGTTTTGAGCCATGTCTTTTATGAGCCATCTCGCTAAATTCTCCAGTGCATCATCCTCGGGGCGTCTTTGTGTGTCAACTTCATTGATTCATGTAGGGATGATAGATCAATCAGGGTTATTCATCTTCTATTGTGTTGGGGAAATACCACGAAGTCCACGATGACATCAAAACTTGTATTTAATTAATTGATCGAGTTGGACTGATAACAGCAAAGATTTAAGGCGATGATAAGATTACACGACCACTCCCAAATATTTGACACAAACTTGGATTTGAGTTTCCAGATTATTCGGTAATGAGCACTGTTTAAGTTCACTTACACTGGTTTCCACACGCATCTGTTCAGTGCAGCAGTGGGAAGTGAGAAGAAGCTTTTTTTTTTTTAGTGCGGGTCCACTCTCTGAAGAGTGGGTGCCCCTCTGCTGCCCTCTACTGGCGGAAGGGGAAACGTTCATGGACTAATTGTGACCTCGTGGTCTTCCGTTTGTAGTCACAGCAAGGAAATATGTTCACTTCTCATTAAATCAGTGTCCTCCAAATTAATTCAATTCATTTGGGGGATTTAGCTGCAAATGTCAAAACATTTGAAAATAGTTTTTTTTTTCTCAGCAGTGTTTCGGTCAATAATGAACAGTGGAAAGTTCATAAATTATGTAATGCCTGGAATCTAAACAGAGTAATTTAGTGTTTCATTCTGGGACTTGAGCTGATTAAAACATCAGTTTTCCTGTCAGTTGAAACCGCCGCCAGAGACCGACTTTGGGTCAGTTTTCATCAAGTCTGAAATAGATACTCCTTAAAACAAATGTATTGTGATGTTTGAGATAAATTCTCCAAAGCTTTCAGAAAAACTGTTTTAATGCCTGCTGAGCATGTACTCAATATTCAGGTGCAGCTTGATTCATGGTCAGTCAACTATGGCATATTCATACCTGAGAGTTGCCAGTCTTGTGGTGTTGGTGTCAGTTTTTATTGTTCAGTGGACGTTGGTGGTAGTTTCTGAGGAGGGGAAAACATCACTTATCAGATGTCGCAGCATCAGGTTGGAGCTTTAATTCTTATTTTTTTCAATTAAACAAGGGATCATCTGATTGCAGGTTTTAAGAGACTGAACCATCTGTCCTCAGTTGTTCAAGGGAACATTGTAAAGTAGGTGTTTGTTTGTTAAACACAGACAACAGTACACATGGCGACCCATAAGTGGGTTTGTGTGTCTCTTACATAGAAACAGCTCCAGAGAAAAGTGTGAGCTTTTTCTGAATTCCCTTTCCTCTTTTCGGATATGCTCTCCATCCTCCAATTTTCCTCTCGTTTCCTTTTTTATTTTGGCTCATTGGAGATCTCTCCCACACAGTCCCCTTTACTGTTCAAAGGACAGAAGAAAAGCAGCTTTGAAACTATTAGTTTCGTGTCAGATCGATGGCTGCAGCAGAGCAGCTCAGTTCTCTTTCACAGCCACTAACTCCAGCTCCTACAGGGAAATTAAATCCCTCCAGGGTTTCCTGGGTCTGCCCCGAGGTTTCCTCCCTGCTGGTCATGCCTGGGGAGGACAGGAGCGAGCAGCCTGTCAAAGAAAGTAAGCCTGGCCTCTCTTTGGAGAAAACCCATTCCAGCCGTCTGCACTTGGATCATGTTGTTATCACCACCAACAGCTCACACAGCAGTAAGACAGTACCGAGATAAACACATCCCAAAAAAACATTAACATTTGGGAACAGCCAGATAGTGCTAAGTGGCAACCACACTGTGGGCTACAGTGCCTTCAAAATCTGTCCAGGAAATATTGGTGCCAAAAATACCATTTTATCAATACATATTAATGACAACAAAACACAGCCAAACACATCACTTCCTGTGAAGAACAAATGTGTATGGCAAACCTAAAGCCTGTATGTAAAATATGTGACACAGGCACCAACTTAACCTGTAAACTCTATAGGTTACCTAATATCTATATATCTGTGTCTGTGTCTGTGTCTCTCTCTCTCTCTCTCTCTCTCTCTCTCTCTCTCTCTCTCTCTCTCTCTCTTTCTATTTCTATATTTCTATATACCCATTTAAATATTACTGACACGTTAAAGAAAATGTTATCACTTGTTGAAAGATGTTGAAAGAGTAGCTGTACGCTGTTGTTGGGCTAACAACAGCCCCAGGCTCACTAGGCTAACGTCAACCTGAAGCTAACGTTAAAACATCCAACAATTGCCTTGCACTTTATAACAACAAATGAGTTAATGCTTAGTTTAAGGGTGTCAACTAAAATAGTGGAGTACTATTATAGTTATTATAGTAACACTATTTTAAACAACTATTTTTGACTGGCCGTTAGCTTGACGTTTGCTAGCTGACAGTTGGCTTGCCTGTGAAAAGCTAACAAGTCCTAACTTACAGGCCTTTAACAAATTTATTATCAGTTACACCTATGGCAACAAGCTTGGTAATGAATTTCACATACGCTCAATTTATCCCTGTAAGTGTCCCTGTATGCTATATTCATCTATGGTTCTGTTATGAATAAGAGAGCAGCTAAACAATGCAATGTCACATACAGGAAGGCGTCAATGGATTCAGAGGTCATGGTCCTGTGAGTCAACCAAACAGCCTTCAACTCCAGGTTAAAATGTCAAAAGGATTTAATGAGCATAAGCAGAAAATAACTACGAGGACAGGAGAGCACATCCAAATGTATACAACAGAAGAAAATAATGCTTTTGTGGAAACATCTGGTGTTGCTTTGTATCCATGTGTTTCATGATTCCCTCAATGAATAAAGAAGAGACACAGCACACATAGTGTATAGAAGTTGTAAAGATTCAGTGGGAAGGAAACAGTAAAACAAATGAAAAGAAGACATTGCAGAGGAAACAGCAGACACAGAGCCGCACACATAAGTCAGACTGATGTGATTTTCAGCACACTAACAACAACGTGGTAACAATTGTGTTGCCCTTGTACCTCTTCTCTTTGGTAGTGGTTCACTCATTAGGTAATGTAACCAGAAAATCAATGTCCTCGAGACTTGTGTGCGCATCAGTAATTCTCTTTGTCTGACACATAGGATGTATTAAGAAGGATACCTCCGTTGGACGAGCCCGGGGACTCATGGACCTACATCTTTGGATTTCACTTCTAATTCTCATATGTTCACTGGGGGAGTCTGTCAGTAAACAAGTACATGTTGCTTCTGTGGATCCATGCAAGTTTCCCTCACCAGAAAGTCTAATCTCAAAATTTTGACAGAATAATTATGTATCCATGTCATTTTTATATGTTTGGGTGATTTCAAATGTAGCAAACAAGATTTGCAAATTGGCTAAAATGGAGAAAATTAAATAGTGACAAACAATTCCTTCCATGAGGTTAGGAGACAAGAAAAGAAGTGGTCAATTGGAAAAGTCCCTTCTCTTAAAAGCAATGAGAGTTTGGGCAAACCAATATTGAAAAAAAGACTATACTACCACAAAACAACACATTGAAACACTCAAAATGAAGGAGTGATCATCCTTTTTCCTTGCACAAACCACCGCTTATGAGTGTATGAAACCGCTCTCTGACAGCTTTGTTTGGGCTCATTCGGAGAAGATGCATGTTGTTAACTTTTGAGGTCCAAGGTTTAAAACTTTGCGCCGGACCTTTTGATTCACAATCCCGTCCCGAGCTTTTTCTCCCGGAGTCTCCACTGTATTTTTGAGAATTTAGCGGAAAAACCCAAAACACGCAGAGCGCTTTTCAAAATGAGACATTAGGCATTTGTGAAGTGAACCGAGTTGGCTGATGCTGAACTTCTCGCACCACATAACTACTGCCACTCTTTCACTCTATTTCTCTCTTTCCTTACTCGTTCTCTTGCCATCCTTCGGGTGACCTTGTCAACCCTCCATCTTATTCACTCTGCTTTAGTCCCTCAAACTTCCTTTCTTTCTCTTCCTGTCATTCTGCCTCTCATCGGCACATTTCTTCTTTTATATCGCTCCTCCTTCCCGCTATCCCGTCATCTTTCTCTCTACGTAACTCTCTCTCTCTATTTCTCTTGTCTCAGAGTCTGTTTTTTTTTTTGTTTTTTTTATGAGCCGAGAGACAGTGTGCTACTAATTAGCATCATTCTGTGGTGCAGGACCGGGCTAGTGACCGGAGTAACAGCTTCATAGTTCACTGCTCTCACACACACACACACTCATTCATGCACACACACACACATGCACACACTGAGGCAACAAGGCATGCATTAATATCACGCTGTCACACAGAATTTCCTCTCTGTTGACCAAGTCTCTCTGCATAAGACAAAGACATATTGCAGCCCTGCCAAAGCAGGATTTTATGTGCTCGGTTTGTAGAATGGACAAACATTTATGTTGAATTAGAACTACAATTGATGTTGCAGACTTTCTAAAATATTCAACCATGATGGTGACGTTTTCCTAACCGTAAACTCGCAAAAAACAGATGTTTTTGTGGCACTCTGGAGCAGCAGAAAGTCGTGAACGCGACATTAACAAGGTTTCCATCCAAACATCCAACTTTACAGAAAATCTGCGAAAGAAAATGCAAATTATTTCTTGTTTGCATCCACTACCGTTATGCAAATTTTAGAAGTTACAATATAAACAGCTAGCACTGCTATTTTCTCCTGTCAGGTGCCATAAAACCAATGTAGAAGCGCTTCAAACAGTGGAAAACAATGTAGAAAACATGAGAGAATAATAGCATTTCTGTCTATGTCATGTATTAATTTGAGAACTGTTATAGTCTTCTCATTGCTCCACTCAGATCTGATCGTTTTATCTGTTGCAACTTTCAGTCTCTTCTGTGCCTCCGGAGGCCTTTGTCTTCGTCTTCCTCCTTATAACCATCTTAGTTCCTGCCTCTCTTCTCCCTCTTCCTCTCCTCTGCTCTTCTCTCTATCCCTCCTCCTCTCCCTCCATCCCAACAATGGACAGATTAAAGAATAATTGGTGGAAAGTTTGGACTTCTCTTCACACTGGGCCTCATGCATTTAAAAGGTCTGATATCTGATGGCACATTAATGGTTCTCGTTACACAGCTGTGTGCGTATGCTGGCAACTATGTGTCTGTGTGTGTGTGTGTGTGTGTGTTCTTCAGGCTTTGTACTGGTATTAGTGTAGGTGTCTGTTCGCCTAATTTTGTATTTTTGTATGTCAGTGATGAAGTATGTCCTCATATGTGTGTGTGGTTTAATGGATCCTTTAGCCAGACAGATCTTTGGCTTAGACCTACTGTGGCCCCTGCAAGGCTATTATCTCCCCATACGCTGCGTACACACTTCCTCTGTGTGTGTGTGTGTGTGTGTGTGTGTGTGTGTGTGTGTGTGTGTGAGTGTGAGAGAGAGAGAGAGAAACAGACAGAGACAGAGTGGGATAAGAGAAAGCCAACTTTTTAAAGGGGGCTATCATAACATCCCCATGTCGCTTTGAACACACACATTCACACACATAATTATGCTTATGTGTAATGACAATGGACCACATTTGAAGTATTTTTAAGGGGAAAATTTTGACCAGTACAACCCTAACTTTATCCTCCATCTCGTCTTACTCTGCAAACCTTAGTCCTTACTTAAACTCTCATTCTAGTCAACAAGTCCATCTTTCAACTGTTGCAAATACATATTGAAGTCCAGCTAACTGTAGTCCAATAGACCTCTAGTTGCCAGAGACCTGTTCACTTCCAACTTATCCAAGGTGCACTGAGCCAATGAATACAAAAATCCAGAGCATGTGTCGGGCACTCTGTATCACACGACCTGCTAGTCTAACTGCTTTCATTTGAACCTTAAATCCCATCAGAACAACTTTAGTCCTGATCGAAACTCTCTAGTTCAACCAGCCCAAATTCAGTTCGTAGTACATAGTAGTAATCATTTGACTAAATGCACCCTTATATCAGGATGACGGGTTAAAAAAGTCCTCAGGTCCCTAATAAACCCCTGCCCTCTGAAAGTCCACAATCAGCGTTAAATAATAGCCTGAGCAGCACTTTCTCAAGCATAGTACTACGAGTACACACAAACACAAACACACACACACACACACACACTTACGTCTCTGAATGGGCAGTTAAATAATGCCACATGTTGCTTCACCGCCTTTGTTTCATTGCAAGGATTTTTTTCTCTCTTGCTGCTTCCTTTGTTTGATTGATGGTCTAATTTACTAGAATATCATGCTGACACACACACACACACACACACACACACACACGCACACACGCACACACACACAGACACACACATACACCAAACCAAAAGACTGGTGGTGTGTTCGAAGGCTGATTTTGCAAAGGCAGATCCAAATGGCTGTGGACAGGCTCAGTTAGTGATACTCTTATAGTGCGTTTCACTCTCTCAAAAATACTGACAGAAAACCTACTAAAATCATCTTTTACAGTGTGACATGAGTAACAAAAATGCACATGGAAAGATCTTTCTTTCTCTTTTCCTGTCTTTCTTCTTTTCCTTCTTTCTCAGTTACGCAGGACAATCTTTAGATCTTGCTGTGGACAATGTTTGACTCAAAATTTAATCCAAATGAAATTCTAATCACGCCCCCACTGTACTAAGGTGGTGGCAGACGTGTCAGCCATGAATATCTGAAAACCTTGATAAATAAAAAATGAAAAATACTTGCATATGCCATTTGTAATTTGGGTGGACTGACCCTTTAACATCCCCCCTCTCCTTCCCCCCTCTGTCCATCTCCTCAAACCCACAGATTTAAAAACCTGGAAACAATTCAGAAAGCCACGCAACATGGTTCTGTAAAGCTATTCGTTACTTGCTGCAGGACTTGAACACATATACAGTACACACTGTGTATTAATGGCTGTTCGGCCATGTGTTTGTGTGATTTAGGCTTCAGTAATAATAACTCATTAAACTCTAACCTCTGTGATAAAATACTGATTGAGCAGCAGCACATCTGCACAGCTGACCCGTTTTGTGTGTGTGTGTGTTTTCAGACATGTGTTCTACCACAGCTCTAAGCTATTTACTGACAGACACAACAGCATTTATCTATACAGACAGTGAGACAGGAAACAGGTCTCTGTGAGCGTGTGTGTTTGTGTGTGCGGCTAGTTTAAAACTTGAATACTAACTGTTCGAAAAGTCCTCTCTGGATGTTTCTTTCGTTCATTTCATCATGCTGGCATGAATAGTGACACAAAATGCTGCCCAACTACTGAAATAAAAATAATTGCTTCGTCTTTTTGGCAGTTTTCTTAACGTTTTGACCATTGCATCAATGGTGTATCTTTAAATGTAGTTCAGTGAGTGGTTTAGAGTGTGAGGGAGAGAGAAAAGACAGACGTACAAAGAGAAAGTGAGAAAGAGAGATATTTAAAGGTTGGTTCTTAATGGCAAGTACCCAAGTAAAATATTTTTGCGGTAGCCCCAATCGCTAGAAAAACCTGCTAAACACACACACACGCACACAGACAGACACACACACAAGGTCTCGATAACTGCATTTACAATCCTTCGTCTGACAGGAAAACAGCAGCGCTGAGTAAACAAAAGTGTGTCCACGACGACGAGGAAGACAGACAATATGCTGAAGTTACACTCCATTTAAAACAATAGTGTGTGCATGTGTGTGTCATCTTGCCCTGAGAGTGTACTCTTCCTTGAAAGCCTTTACTCAACATGCTCAAATTAAACCCAAAGACGTAATGCAATGTATGCAAGACATGTGATGATAACTAGAATTAAAAAAAACAGCAATGTCTTAATGTAAGCTGTACCATCTTCTGGTTTAGCCAAGAGTGTGTCATAAATATTTAAAATATATTTGATATCACTGTCCACTGCCCTCAATTAACCCAACGTCGTTCAATTAGAAAGAGAGTCCATTTCTATTAATCTGTGTTGTCTTCTGTTAATTTGAAGTGAAAGCTAATTATCTAGATGTAGATTTGTAGACATACAGTCCACAGGGAACCTCGGCAAAGGCTGTATGACACCGAAATGAGTGTGTGTGTGTGTGTGTGTGTGTGTGTGTGTGTGTGTGTGTGTGTGTGTGTGTGTGTGTGTGTGTGTGTGCGTGTTTTCAGTGCAGAGGTTAACCTCTTCCTTTTCCTCCCTAACAAGGAAAGGTCAGAGGTCGTGATACAAATGGAGGGAGAGGAGGAAAGAGGGATGAAAGGATAAATTGTAAAAGGAGGCAGGGAAGGAGACTGGCGACTGATTGGAAGCCAGATGTCTAATAAGGTCTATAAATAACCAGGTGACGGCTGATGGAGAACCACTGAGCTGCTTCCAAAACAAAGTCTGAACAGATTTCACAACCTTTGTCTCCTCTCTTTGTCTTCCTCTCCTCTGCGTTTGTAATGTTTGGTTTCATTAGTCAGGTCTCACACGTAGAGCTCCGAGTACAGTTTCTGTCATGTGTTAAAGCCAGAATCGATGTATCAGCAAGAATGATTTGGTAATTTCCCCCCTCATGCGTTTGTGAAATGTCAAAGCATGTTCTTTTGCAAGATAAGAATAAATGGATGAAAATTCCCGAATTCCAGATTTATATAACAGGGATCTGATTTAAGCAACAGTTTGCCCTTATTTTTATTAGAAGAAATGTTTGTTGACAGAGCATGAAGAGTTGTAGACCACATGGACTTAACATCTTTGACACAAAATATGTCACAGCACTATGACCTTCAATATTTGACAAATGAATTCACCATTGTTTTGAAAATGGCATTTTTTTGTATGGGTTTTGAAAATATTTGTGTAATAATAGTCAAACAGTCAAACACCCTGTGTTTACCAATTTAATTCACATTTTAATTTTGCATTTCATCCAACAACTTGTTGCCTCTGACAAATGGGAAAAGCTTAGACTTTGAACCTCTAAAAGTTGGAAAAGTTAACACGGTCCATGAGTGTGAAATCTGAATAAGAGTTTCTGCCTTTTTATCCCTCTGACCTGTCCTGTCTTTTAACTTCCTGTCTCTCTCTCTCTCTCTCTCTCCTCCTCCACTTTCTCCCTGTCTGTCCTCCCTCCATCCATCTGTCTGTCTGTCTACATTCTTCTCTATCAGATAGCTGCAGTCTTATCGGTATGGAGGTGCTGAGTACTGAGCAGCTCCACAGCTCCAACGTAACAACAACACATTCCTGCCTGCTATGTGTCCGCGTGTGTCAGCGTATGTGTTTTACTTTAAGATATGAAAGTAAAGTGAACGGATGTGTTTTAGTTTGCATGTCAGGCAAAGTGTGTCGCAGGGGAAAGACAAAGATAGGGTCTGTTTTTGCGAGGTGCAGGTGTGTGTTTTTAGAGATATAATAGCAATGCGAAAATAAATCGGTGTGTGTGTGTGTGTGCTTTTGTGTGTGTGTGTGTGTGTGTGTGTGGTGTGGACACATTCCTCTTCGCCACCTCGAAAATCGCTCTGCTCAGAGGGCCAATCAAAACAGACGTAAATCGTGGCCGGATATAAAAGCCATGCCAAAGCAAAGGACTGTGTGTTTGTGCATGCACGTTTTGTTTTTGTGGGTGTATTAAGAGAAAGATATACCTCGGTCTTAATGAAGCAGCAAAAGCGAAAATTATGTTCTTATATTATGAAAGCATTACAAAAGCCTTTTAGTATGATCAATCTCAAAATCATCAGATTCCGATCATAAGATCTTAATAACTTATAATAACAAATATAATTGTGCAAAGTTACAAATCCATCGTGGAAAAAAAGATGCTCACGGATAAAACATGTTTCACAATGTAGCTTTTATTTTGAAGCTTTAGATCAGTATCAGAATAATATTACAACAAAGGGAAAAAAAAGTTTTTTTTTCCGCAGAGAAAACTTTAATGAAACTGGGCACTTGTGAAACGCTTTGACACAAATTTGAGCTGACTGCCCTGTTTAACTGCCAGCATGGATGACTGGCTAATTTACAGCATGTTACATGATCCACCGAGGGAATACCATCACAGGTGTGTGTGTGTGTGTGTGTGTGTGTGTGTGTGTGTGTGTGTGTGTGTGTGTGTGTGTGTGTGTGTGTTTTACAGGATCCATGGTAATGCTATTACCCTATCAGCATCTCATTTCCACCCCCAGCGCTTTGCCTGTGATGCTATCTGCTCCATTTACGAAGATACGATTACAAACATGAAGCTTCTCAACCTGGTGAGACGTCCATACCTGAACGCGTGTGTGTTTTTCTGTCAAGCACTTGTTATTTCCATGTTAATACTTAAGAGCCAGAGGTGGAAAGTAACTAAATACATTTACTCTGCACTGTACTTTAGTACCATTTTGAGTTACTTGTAATTTACTTGAGGCTAAATGCATTAGTTATTATAATACAATAATATACTCCTCATAGTTCTGAATTTGGCGTTTCTGTATATTTTGGGGCTAATACTTTTGTACTTTTACTAAACATTTTAATGCATGATTTTTATTTGTAACAGTATTTCTACACTGTGGTATTGGTACTTTTAGTTAAGTAAAAGTTCCATGTACTTTTTCGACCATTGTTAAGAACGATGTCGGTATCATAACAACACTGAATGGGGAGATGCCACACGTACAGCTTTTTGATTTTAATCAGAGTACTAACAATAAAAATTGTACTAAATGGACGTTAAACACGGCTAGAACAACTCAGTATGAGTATGAAAGAGAAAAAGAACTGGAAGGACAGGTATAAGAATACTACAGATTTACAGAGGGAACATGGGTGAAGTAAGAATGACAGACGGGGAAAAGCACATAATCCAAAGCTAAAGAATAATTAAGAGATCACTTGGAATTACATAAGTGGATGTTAAACTCTCAGGAGAAGCAGGCAGGTGTCGGACAGAGATGCAGTAAAAGTAAATGAAGAAGCCAGGCTTCCTCCTTCATAATATCTGCCATCTCTTCTCCCTCAACAAAAAACTCATTGCTCTAAATCTAAACACTGAACCCTCAGCTGCTCCAGAGGAGCTGCTCCATGGTCAACGCCACAAGATTACACTTGAACTGGGCAGCTCCCAGGCGTGTGCATGGATCTCTGACCCTTGTTCCTCTGTGACTAGTCACCCAGCAATTTCTGTTGAAGAGAATTGGGGCAATGCCAGGGTCAGTTGTTGCTAATCCCGACATTTATCAGGCAGATGTTCACCACATTTGTGTAAAAAGTATAAATGTGCTTGTGGCAAATGCGTCGATTGTGAGGAGTGAGAGTCAGCCTGAGCCACAGGTCTTGTCAGGAGGGGCTGGCCACTTCCATCCAAACCTCCCAAAGGCGATTAGGAGAGAGGAAAGGGAAGAAAATGTAAGCCCTGGATTTGGGAAAGGAGATATAGGGAAGAAATCATCTCTTTATTGGTTTATTACATAACTTTCTTTTTTTCTCATGTATTTTCAAAAATGACATGTAGGGGAGCTTTATTAATTAATTCTTCATGACATAACTGGCAATGCAACCCAAACAGAGTTCATCTGTGGGGGAACCAGAGGGTGGGCGCTATGTTTTCGCAACAAAGGCGTGGGTCAGGACAGTGTTATCCACAGTACTGCACTACATCTTTATAGCAAATAGCAAATAATTATTTTGCTGCTATGTTAATGCTCTGAATTTTGAATTTAGTAACTTTAACTTGACTAGATTTGAGTTTGATTGCTGTACATTTTATTTATAATATACTTCCTTAATCCCTAATCCCTAAAAAAATGAATGAAAATTAAATTTAACTTGAAATCAGAACCATTCAAGTGTCAAGCTTTGCCATGGTAAAATCCCAGAGCTATAGAGAATTGAAAGGTAATGACCCGCAGGTCTCAGTTGGCCTCTATCAATATCTAACTATTGTGTGAAAACGCGATTAAGACACTTTAAGGAAAATGTTCAAATGCAGCGCCATAATGGTCAACACAGATACCTGAGAGAATTGACTTGTTACTTAACCTTCAGGACTTGAGACTTGCTATTACAAGACTTGAAGCTTAACTTGGACGTGTCCCAAAAGCATTAAAAACAGCTCTGCTTCCATGTTCAGGTTCCTCTGAGATTGGGGGTTATGACATTGTTAAATATCATACCCCATTTTGGTGTAATCATCCAATCTCATGGGACATCGGCAAGTCTGTTAGGGCAACAGGATCTCCCACCACTAGAGAAACTAATATCTGCGGGATTTTGGATTTGATTGGAGTCACAATTGGCGCCGCTTTCACTGAAAGCATGACTCAAATCACACACACGGTTTACATTTTATCTGGGTTGTTGGACCTCCTAAAATTCATTTTTCTGTTGGAAACATATGAGACTGACTGAGCTCTAACGAAATAAATCTAGCTGTACCGCCATTTCCACAGTTTTTTACTCCAGCGAGCCCGAGACACTGAAGTCACAACATCAAAGCCACCAGCCTGCTGGTAACAGGGCAAACCAACTCACCAGGAGTCAGGCTCCCATGGCAGGACACACGCACACACACACACACACACACACACACACACACAAGTGAACATGCACGGCTCCACGCTGCTGGCTTATCTCTGATCCGCCATCTCCCTTCCTGCGGTTTGGATCTGATGAAGCCCTGTACTTCAAAGTTGTGTATGTGTGTGTGTGCACGTATTGTATGTGCATATGTGTGTGTGTGTGGACGTAATGGAAAGCACCTGCGCCCGTTGAGGCGGGGGAATATTTTGTGTGAAACAATGAGGAGACGTGGATGGATGAATGGACGGACGGCGAGATTGAAGGAATGAAAATGTTTAATTTGTTTCGTCTGTAAAACAATTTTCACAAAGCAGCTTTGTTGGCAAAGCTTTGCAAATAAATGACTTGACTTGATAGAGAAGATGGATGCATGGATGAAAAAGAAACAGAGAGACCAGATGGGGCAGGCATCCTGGGGATGGAACAAGGAGATGAATTGGATCTAATGCGAGAGGTAGAAAGGCTAAGGTAGGATTGGAAACGTGCATGGAGGGAAGGAGAGAGTGATGAGGAGGAGGGGATAAAGGAAAGAAGGATATAGCAGTGATCAGATAAAGCAAAATAAAAATGAAAAAATACAGCGGGGAAGAATGAGGAAGAGGGGATTTCAAGCCTCTGGAGGGTTTGTACACACACAAGCCTGAGAGATGGATGAAGGGATGGATGGGAGGATGAGGAGGATAAAGCACAGTTGAGAAAGTAAATGAGACAACTTAGGCAGCGGCTGAGGCAGATTTCGGCTGGAGTAAGCTCTCATGACTGGAGATTTAAGGGAGATTTAAACAGAAGCCATCGCTGGAAGATTGACAGAATCTACAAGCTTTCTTTTTTTTTTAAATAGTGAGTCACAGTCATTTTTACTTTATTCAGGGCATTGTCCTTTGTGCACGTGCATGCACGTTTCTTATAACAGCAGAAGATCTTCAGATCTTGTGGTACAACGTTGTGACCAAACAGTGGCTCTACTGGAGAGCTCATGGAGTAACCAAAGTATACGAGATTCAACCTCTGAAGAACTGATTTTCAGGATAAAAGAAATGCTCGTATTCTGCTTATTAGATTTCTTTTATGATTCTTTGAATGATTTATTAAATTCACAAATGAGCTGCACAGGCAGCTGTATTTGAATTTCCTAGCAGCCAATACATATCAAACAGATGAGACATTAAAGTGCAATATTGCAGAAACATTCACAAAAACATTTATCTGTCAACATTTTACCGTCTTTCTAATATTGGGGAACTTTTGCCGTTTCTTCTGGCATAAACCTTAATTTCTAGCTTCTCCTTTTCTGATTTCCCACACCGTCAAAGCTCCTCTCATTCACAAATTCTTAAGTCATCATTACTTGTTAAACACTTTTTACCCACATGCATGAACCAGTCACTCTTTGCTGTTGCTCTTTAAATATTTTTGTAATTCACAACTCAAGAGGTTAAACTTTCTAACTACTGGTTTTACTCCACGACGTGATCAATCTCTCCTCATTGATCTAAAAGTAGAAGATGATTGAATAAGTTCTCTTCAACAATCTATCAAATTAACACCAGAGTGGGGAGACACACAGTCACACACTTGGCTTTTACCCCTTTTAACAAGAGGTCACAGGAAGGAAGGGCTGGTTTTTATTGGGTGGCGTTGATGGTCTGATCTTTGAATCTCACTTCCCAGAAGATCATCAGCTTAATCCCAAAATGATTCACACACAACTGGAAAACTCTAACATTTATGTAAATCTTTTTCTGGCAACAAAGTATTGTTATTTGAGTTTACAACTACAATGATGAATGAATGAATATCTCAATCATTAAACAGTTTAGAGTATTTCGAAATGTGAACACACTGCTTTGTGTTCCCGGAATGAAAACGATTGTTTCTCAATGTGGAAGTTATTAAGAAACTAAAGCTGTGTCACAACTCTTCTTCTCATCCCAAAACTAGATGACTGATACCGTTAAACATCAATAGAAGTCTGTGAGTCACAGACTCAGTTAATGGAAGTGATGGAACATTTGCACATCCAAACAGTGTTTTCCTGAAGGGGTTGTTTGTTTTAGAGAAAGAGAGTGAAAGACAGGGGGAGAGGAATGAGTGCGAAAAGGAAAGAAAATAGAAATGTTATCCAAAAGTGTGGGGAAAATCTAAATAACGAGCGTTCATTTGACAGAGCAGGACAAAACCCCTCTTGAAAGTGGCTTATTAGATTTCCCTGTACGTTGCTTTTAAAAGCCGAGAGTTTGGGACAAAATTATATGTTTCAGAGTAGTGTTCGCAAAAAATTCTGCCTCGAGTAGCAAAAGCAAAGACATTTGTCTCAACCATGGAGTGGCTGGCTATTCATTTTGAGCAGAGACCCATGTAATTTACTGCCTTCCCAAGCACAATGTAAACTAAATTATGGGTTGTAATACAATGCATGGCTTTCATTGATAACAAGGCCATTCGGCTACAAGAAAAAGAGTCAGAGGGTTGGCCCATGCCCATGTGCGAGCACACAAGTCATTATCACATATACACACACCCTCACACACAAATCACTGTCAAGTTTGAGATGACGCTATAAGCTTTGCTACGAAAGTCTATTAAGGACAGATCTAGTGATAATCTTTGTATTGCTTTCCTGAAGCGAGCAGAGAGAACCCACTCGACTAAACATTTGTTAGATTTATTCGAGCTCAGGGCAGAGAAGGGAAAGAGAAGTTTACATTGCCTTGCCCGGGCCCTCGATTTCCTTTCCCAGGATATTAATGAGGAAATGACACACACTTGTGAAGAAAGAAAGAAAAAGAAAGAAAGAGAGAGGAAGAAGGAGAAAAAGAGGGAGTGAGGGATGTAGGTTTCAGGGGGATGAGGACTGGTGATTAATCCCGCTTTGAGTTGACTCCGCCGGGAATTCCTTCAAAAGGACGGAGAAAAGGGGATTTTAATTGCTGTTCCTTCCACGTTTCCCAAAACGCTTACCTACCTCTACCCAACACCATCCACCCTCCATTCCTTCTGCTTTCCTCCGCCATCCTGGTGAGGGGGGTCGCACTGGAATCCGGCAGGCCTCCCACCGCACACACACACACACACACACACACACACACACACACACACACACACACACACACGCACACACAGTCACAGAATTGCTTTCAGATGTGGGGTCGAAGCAAAGGTAGGTGTGTGCTTAAAATGCCACCTCACCCTCTGCGGCCTGTGTGCGCAGCTCCTCATTTCGGTATTTAAACGTGTGTTTATCTTGCTGTCACATGCGCCTGTGTAGCTGAAACACCCACCTGTATTCAGTTACAGTCTAATGCCGAGTCCTGGTCGAACTAAACCATCAGTTCTACTCAATGTGTTGATAACCTAACACAAAGCGCTGACCCTTTTATGGCTGTTAGATGTGTCTGCGTGGATAAAACTGCCAGTGGAGAGTGTTCCTGCCACATCTGGTGGATAAGTTTCATCCTTCTGCTGTAGTGACTGTCAGAGTGTAGACTGGGGACTCATCAGAGGTCCTTGAAGGAAACCCTGTGGTTCACCAATAAAAATGAAGAATAGTTTCATCTCTGTATTATTTCACATACCAGTTAATCAGAGGGTGTACTGACTGTGCCATGCAGCTATGCACTGTAGACTTATCCTTTCCAAAGTGACACTCCATTTAAAATTTACAGACTTCCCACTCCCCTGGATACTATTTAACTTAGATGTCCTCAATTTATAATATTCCACACATTCCAGTTATTTTAAAAGGGCACACATTGAACTCTTTGATTCATGAACTTCAGTTTTCTCATCAACAGGAGCATTACTCAGCCTGTGAAACCATTTTTACAATGTCTTCCTGTGGCTTTGGGGGAGCTTTCTAATGTCTGAAATAATAACCGCGATGAAGTCAGCAGGGTAATCTTACCTTGGTTTTGGAGACTACAAAGTTATATATTTTTAAAAAGCCTATGTTACAACCTGGGCATGGAGTTTAAAAGATGTGGGTGTTTACCAAGTATCGGAAGTCTAAAGTTCTTCTCAGACAAAAATATAAAAAAATTGCACGTCATTTAAAAAAATGTAAACCCATCCATCTCTTTGAGCCTATCTACATCGCCTCCAAAACTTTTGTACTTATAGTTTTTTCTCCGCAGCTGGTTTGATTTCTATTAATTTTGGATGCCGATAAAACAAGCCAACCAATAAAATATTGACTTTTCCTCACGCGATCAATAGACTTTCTTGAACTTCAATGTCATGATTCTGTTCATACTGTCACACAACAATATTGATTGTGATCCATTGTCGTCAAAAGACGGGTAAACACATTTGTCGTCAAGGTAACGTACAGAGAACCATTCCAATATAGTATTAGCTGACGTAATGCTATGTATAGGGACATTACATGCAGTCACAGCCAGTGTGAAAAGGCCTTAACAGTATGGGAAATGGAAATGTATCATGGGAAATGTTGGATTCGGGGTTTTAGGAGTCTATCCTAAACTGGGTACTAAAATTCAGGATATCCATCCCAACATTTGAATTGCCCAACTTTATGGAAATTGGACACTAAATCACTGGAGTGCCGCTTTAAGATAGGTCATCTGCTTTAAATGTAGTCAGTGATTAACTTTGATGACTGATACCATTAAACATCAATAGAAGTGATGAAATACACGCACATTGATCATCTTTTCCTGAGGGTTGTTGGGATGTTTGTTTTATACAAAGAGAGTGAATCATCTACTGTCGTTTAGATGTAGTCGGTGATTAATACTTCCCAGAATGACTTTCAACAACACACAGGCTTTTACAAGTTTTTCTTTGCATTCAAAAGTAGATCTATTACAATATAAACTTACACTGTGAAGCCTAAAGGTAATCAATCTTTTAGGGTTCTCAGTGCAAATACAGTAGGATGTTAAAACATTGCATTTCCATTTCCTGCAGCAGCACCCCTATTCTGTTTTTAATAATCTGTGGTGCATGGAGTCACTGAACGAAAAAAAAAATCTAAAATGTCATGCTGTAGCTCCTCACACATTAACCTTTACACTCCAGGAAATAAACTGTAGGTCAAACACGGAGTGATTTCTAATGAGGGGCTGGGATCAGGTTTAGTGTCCTTCTCGCCATGGAAACAAGGGATTGACAGTTAACCTGTTCCACCCAACGGACCCTTTAATATCCAACAGTGGGGCTGTCTTACTACCACACAGGCTAAATAGATGTACATGGAAGTTTAAATTGGTAATACATATTCACCCATTCAGTACATTTAATTTCAGTGAAGCAAACAGTTTTACTCAAGTCGCCTCATCCTCCTATTCACCTCAACGTCCCCCTTTACTTTCCCTTTACATCAAACAGGATCAAAGTAAAGAAGTTAGGGAACAGGGTCTTTAAGTGGAGATAAGATGGGGGTTTTTGATTTCGACCACAGCCAGAGGTCTGACTGTCATGTCATGGATAGATGACTTTAACAAACTTCCCTCAGATGAAACCACCAGGCAGTTCACCTCCTCCATGTGGCATCATGTGGCCTTGGTTAGAGATAAGGGCCATTGTAAATGTATTGTGGAGTTGCCTAGATGGATCTTTAAGGGCTGCTGTTGAGGTAAAATAACATGTAACTGCAGTTTGATTTTTGTTTCCTTTTGGTCATTGAAGTCACCAAATATTCTAGTGATCATTTTATATGTGTGTGTGTGTGATCCAGAAAAAGATAGAACATGTGATTATTCATTTTATATCTATGATAGAAAAAGTTTTTAAAAGCTGATCCAAACAAAAAAAAGTAATTAAATATAGTTGTACATCTTCCTCAGTCGATAGAACCACTCACACACACACTGGCATTATATGGTAAAGACTTTTAAAAAATATATATTTTCCATTCTAAAAATACCCGTTGCAATGCAACAGGTTATTGTTCTGTCATCTGTGTTTGGGAAGGCAGCCACAGGATAACATCTTAACTGTTGATGTTTGCAGGAACACAGTATAAGTGATGGAATTTCCAATGTCCAAACATAAAAGAGAAGCACAGGGAAAGTAATAGTGTTTACGTGTGTAAAATACTGCTCACATATAACTCAGTAAGATAGAAATGTCTGATAATGTGTGGATTGGTAACCATAGCGGAGGATCTTGTTTTTCCTGAATCACTATGTAACCTCCACAGCGTTGTGTCTCTTCCATCTACCAATTCTGAGAAATCCAGTTGTAGTTGTCCAGTTGAAGATAAAGACACAATGCTGCAACCGTTTAGCCAGCACAGTCAAAATATCCCCCTCATGTCAAGATTTAGTGTTTTATTGCATCTTAAGCTTGGATGAAACTTTTGAAAGAATATAATTGTATCTTTAATGGTTACCTTTTAATGTTCCAATGAAACTATTATTACGTGCGTTTCAATCCACCTGTTTTAAGAGCATTTGAAATTTTCTGGAAACTTAAAGATATTATATTATACATATGATATCTTGATCAAAGATAAGATATGACGCAAACTGTTCTATGAGGATACGTTGCTTTGATTTATACTCGTGCTTTCGTTTTTCCGTGAGTGGAGATACAAATGCATAAATACACTTCTGAGTTTGTACGAATTAAACAAACTCCATGACATGCTAAATAGTGAGCTTTAAAGGTGCTTGTTTACTGCGTTTTCCAGTCTATATGCTAAGCTAGGCTAACGGCGGTAGCCTTATATTTACCTTACAGACAGAGAGGTAACCGTCTTTGCATCTAACACTTGGCAAGTAAGCAAGTTATTGTGTTCTTCAAAATGTTGAGCTATTCCTTTGAGGCCATGCTGGTGTGTACAGTATATGTCTATATTTTGGCGTCCTCTCTTAAAATACTGATGATGTATCATTGATTTGTTGGCATGGTGACTTGATACTAAAAACATTTGGTTGTTAAATATGAGTCTGACATGTATTTCTGGTCCATATTGTTTAAAAGCAAAACAACAACAAAAAAAGCATTTTATCTGCCAATTAAAAGGACAGGGCGTGTTGTGAATGTATTGAAATAAACTGAAGATTAAAAGGTCAAACTGTTTTTCTAAACAACCTCGCAACAGTGTGGGAAAGGATAGAAAAACTATATCAAGACAAAAACTCATTATGTCCATGTCTCATGTGTGGCAAAAACCACCGGGTAGGAACATATTATTTTGTTTTGTGTATAATGGAAAGCTCATGTAGAAACCCATGTGAGGGGAAAACAAAACAAAACAATTCATATTCCTGCAAATAAACTCCAGAGCAATGAGTGTTATCACTGCGGCTGCATGGAAATGATAGCAGACATTTGTTTTCTGCTCCATGAAAAACAGCGAGAGCAATGTTTACAGACTCCATGTAGGACACAAAATGTAAACAGGGAGATGGCGCAGGAAGAAGAGAACGGGCGGTACATTTAATTAAATACAGCCACGGGAGATGAACATAAGACATCTTGAGACCTAGTTGGATATCTTAACATGTCTTTCCCCTCGGATCTCCAAAGTGACATTGACAGTGGGATAGAATAGGTTGCTTTAACTCTTAGTTAACCGTTCACATGTTTCCTTGTAAAGGGCTAAGAAACATGAAGCCTTTTTGTATTTCTTGATCCCGCTTCTGCGTTTCGTTTGTGACTTTTACCGCCTTGTGCTGTGTCACAACAACAAGAGGGAAGATGCACAACAGATGCTCTTTGTTTACTAAGCTGCTGTTTCTACGCCTTGTGTGATCCCCCAGATCTACAGTCTTCATGTTCAGACGTCATTAAAAAAGACAAGTGTAACTCTAAATGCATCAAGAGTTTGTTGTTGAACTCCCTCCTCCGTGTCAGGTATGCTTCTAGTTAGCAGCCGACAAGAGTGTCAGATCATAATCAACGCGACACCTGCTGGGTCTACCCAGAAGCCCCTGCTCATATGGGCCGCATTACCGGTCTCTCTAATTGGCTGGCTCCCCTGTGAGAGCTAAACCCTCTGAGCTGTGATTGGCTGGAGCCGGCTGGCTTTGTGAGTGTGAAACTGCAAATCTGTGAAAAGTGCCGTGTGGCATCTATGTCCTTACGTGCCCGCGTTTGTTTGTGAAAATGTTGTATAAATATCGCATTGCTTCAGAGTGCATCTCAGAAATCAATATGTGCTGAGGTTGGTTTGTTTTTTTCGTCATGAAAAGTGGAAAGAGACAGCGTTATGCAGGGAAACATTCTGGGCCATTTCCTTAAGGCTCCAGCCATAAGCTCGTGGGTTCATGAAATGCAAAATGTTGCTACATCATTTGTTTTCTGAATGATTTTACACCCCAGGAGGAGGTCTGTGCAGTGTTCTCTATAATTTAGCCGCCCTGCCAGCCTCCTCCGATGATCCCATGATCCTCAGGGAGATATTTTCTTTACCCTTCAAACAATACCAAGCCCTTCTGGTACATATTTTACAACCAAATGGTGTCATGTGCACGTTACAACGCCAGAACACATGGGGCAGGAAAAAAACATGCATGTTTTTCATCCGTACACACACATGCACACAAAGACAAACACACAATAAAAGTCAATAAAAGAGTTTTAGGATGCTCAGGAGAGCAGAGTTTTAAGACTCCTGGATATCCAAACTTAGGACTTCAATTACTATCATTCTGCCGGGTGCGTATGCATGATGAGTGCACTTTTGTGTGTGTGTGCCGGCCCTCCATCAGTCCATGCGGGTACAGAGCGCCATTAACAACCTATGGTAGCCGGCAGCCAAAGTGGAATGGTTTGAGTTAGGAGTAGAAATGGCGTGAAAAGAAAGCTAAAAAAAAGAAGAAGAAAAAAGAAACACTAAATGCACTGCGGCTCCATGGACGTCTCCTGTGACAGCGGAGGCTGAAGCTCTTGTAAGCCTCATTTCCACCCGGCCTACTCACTGAAGTTAATGCAACACTTGTGGAACAAAGCGACTTTTTTTGCCTCACCTACTTGAACTTTGCTTAACTTACAGTATTTTGACACCAGAGGCAGCACAGAAGCCTTCATGGGTCTTATTGTTGATGCAGCATTCTTATGTGAAGTACGACACAGCATTGACCTACTGTATGTAACCTACTGTATGTAACCTGCTGTATGTAACCTGCTGTATGTAACCTACTGTATGTAACCTACTGTATGTAACCTACTGTATGTAACCTGCTGTATATAACCTGCTGTATGTAACCTACTGTATGTAACCTGCTGTATGTAACCTGCTGTATATAACCTACTGTATGTAACCTACTGTATGTAACCTGCTGTATGTAACCTACTGTATGTAACCTACTGTATGTAACCTGCTGTATGTAACCTGCTGTATATAACCTACTGTATGTAACCTACTGTATGTAACCTGCTGTATGTAACCTGCTGTATGTAACCTACTGTATGTAACCTACTGTATTACTTGTATTAACCTACTGTATGTAACCTGCTGTATGTAACCTGCTGTATATAACCTACTGTATGTAACCTACTGTATGTAACCTGCTGTATTAACCTCTGTATGTAACCTACTGTATGTAACCTTGTTTTTGTTGTACTGTATGTAACCTGCTGTATGTAACCTGCTGTATGTAATCTGCTGTATGTAACCTATTGTATGTAACCTGCTGTATGTAACCTACTGTATATAACCTGCTGTATGTAACCTGCTGTATATAATGGTAACAACAAGGTGTTCAGTGGAGCAACAGAAACAGGAACGTCAGACTTTGTACATAAAGGTTTTGAGGCAGTAAAAATAAGAAAGGTTGGGGACTGTGTGATTCTCTTGTCAGCCAAGATCCAAAGCAACTCATGATCTGAAAAAAAAAGCTATTTGTTTGATTAATTCACTAGCAATCAGAGAAATATATCAGCTATTCCAAATAAATCTTGTTTTGTTGCTGCTCGGACTCTTAACCCACATCCAGATTCCTCCAAACCGTGACCTTGAAAGGAGTTTACTGCAGTGGGAGCACAGTCAGACTCCAACCACACTCGGTGTACTACTGCACACTGAGTTAATCACACTTTCTATTAACTTTTATTGGTTACACACATGTAATGGCATTTAATTGAGTAGAATGTATAACGTTTAAGGCTATAGTTTTTAGTTTGGGATATTTTCCCTTTGTGGGCCAAATACCAATGTGGGGAGAAAAAACATGAATGGAGCTTCACACACACACACACACACACACACATACATACATGCAGTTTAACTTAGTTGTAACTAGTCAAAGAATCATTCTTGAAAACAGGAAATTTACTGATTTATTATTTATTTATTTATTTATGACTCCCTGAGAGCCAATTGAGAGATAATCATTTAAAAAATGAATGAATGATATCACTTCTTGTTTCCATCTGATATTTATTTATTTTCCTCATCCAAAGGGAAGGTTGAAAAGAACAAAGGGTGTCCTATACTGTACAGATTGTGAAACTCCCTGAGGCAAATACAATTGACTTGACTGACTGTTAAGATGTTGTGAAATCAGTTCTGCCAATTACCCTTTTTCTGTTTTGACATTGCATATGTTTCCATCCCCTACAAGGAAAGTTAATGTTACTGTGTGAAAGCAAAGTACTACAGGTACTGCACTGCTATTGTAGGTACATAAATGGGCAAAATGTGGTGAGCTTCACCTGCTAGACACAAATTTCGCCCCCATCTGATAAAGCCAGTGAAAGCAAAAGATGAACCTGAAGATGATACTTTATCTTTGGATTGTTAAACTCCTTCCTGTTGGTCAGTGATGTCCAGAAATGAGCCAATCAGGGATCAAAAACATGATTCCTGAGGTTGGTCTTCATCCCCATCAAGAGGATGTAGAAAACAAAGCGAGAGAAAATTCAAGTGGAAGAAAGAAACAAGGAATGTAAATCTTTTGAGGTTAAAGGAAAGATTGATGAGGAGTCGAGGACAAAACAGAAACGGGGAGAGGAAGTATAATATGACTGAGTCTGTAATTGTGAAATTTGTCTCAATCATAACACTCGTGCAGCCAGGACACACACATGTTTAGTCTCTGCTGTTTGAAGGAATCTCTAACTGTTAATCACCAGCTGGACGGAGGAAACACACATCCCAAAGCCATGTTCAGATATTTTGTGAAATTAAATTGAAATAACATTTTCAAGAAATTAACAGAAAGGTCACATCACTGCGTATCCACTCATGGCTTGAGAATACCTTTCGTTTTGTTAGTTAATTTAATTTGATATTATTATTATTATTCTATTGTATTTGTTGTATATATTGTGCATTTTTCTTATTTTCTTCTTCTTCTTCTTCTTCTTCTTCTTCTTCTTCTTCTTCCATTCTATTTTTGTATATATTGTTCTTTTCTTATGTAAAAATTGTTCTATCGTAAAAATGCTGCTGTACCAAAAAAACTGTCCCCTTGCGGGATTAATAAAGTATTTATCTATCTATCTAATGTGATGGGAAAATATGTATGTGACTAATAGAAAATTATATGAGAGTCTATTAATTAAGGACCTTTATACCTGTTTCCTTTGGTGGTATTTATTTAATGATTATAGCTTGCAGTCACACATTGTGGCAGGTTTTTTATCGGTACAAGAAAGTTCTAGATTAGTTGTGGAGTGAACCATGTTTCTGAAAATTCAGACCATCTATCTGTGTCTCTCCGGACCCTCATCAGTGGACGTTTCCTAAAAAAGAAATCAGGCTTTGTTTAGACTCTGAGGGGGAGTCACTGGACGTTGCTATACAGCCTCGAGGCATGAAACAGTCGTCTCAGGATGTATTGATACTAAATAGCAGAATCACAGAGTCTTTGCAACTGTCCATCCTGACAGTTGCTAACAGGGAATGTTTTGAAAACACTCAAGGAGGTTACAACACTGAAGAGTTTAGAGTTATTCAGCTGCAGAACTCTAACATTTTAATGCGAGAAATAACATTTCATTTCTGTCAAGGTCACAACGCAGCTCACGAATGCTTGTTTCTCAAACAGTCAACTCCGAAATCTTCCATTCAAAGTTTTTGTTTTCATGGATGTTGTTGCTGCCTACAGTCACTGAGTCATAGGGCAAACAAATGTTGACTTTGAGAGGCTACTCCTCAACAAAGTTACAAGTCTCTGCAAGAGAATTTACCTACGACTCGTAAACAAGTGGAAGTAATTAAGACTATAAGCTGTCATGTCACTTCAAACTTTAGAAAATATACATATGATGTGTAGATTTAGGGATTAAACAAAAACACCTGTTCAATCTTTTAAACAATTGGGATCTGAAATAGTTCATACTTATTTTCAAATTTCCCTAAAAAGAAAAAAATCCTAAAAATAGCACATATATACATTTATATTTTATTTTACAGGTATTACTCATACATGTCAGGTGAACAATAAATAATTTGCATTATTTTACAGTTTCACAGTTCAAAGAGAACACAAACACAGTACGCCAGGCTGGCAGGTTGAATTGAACTGAAATGAGATTTAATGTCACAAAGCTGGTTCCAGGTAACGAAACTGAGGGAGCAGGCTGAACACATAAAAGTACAAGGAGCAAAAAAAAATACAAATACAAAAACTTAATTCGGAACAAATGAGAATAAAAAGGACTCCGAAAGAGAGACAGCGCACAGACATACACAAGGAAAGGAGGGTGGTAACTAGGGAGAGGTGACATCATCATCAACTCCTCGGAGGGCGGGGCAGACGATCAGGCGGGGAACACACAGGGGCAGAGAGTTGTCTGAAATTAATAAAAAGGTGAGTATTCAAAAAATAAGGAAACTATGAGTAAATGACGAGAAACAAAGAAAACATCCGACATCAGACAAACTTCAGATTGTGACACATTATCAAATACGTCTCGTACCACCAAATAAAACATGTTCAATCTGGAAAATATCTGCAAACACGCTAAAGTGTAATTTTATGGTTATGTTTATGCAGCTCAAGACACTTTTATAAAAGTTGTGCACTGTGCTACTGAGACGAGGGAGGAGCATTTCCAAATGCTGTATTGAGCCTTTGGTGACAGATGTCCAGCAGGAACAGATTCATTCATGCTGAAACTGATTGGAGAAGAGAGGAGTAATTTGCTCCCATCAAACCTGGTGTTGTTACAAAAGCCTCCTGGGTTCTGCTTTGTCATTCACAATCCTTTACTTTTTCTCTCCTTCGATATGTCTCTCTACACGTCCCTTTTTCTCTTTTCTCTCTTTTTCCTTTCGTTGTCTGATGGATAAAAAAAGAAATCGAAGCTGAGCTTTGTGGAGGCACATCAGCATCTCTCTCCCATCTTCTGTTTTCTTCTCTGGTCATTACTCGGTTTCTTTGTCTGAGTTTCCGTCCCCGAACCACACTCAGTTGATGATTCCTAGAAAATCAGCCATTGTTTAAGCACAGTAGAAGATTGGCTGCTATAAAGCTTTGGAGTATGAATAAAACCACTGACCACATAATGGCCCTCAGGAACGCAATCTTCAACTTAAGTCTTTACTATAAATTCACTTCACCTGACGTTTTATCTCGACTTCTTGGATCTCTGTCTGCCTCTCTGTGTCTGTGCCTTTTCTCTGCCCTTCTCTCTTTCTCTCTGTCTCCCGCCGTCTCTTGCCAAAAAAGTCATTGCTTGAAACACTGTTTTGCAAAAAGCTATTTGTTTGTCTTTCTCTGCGCCATCTCTCTCTTTAGATGATTTATTTGACTGCATTGCGGCGCTCGGCTCCAGTTTCAGGCGGTTCGGCCAACGTAAACCTTGTCACAACTCTGAATTCCTGACTAGGCTACAGCTTCCAGGCAGACCTACAGTGGATCAGCGCTGGATAAATACACGAGATAAGCCGCGGCAGAGCCGTGCATAGCACACGAGGTAGGCGAAGACCTCCGCACTGCACATGATAACCCGCAAGATGCCTCATCGGACAGAGGGCTGGGATGAAGTGACTGAAGTGGAGCCACTGTCAGTGTTTGGTGTCATTCTGTATGCCATGCTGCCTTAAAGCGAGGCCTCTGCCAATACACAGTGGTCTCTATCTGAACATACTACCATCTTCAATTAGCCTCCATGAGCTACTTTTCAAAAGATATATGAGCTACCTTTCGAAGCAAAGCAACAGGGCAAGAGAACATATATTTAAAAAACTTTATTTCTATCGTCGCATACATGAAATTTGACCTCCACATTTAACCCATCCGAAGCACTTCATGAACAGTGGGCTGCTGTAAAGCGCCAGGGGAGCAACTTTGGGGTTTCGGTGTCTTTCTCAAGGACACTTTGACATGCGGACAGGAGGAGGCGGGGATTAAGCCGGCAAACTTGTGGCCCGACCCGCTCCAACCACTGAGCCACAGCTTAGTTTAGCAGTGCCAAACTAGCCAGTCAGCCAGGGAAATCTGATCATTTCCAAACGCTGAAGTTGTGGCTGCACAGAAGAACACCACTGTCTAACATGATTGATCGCGTCAATTCAAATTGTATTTCATGACACACTCGAGCCAGTCTCTTGTATGAACCGCAGCGGCCGAGGTTTCACATATAGGAGCAAAATCACTTGTAAGTTACTGCATAACCATTTTCAAAGATTGTGAGAGTTTATGTTACGTTGAATAAGACAGTCACAGTTTGCTGCTCAGATCCCTGGCACACGCCGAAGAACAGGGATCACTGTGTCACTCAGCATCAAAGTTCCATTGCTCACTTTCTGCCGAACAACCGACGGGATGGAGCGGTGAGAGAGAGAGATGCCAGCTGGACCGAGAAGGCTGCTGCCTAACAAGTAAATCCCTTCAATTTGCTAAAACATGCTAACCTGACAAATATTAAGGGAAATATAAATACGGTGTCATTTTGAACCTATTATTTATCCTGTGGGCCGTCACATGTGTAAGTGCATTGACTCTGCAGTGTTTTGAGTAAGACAGTATTTAGCTTAGCTTTCTTTGATTGAACTTCAACATCAGCGACTTTGCCTTTTACTCCTCGTCCCCTTCAATGTGCCAACGAAGTATTTATTATCAGTCCTGCTTTGGTTAGCAACTAACCTTTAATAATTTAGTCAGACCTTGTCGTATGTTCACCCTAATATTATTTTTGTGGTGTATCTACTGCTCAGAGTGATGCAAAGCAGCGTGGGTTGTAGGATCTCGTTCTGCTCCAGTGCACTACTTCATAACACCTTTCATATTGAGTGCACACAGCTCAGGTGTTGTTGGCTATCACATCGTCACTCAGGAGGATTCAGGGTCAGATTATGTTGCTGTGGAAGCTGTTGAAAGTTGTTATATGTCACAGTAGGTTGTCATTTGTCATATTTGATTGGTTGCCAAGCATCAAGGAGGTGGGTCTTATCTAAAACGAGTGTCTAAATGCAGATGCCAGGAGATGTGTGAGTAGGGGAGAGTGGAGTTATGTAAGCATGAGAGTGACGTGTCGTTGTCAAAACCGTGAAGTATATTGGATTCTGTCAGCGTCTATTTCTTAACCTAAATGAACCTAAACTAATGCTGAGCTCAGTCCATCATCCAGTCTAGTGACCTTGTGGGGGGACAAGTGGAGTGAGTTAAACTCAACGGGGTTCAGGTAGCTGTTTGTTGAACCTCCTCCCCTTCTGCCCGCCCCCATTCAAGTTTACGCAGATAACATACAATTTTCTTGGGGGGGAAATGTACGAATTACGGCACATTATTTTTTTTAGGTATTGCTACGAACGCTGGATGAGACCAGCCTGCTTGGTGAGGGAATTTTCATGGCTACATGACAGTAGGATGAATATGATAGTGCTCATCAATCTCAATCATATCAATCAATCATGTTCAATAAAACAAGAGAACTGAATGCAGGCCTGACCAACATCCACAATACCACAACTAAAAAAGTGTAAACAAATATGGATCCATGCCATTTTCCTTTTATATTCGTTTTAGTTAGAAACCTGTGGTCAGGCCTGGAATTTCCCAGTTTTTGTTTGTCCTCTGACCCAGATTTGCCTAACCCTAATGTGAACTATGTCTCTGGCCTGGTCTCAAGCTCCCCAAACAACCCAGAGTCCCATCAGTCAGGGGTCACGCAAACCTGTGAAGTAATTTCTACACCAATGAAACAAAGAGTGGAATTAGCACTGTGTGTGTGCATCATGTGCGTTTGCATGCCCGCTGTGATTCACACCTGATATAGGGACGTATGCATTTGATTGTGTGTGTGCGTGTGTGTGTGTGTGTGTGCGTGTGTGTGTGTCTTTGTGGTTGCATATTTGTAAGTGGGTGTGCCCACTAACTGTGCTTGTACTGAGCCTGGCTGTAAGGCCTCAAAGCATCCACTCTGTGTTTTCCTTCCAGTGTTTGATCAGGCTGACAGGAGACCATT
This sequence comes from Ophiodon elongatus, assembly GCA_016806645.1. Classification (NCBI taxonomy): domain Eukaryota; kingdom Metazoa; phylum Chordata; class Actinopteri; order Perciformes; family Hexagrammidae; genus Ophiodon; species Ophiodon elongatus. The sequence continues at coordinate 3,126,210 of JACSYO010000150.1, read as the reverse complement.
GTTTAGAGCTGGCTAGTTAAATCTTTGTGACCGAGTGCTGCTTGGCAGAGAAATTGCATTTCTGAGAGTTAGATACACAAATGATGGCTTAGATCAGGTCTTTCAACATTTTTCATTCCAGGACCTGAGCAAGACAAGTCACTGACCCCATAAACCAGGATAACAATAATAACACTGCTGCTGTTATCCAGGGACCTACACCAAAGGCGTTCCAGTGATGCCTAGGACATATTTTATGTCTGAGGTCAAATGTAAGAAACCAGGAAAGCACAAATACATGTCTATTTATGGATTATGACTTTTTTTAGTTCATGATTGGGGGAAATATAATGTAGTTAAAATGAGTAAAAACAATGGCAACATGAGATAAAACATGTCCGTAAATCAGCAATGTAGGCCCTAAGAAGATTTAAATGTTTCTATTTTATTCACTTATTTTTCAGCCTCATTGATACAGTCACTCTTTCAAAGACTTTTTAAGATGAATATTTGTACATATTCTTGATAGTGGTTTGAACTTGGGTTGACCTCAATTTTATTCATATTGTACATATTCAAGATCAATATCAAAGAATAGAAAATCATACATATAAATTGAATTTTGTCATCATAAAACATGTAACCTTGTGTCCTGGACAAGGTTCCGACGTTCCCATTCAACTAAACTGTATTCTCAATTACGTTTTGGAAGAAAGCTAATTTTCTCACAGATTACGGTCACAGTTTTAAACATTTTGAAACACGTGGTTACACTTGAATTGAAACAAAAACAAAAATGCTACAAAACTTCTTTGTTATGGGTAGAAAACAAAAGTATTGTTTGACACAGGACATGAACAGCAGTCTCCTGGGTGAAAGGCAAATTTCGTTTTCCCTTGAAATGTGATTGACAATGCTGTTTTGTTATATCGGAACATAATTTTGGGGAGACAGGGCTGAAAACATGAGTTTCATTTTCAATCCTTCTTCAATCTCTATCTGAACAAATTAACACTGGCCTTTTAACTAGAACAATGAACACTGGTCCTTACAGCGGTGCCCTGAATCACATTTGTATAGCTTCAAATATGTTTTAGGAGCTCACTGCGCAGTCATCTGTTGGCTCCTGAATATTCCCACTGCATCAGCTTGGAGCTATAAAGGCACTTCATTGCACTTGTCAAGGGAAGAATGATGTTTTCCCACGTTTTACCACACAGAGTTTCTGGATTAAAATAAAAAGCCTGTCTTTCCAATATATAATGTACCACTGCAAATACAGTCTGGTAAAAAAAAAGGCCTTTATTGACCAGTTTATTAACAAATTCTATTTATTTCATCATATTATCCATGTGGACATCGCGTCTTCCAAAGGGTTGCAATGAAACATGCTTGATGTTCCTCCCAACGGTCTTCTGAAAGTTAAATGCCACCCAGTATGGTCGAACACTGACTGTCACGAACTGGAAAGCCAAATAATTTATGTATTACTCCAGCAATTCTCACGGGCGCCGTCTTGAAGATGCTCATTTCTTCTACGGGACATCTCCCGGCTCGCCTTGGTTTAGCAGAAGTACGGTTCAGGGTTGGAGCACTCCCAGGGAAGTCCAGACTTTTGGGATTCAGCCAAATAATATGACTGTCTGAAGCACTACAAAGGCCAGAGTTAAGAGGGGGTTAAAAGGGTTTTATAATGTTGTTGGCCCAGACTGATTTTCAATGTGAAAAAAATGTGTTTCTAAGAAATTAAAACAAGCCAAATTGTAACACTTAAAAACAAATAACAGATTAGCGTGCATGTGTCTGCATGCACAAACATATTGCAAAAAGTAGGATTTCCCCAGTCTGACAATATAATTATCTGTCTGTCTCTGATGTTTGTTGCCAACATGGCCCTCACTGCAGAAACCACTTCCCCTCTGCCACAATGGACAGAAGCACAGAGGAGATAAAGACAGAATGGAAATACCTTAGGGGGTCTATGTTTCTTTCTCCTTTTTCTATCTGTTATATATCTGTCAGTAGTGGATTTAAAAACCGAAAAGCAGCCTAAATACAGATGAAAAAAACATATTTTTGCGATTGTCGACTTCCAAAGATGTGGTGTTTCTTTGACATTGCGGCCTGCAGAGAAAATGGAAACCATGTGGAGAGCTCAGGAGCAGAGGATGAGGAGGAAGAGAGGAGGGATAGCAGCCAAAAATGTTCAATTGTCATCGGTCTGCCCTCTCTTCATGCCACCAGACACCAGACAAGCTTACAAGTACGACCAACCCCAGCGGAGATGAGTCAGTGCTTGAGTGGAAACACCGGGATGTTGACTTTCTTTTTAACCTTTATTTATTTGGGGAAAGCTTGCTGAACATTGCAACCTCTTTCCAAGCTTCGTATCGCTACCTTCTTCTAGCAACTATTCAGCTGGGGCTTACCTGCCTCGCTCATCTCAATATCATAGTGTTCAAAAGAAGTGAGAGCATTACTCATTCTTTCCTGAACCAGATTTCCGCGGCGAGTACGGGAATTTTAGCAGGCGTTCGTCCAGCCACAAACCACATGGGTAGGCTTTACTGTGTAAGAACAATGGTGTTAAGTTGATTCTCATAAAGTATATTAAAGGTGCTACTACATTTTTTTTCCCTCAAAATTAAGACCACATTTCCCATAAACCCTGTTGCTTCTTGTGGCATGTGAACGTGTTTTGCAAAAGAATAACGGTAGTGATGTGATTCGTACACAGTTCCTATTTTACGCCTTGCAGCTATTTCCTTTTTGGAGTGAGGAAACCCAGCTGTTTAACAACAACATTCAACTTAAAGTTAGTCCATGCAAAACAGTGTAGAAAATAAATGCATACACTTGGTTAGTGTATGCATACTGAAAACCTTCTGTTTTGGTATGTTTCCTGAAGTCATCATGGTAATGTCTATGAACCCAAGATTTTGCTGTGATTTATTTGTAATACACAAATTAAAAGGATGCCGAAAAAACTACATAAAGTCTGAATTTATTCGTTGTCAGGTCTGTCTGCAAGACGACAAGCAAAATATTTTTAAATTTGCTTGTTTTCTGAATGGAGTTTGTCTCAATCAGGGCTATGCAATGCTTAAAGTAGCTGCTCCATCAACACTCAAAATAACATCTAAATTAGTTATAATTGCAGCAACATTGATGTTTATACACATAATGTTTCATTTGTACACATAGAATTATGATTTATGAGGTACTGTTGTAGAGCTCTTGGTTTTTTCCTCCATTTCTGATTTAACTATGTCAAGATGCCAGTGCTGACAGGAGAATCTCAGCGCTGCTAGGCTGTTGTAATATTCATGCAAATGTCCCGCTCAAGATGAAAACTTAATTTACATAATTGTGTTTTTCACGTCTTTGCATCGCCAGGCTTTGCATTGACTTTGGATGTAATCGAGGTGCCAGAGTGCATAAAACTATCAAAACACAGATCGATAAGTCTTTAAAGATTCAGAACCAAAACGAAATGAACTATCAGGGGAGACATGACCAGCCTGTATTAGTGTATTAGTAAAGATTTATTATATGACAGCTTGCTAACAATAATGCAGTGATACTCAACTTAAGTTTACAATCTTTTTTTGCCTTTCCTTGCCTGTATATATATATATATATATATATATATATATATATATATCACAATATTTCCATTGTACTTGTACTGGCTTGTACCTGTGCAAATGGAAATAAATCTAATCTGAATCTGATTGGTAATGGATAATGGGTAGATATCACATATAAGTCCCCTCTTGGCAATTTCTTTAAAAAAAAAGCCACATTCACAATAATAATCTGGACAATGTAAATTTTCTATTCTATTTTTATCTTTTGAAAAATGACCAGAAACAGACGTCTATATTTGGTAAGAGCCGAGTGAGAGTCCACTGTTGGTAATGTAGGAATTTATGTGTGTGTGCTTTATGAGTCAATATGTGTACATAAATTCTCACGTTTCTCAGCATTACCTAAGATAATGCCCGTACCCTGATTAAAAGACAGCTGATATCCTTACCTCAGTGGTTGCCATGGTAGTTAATTGGCACAAATTACCCAGAGTGTGTCGGTCATTTCCTCGTTAAGTGCTTTGGGAGGTCGCAGAGGCTAACGTTACACCAATCACATGAAGTGTTCTCAATCAAGTCCTCAGATTACCGGGAGTGTTGCCGCAGCCTGGGAGGGATCAAAAAGAGGTTTTCATCTTTTTTTTTCTCTCTTTTTCTTTGTTTTTTTCGTCTTTTCACTCAAGCATCTCTCTTTCTGTATCTGTTGAGGCTTCTGTTGCTCTGAATATAACATCTTTACTACCTTTTCTCTCATTATTTATCTACATATCAGTGTGATGTATCCTCTTCTATCTGAGGAGAAATCATCTTCACATCTGTCTTCTTTAGAAAACAAATCCTAAATTCTTTCTTTGTCTTTCTGTGTTTTTCCAATTTCAACTTCATCTTCATGTCCGTCATATATTATATATAGTAGGCCCGCAGGATATGAGGAAAATCTGCGATGACATTGTTCAATATTGCGATGACGATATGACTTGTGTCGATTATACAAATATTAAGGTGTGCATATTAGCTAGATATTTTCTATGTCAGCCAAGTTATCTTTAAATACAGAACCAGATTAGAATTTAATATTTAAATCTCCAGAGGAGCAACAGTAATGTTCACAGCAGTCTCTATATAAACTCATTAATATCTCAGTGGATATGCGATCCATTGGTCAGTATCAGTATCGGTCTCTCTTTCTCTGACTTTCTCTCTGCATCTTTACCCTTTGCCTGTACACGCCCCTCTCTGCTGTGGTCTCCTTGATTTCAGCTGTCTGAGGCCTGCAGTAAAAAAACAAATGATTGCAGTTTCATGATTTTACAGGAGGTGAAGACCGGGGACGGGAAAGAAGATGTGTGAGGATGGAGGAAGAGTTTGAGGACTAAGCAGGTGAGGAAGAGAAAGCAAGAAGAAAAGGGATGGTGGAAAAGGTGGAATAGAGGTAGATGTGAAAAAAGAGAGGTGTGAGGAAAGAGAGAATAAAGTTATCAGGGAGGTAGAGGTGGAAAGAGAGAAGATATGGACTCGGGAAGGTGAAGAGGCAGGATGGAGGAAGGCGGTACAGCGAGAAAGGTCAATGCTATTGTAACTGTTGGCATATTATCTCTCCCAAGACGAAATATTTAAGACTTTCTGTGGTATCAAAAATATGTGAAAAATGACGTGGTTGTCATAACATTTGTAGAGCAAAATGTTTTTTTAAGAATGATGGCTCCTCTGCCCGCCTCTCCCAGAGTAAGATTTAATGTGCACTGATGTCTGGATGAATAATGATGTTTCCACCGTAGCTGAAATTATTTTTATTTTTTTAAACGGATTCTTTCTTCCTTATTTTTTGAGGCTCGGTTTCAAACCTTTATCAACGTGCTGTATCTCACTGAATGTAGAGAAGGGAGGCTTTCACTCTCACACACGTGTGCACACGCACGTTTGCAGCTAAGCCCCTCAACAATGCGGACACACACATTCACACATGTGTAATATATATAAACACACAAGTCATTGTAACACACACACACACACACACACACAGCCTCACTGTGCAGAAATGGGGTTTTGTCTAATTCTCTGTGTGTTGAGTGATACAGACCACATAGGAAGAGAATGCTTCTGCTTTACATCCATTTTTAATGATGAAAAGTCTAACTGAAAGCCCACACACACACACCACCACCTGCTAACACACACGCACACACTGTACTCCTTTCTGTGCATGTTCTGTATAAAGGCTACTCATTCATAAAAAGTACACGCACAAATGCACATTTTTATTCCCTTTAACTCTAATGTGCTTCCAAATTGTATCATGTACGTTCTGTTCTGTTCTTTATTTTGGCATTTAGGTGCTGTACAAAAGTTTTGCCGGTATAATCTATTCTTTCTGGCTTTCATTATTGTTCCAGGTGTAGGTGTTCCGATCTGTCTGTTGCATGCTGTGCTGTCTGGGATAAAGCCATTTTGGCTACTAAGTAGTCCTCAAAGTCAGGAACGTTCAATGTGTTTATTAAGAGGAACACAAAGGTTGCTGTGATTAGTTTTAATTAGGCGATTCTGAGTGGTCAGATGTGGTTAAACATGTTGGCAATGGTGTGATCCTAAAGCCTCCAAAATGTCACCAAACTCTACACTTGATCATCTTTTCGTTCATCTACTGTTCATTTCCATCACAGGTAACATGAAATGTCATTTAGTCACCTTGATAGGACAAAGAGTGGAACAACTTAGAAGAATGTTAAACTACAGAAATGTTTTTTTTAGTTAACTTAGAAGAAGGAATTTCCCAAAAGTATTTTTTCTTGTGGTCGGTGTACCGTATATATAGGTCAGAATTTATACAATAAGTCTTTTTTTATTGCTTACAGGTGCAGCATGACTCAACTGGGTCTGCTCCTTCTACGGACGCTGGTGCAGCACGTTAGTTTATGTAATTTTGACCAATAATGGAGCAATCCTTTCTTAGATTTACATCTCTTTATGTATTGTCGAAGACAAAATAAAAGTTGTAATAAAAATAAAATGATGTTACCATCTTAATTTTTTTGCACGTTGTAAATAATGTGATGTTTTATGTAGAAAGACACGGATAAAGTAAAAAAAAAACAAAATTAAGTCGCACTATTACAGCCAAAAAACTGAAATATGATAGCAGATGGGCTCCGAGGAGCTGAGAAAACAAATGAGGCACATTAAGGAGGTCAGTGCTGAAGTCAGTGCTGAGCAGGATGTTGCAATTTGAAATTTTGTTTTACTGAAAATAAAACATGCAACAACTACGAACACTAATGATTTTGCTAGTGACTGATGTGTGCATTACAATATTTTGATCAAAGGTCATCATGACACCAAAGAGTCTTTCTCAAATTGAAGACCCAACGTCCACCAAGTTTACTTTTATTGCCCTTAATCACAATTAAATCCTCAAACGGCTTCATGACGTCCACATTGTGAAACAATAAATGAGACCTCTGGAGGACCTAAAGTTCCATCCATGCTAACTAAATCTATGTTTAAGCCATGTGGCCTCAATGATGCCAAATATGTCCCTCATTAGCTCCCCCTCTTGTGTATTTTGTCTCGTTGCTTCCACTGTCTTGTATCGGTTTGTCTTCGTTGTCTTCATTGCTGTATGGATGTTAGTTTACCTGTATCTGCTGTTCCTGTCTGCTTTGTGAGAATCCTGACTTGTCAGCTTTTTTGTTTATTAAATGATTTAACTGCAAAAGACTGCTGTTGTATCTGCATTTGGATCCTTCTCCTGCACCGAGAGATTATGTAATGGACAAACAAGATTGGCACAAACCAAATTCTGTGGTTTGTTTCTACCCGTAGACACAATCCTCTAAAGCCAAAGATACTGTGTTCAACTATACACGGGACTTTTTTTTTCTCCAGCTTCATGTCAGCAATCTCTAAAATAACTAAAGTTGTCACGAAACAGGGCCTGATCCAAGAGTTGTGAAACCACATGACTCTACTGAGACTCTTAACAGTATTCACCTCAATATTATACTGAGCTCATAACCATCTTTTCATAACGTTTTTCGAAGACGATAGGCTTAGAATCTAACTGTACAGCAAAGCGCTGATGAGGGGTTGTCAGCCTCCAACATCACCCGCACGCAAGCCGTGTTCGCCCAGCTCCTGTCATGGTCATTAAGCATTATATGTTCAATGACTGTTGGTCCCTTCAATAAAATGAGACTGCTCAGCACATTTCACCAGAAAATTTCCAGAAACTGTGAGAAGCATTACTGGGATCATTAATGCTGGTATCTCATTCTGCCATCTGATTGGCAGAGATACACTAAACAAAGCAAGACAGTGAGAAAGAAAAAAAATAGAGACTTCTGGGGCACATAGATCAAGAAAGACAAATACATAGAGGAAAGGAATACGAACGAGAGACCATTTAATCATATATTGTAATAGCAAGAAGGGGGAGATGAGATGAAATAACCAGACACAAAACAGGATTTCTGCCCTATTTATCAAATATCTGATATCTCTTTCAGGGAGTTCCCTGACCACCCTGCCAAAGGGTTCACAGTATCACTCAGGGATACTAGAGAGGTTAGTTTACACTATCTCATAAACTGTGTGATATATCAGAGGACTGATCATATTCTTGACACAACAACCAACATAGTTGGAGAAGTTACAGCTGCCTGGCGTCATTCTACATTTCTGGGTCAGGTGGTGGAGAACATGTTGAAATTCAAGCTTCCCGGAATTTTACTTATCGCTTGCAATCAGATTGTGATTACTCAATTTGTTTGCAGTAGGTCTGGTTGAGAGTTGAAGAGCGGCCACATACAGTCTGGGATGGATGGGCACCTTTGCTTCACTTCCACAAATGGTAAGGCCCCCACATATCTAAAAAAAAATGCATCTATTTCGTCAGCCTAAAAGCAAAAGCAGGACTCATGAATATAAAACTCTACCCAAATCCCAAATCATTCATTCAGAGTCAGCCCAGTCTCAAGCAGTTTGTGAAAGGGTCACAAAATTGAAATCTAGTGATTTGTGTACATGGACACAAATTAAAAAAAAAATGTCATAGCGCTCAGCACAAAACAATGCAGATGGAAAGTTAATTAGGATTCTTTGTGTGTGGTGGACACACAAATTAAACGAATCCACGTAACTATAGATGTAGTATTCAATCTTGAGGAACACCACATATGGTGGGCTGGTGAGGACGTGGATGGGTCCAACAAACACAAGACCTTCAACAACCAAAGTGGTGTTCGAGACTACAAGTCTCAAAGTGCCCAACCATGGTGTTTTTGCTAAATCTAACGTTATTTTTGTTGCATAATGTCACATTAGATACTTTCACTTCTAATTCAATTGAAATACATTAGATGGAAAGTTGTGCTGAGCAACACAGAATAATTTGTGTCCATGCACACAAATCACCTGATTAAAATGTCGTGACTATAACACGAGCTGTGTTAGTAAATTCAGCATGGAGTTTACTGACATCATTGTCTTCATTTCTATGTCACACAGTTAATTTGCTGGCCCCACTTTTAACTTGTGTTAGGTTCACATTCATGGTCATGTTAACTGCTAGGTTTAGATTTTTATGTTTTTTATCAATGCCGTAAATAAGCAAATTAGACTTTGTCTCATGCGAAACCTTTAAATTATCAAAAATCTCAGTTAAAGCTAATTTTGAATGCGTAAACCCGGCCAGTGTAAGAGTGAAGACCCATTGGACGTGGCGCGAACAACGCAAAGCTTCCTATGGATCAAAAGCAGTTTGCTTGATAAGGCATTGTGGGATACCAGGCATCACCGGACCGACCAGCAATGCAAAAAAGGAGGGGGGTCGAAAGTCGAAAACTTTAAGTTCATGCAAAAGAGGGTGAAATTCACAGGAAATACCGGAGTGATGTCCTGAAAAAGTGACAGCCAAAAGGTGACGGAAATGTGAGACAAGATGTACGAACCAAGATGAAGTGCTGCCCGTCGCAAAGTCACGGAAACCGCTGGAGAAAGTGGTGGGTTGTTTATTTACGCACTGTTTGCTAATGAGAAAGCTAGTGAGCGTTCACACGCCTACAGCGACGAGCGAGGAGTGATGGAGTCACTCTGATGGGGTCTCCAGAAATTCTGCAAGCAAAATAAAGAGGAACGGGCTAGACTGGTCAAATTAACGTACAGAAAATACTCTCCTACACCGGAATGTTGTGAAATAAACTTAATTAACGGAAAAGAAAAGAGTGTATTCAAAGTGACTGAATAGAGGGGGAAGAGGTCAGAGAACTGTGTTTGTGCGTGAGAAACATGTAAATGCATGACATGCAAATGATGTGCATGTATTAAACAAAAGCCGAGTGAAACATTAAATGATTAAATGTATGAGCAGCTGCAGGTGCATGAAGAGAGACCTGCTCCTCCCTACATGCTGTATATTCAAATTGCATCTAGAATCAGGAGTTCAATCTACACATTTTGACCTCTTTTCCTGTTTCATGTACTTCTTTCTTTGTGTTTTCATTCTGTGTGACCGATCGCTGCCATCAAAGAAAGAATAAGTTCCAGATATTGTGTTCTTAACCGACGTAGAGGGACAGGAATTCATGTAACACACACGCTCATTTCCTTTATTTTCTCTTCCCTCCTTCTTTCATTGCAAACGTGTGATTTTTTTTTAGGCTGTCATATTTCTGTATGTCAAAAACACAACCCAGATATGAGGCATAACAGCCAGAATTATCCACCTAAAAGCCAAGTTCAACAGGTACGTCTGAGCTGTTTTGAAATCCTCTCTCTCACAGTTTATTTCCTCAATTACAGTACATGTTATTTCTCTCTCTATCTTATAGAACTGCTGCTTTGCCTCATTTTCTCTCTTTTAGTTCTGGTTTATCTCTCGCTCTCTTTCTCTCTCTCTCTCTCTCTCTCTCCCTCCCTCTCTCTCTCTCTCTCTCTCTCTCTCTCTCTCTCTCTCTCTCTCTCTCTCTCTCTCTGGTTTCTTTGCTTTCCACTGATTATCGCCATCAAAGAAAAAATAACACATGTAAGCACTCAAGAGTTCAAGAGGCAGGGTGGATACACGTTAAAAGATTTTGACCAGATTTACTCCCAATTACAGAAACACAAATAACATAAATCCAAGTGTATGTCATAGTTTTTCCTTGGAGGCGCTCCTAATCCAGAAATGTACCGCCGAGGGTAACATTTGGTCTAATTAGTTAGGGAAATCTTGCAGTTCCAAGTACATGCTTTGTCAGAGTTGAGGTAATATAAACAAATGGCTCATGAAGTAGCTCTCCATAAAAATTAACATTATGAACTAGTTCAATTGCACGGCTGGCAGCGCCGCCACAGCAACAGTTACTCTGAAGTCTAACATAGACGCAGGAGTAAACAAGACGGCAAATAATAATTAATACTTTGATTGAGGAAAACAAAATATTGTCTATCAATGCAGCCAAACTAGTGTGAAATGTGAAGAATGTGAAAACAAAAAAATGACATGAGAGTAAAAGTGCAATAGTTTGTGGATGAATAAGGTGACCTCACACTTCAATACATAGACACAATGGGCTCAACAAGAGTGACTGAACGAGTAGCAACAATATCAGCAACAATAACCGCAGCAATGCAATGAGGTAAACAATGTGACAAGAAAGAGAAGCTGTGGGGGAATGTAAAAGAGCAAAGAGAAAATTAATTAGAGGAAGGAAGAGGAGAAGAGAAAATAGAATGTAATAAACATAACGGAAGGAAGGGCATCAGTCGATCAATAAAATCAAAGAGAGCCAAGAACTGCATGCTGCTGTCTGTAATATTTGCAGATAAATATTTAGTTAAACATTTTTTTTTGTTCCAACAGGTAGCCTATATCAGGATCGGGCGCAAGGCAATACAACCTCCTTGGTCCCCCGCATCCGGTATGAAGCGGTATGCCATGCACTCCTCACTAATGAACACAACTTACTATTAAAATGTATGTGAAATCATATTTATTTGTAAATAAATAAACCCTTTTAATCTCGTGCTTTTTATGAAGAAGTTACAAAAAAAATTCAGCATATTTCCCAGTGTCAAACATTTTCTTTTAAATGTCAGCCGACACACCAATGATGTCACTAAATCATATAGTGTAACATTTGAAAGGTACCTGAGGTGTGTTTTAAAATGACTTGCTGTGAATCAAAAACTGGCGACTGCGAATACGATGCAAATATTTCTAATGATGGCTAGTAGTATCTGACTTACAACTGTATATTATAGGAGTAAATTACATTAGTTTTGCAAATCGTTGTGAAAATAGTTGGCTGAGCACATAGGAACTCTAGTAAACATCACTTATTGACAGCAGGTGGCCCCGTGTGCCTCTTTTTCATTTTTTCATGCATTAGCCAATAACCGGCTTTGTGCAGAAAAAAAACTTAACTTAGATGAAAGATTGTCATAAAGCAATCAAACTGATCGCCACTGACACTTGAAGCAGACTTAACAGTTCAGTACATTATCTTTGCTTTATTAACTTAAATACTCTCTTTTTCTTTTTTTCATGAATCAATGATTGCTGAAAGATTCATAACCTAATGTTTCTACCAGCGCTGCTACATGCTTACAGACATGACCAGTCTCAAGGGGTCCAACCAGCTTCTATGGTTATTGTGTTGAATATTGACATAAACTTAACTATGTGCAAGATGTTCAAATACAGCAATTATTTTCCTTGAGAATCAAGTCTACATTTCTAAATATGGACTGGCTCAATATGTTGTCAATATTAATCTTGTTATTGTGTCAGTTCGTATCACGGCTGATTGGGTTCCTCCTCCTCATCCGAGGTTATTGATGATTTACCTCATTTTTTTTTAAAGTGGCAGTCTTAACTCCAGCCTCGGCTACACAGAGGAGTGTTTTTATTTTTTATTTCCAGGTAGACCAACTTTTACTATTAATAAGATTACTTGGGCTGTCATATTCTCACAGGTGTTGTTTTACTTGATGAAGATATTCTGTTATTGTTATTATCATCGCATGCTATTTTGCTGTGTCTTTCCAACACCTTTGTGATTCTTTCTTGTAGTGTGAGTGTCGGCTCTGTGCTTCTCATCTCATTTAGGGGCCTTACCCTTAACCCCCCTCCTCCTGTGGGTTTCCCCCGGCAAGTTTTATACTTTTTTAATTTCCCCTGAGCAATTTTGACCCATATTGTGTAGGTCAAATACATAAAATCCAATTTGTAATCAATTTAAATTCCAGATCGTAATGCGACAAAATAGGAAACACATCAAGGGGGGGGGGGTGAATACTTTTGCAAGGCAGTGTACAGGTTAGTTCATGTTCTTCCACAGTATATGTTACATCCTGCAGTCTCAAATAATGAGAAATGTTACACCCACTGTTTACTGTGGAAGCTTATACTTGGCAGGATGGGAAAGTCTTCAAATCAGCATCTAGATCAGCCAAAAAAATAAATAAAAATGTCGTCGTATTGAACGTAAGCTTTTGTGATTTCCCCTCAGAGGTTTGATATGCGCCCATGCCGAACAGCGTAGGGGAAAGGAATTTAACACTGAGAGGGGCTTGACTGAGACCCGAACAGAAAAACAGACCCTACAGCGTCACACGGAGTAAGACGGTGCGAGAACTGCAACAGCGTCTTTGTAACACTAATCTAATAATCTTCCGTCACATGTGTAAACAAAGATGCTTCATTCAGGATCAAAGAGCAGTGGCCATGGAAACGGAAACAAAGACACCAAAGTGAGCGTGGGGGTGTTTCGAGCTTTCATGTGTGAGTTATCGGTACCTGAGCAGGTTTCTGTGCCTCCATCTGCCGCATACATCTGTCTGGGTTATCAGTGTGTGTGTGTGTGTGTGTGTGTGTGTGTGTGTGTATGCGCGCGCGCGTGTGCGTGTGTGTGTGTGTGTGTGTGTGTGTGTTGCTGCATTGATGAGAGTGGAAAAAAGAGTGTTCACCTGCTACCGATGTTTGTGTACATGTGTGGGGAAGCTGTTTGCCTTTCAAAATTGATTAACAATGAATTTATGCACATTAACAGCTGTTCCTTAGCGCGCTATATTCCCACAGTTCTGTTTTCTTCCACTTACCTGATCGGTTATTCTTTCTGTAATGTGTAATTGGCCCTTTTACGACCCTCAAAAGTAAGAGAGCGCACTCGTTTGGTGTTTTGGTTTGTTTTCTCTGAGCGGTGATGTAATGGCGTTGCAAACTGGGAGGGGGCCCTGGCTCCAGAAGTATAGGTTGATGTTATGCTTTTAATTATTTCAATTTTGTTTCTGAGAAATCATGTTCTTACGTCACTTCGAAATGGCAAATGGCTGTAAATACAACGATACACGTGAGCCAAAGCTGTCGTAGCTGTGAAGGAAAAATGAGAGCTGAAACAAATTCAGTGGTTGGTTGATGCAGTTGGGAGCAAAACACTATTCCATAGTGGATGAATTTATATTAAACAAAAAATAAAAAAACTGACTGAAATTGCTTTTGTTCTTTTGTACTTTTTGTTGTATTATTTAGCTGTCTATTGTGTGATTCTTTTTCACATCCACAGCCTGTTTTTTCTTTCTTTCTTTCTTTCTTTCTTTCTTTTTTTTTTTTTTTTTTTTACGAAAGTTCAACACTGGTTTAAAGCTGCTGGAATAAGTCCAACATTTCCCCAAATCTGATTCCGACTCTGTCCATCATGTGGAGCATCAGTCTGTAGATGCATCCACAATGTGTGTTTGTGCACAGCGTGATAATGTATCTCAGGGGTCACTGTACTTTGGCATCGGAGAAAGGATGTTTCAGTGCCGTTGCTCGGCAACCATCTCCGCAGAGACGGCCTATCGTGGGGCACAGACGGGAGTTCTATTGTGCGAGGCGTGGCGTTAAGAGAGCTGATCTCTGGGAATATAAGCAGATATCAGGCGAGAGATGTTCATCTCACCACAGAAGAGGGTCTTTGAATGAATTACTGGTGAGACAGAAGGGAGAAAGTCTTTGTTGACTGTGTGTGTGTGTGTGTGATTATGTGCAACGATTAGGAGCAGTGGTGTAAAAGGAGATCAGTGCCGTGCAGCGTCGTGTCGTTCATGGTTTCCGGTTGCTTTCTGAGTCACCAGTATACAAAGGAGGCTTAGATAAGAAATAAACAAACAAACACACAGGAACTACACTTCCCTCCCTCGATGCTGATACCAGTATAAACTGCCAGGAACTAATCTTGCACGACATTACACCCATATGTGACATCTCATTCCAAGAAACCATATGCTGCTGTGTTAATATGCTGCGACGACAGCGCCCACTCTTTTGGTTTCAGGCTTTCCGCAGTATGTTGGAACCTGGTCACTGGGATCTGCTGCCATTCAGACAGGGAACATCACTGAGGCCGGATGAGAAGGCCAAGATAGCAGTTTAATATAATGCTGTTGAATTGGGGTCGAGGTCAGAGGTCAGAGCTCAGAGCTCAGGATGGTCAAGTCTTTTTTTTAAGACGTCACGGGCAAACTGTTGCCACAAAGTTGGAAGCAAATTATTGTTTAAAAATATTTTTGTATTCCGATTACTTATTAATTAATTGGAAGTAAGAGCTGTTGTCCAAACCATGAACCCAGATCAAAAGCACGCAGGGAAACATCTTTGAAAACTGTATTTTATTTAAAAGTACTGAAGACATTTTGAATGCTCGACTAATAATAAGTATTATTATTATCCATCATGATTGCATTTTCACATGTCAATATAATACAGACATTTCATCATTTTTGGATGCGAGTTCCAATAAAACACTCTCACTGTTGATTACGAAACGTTTTAATAAAATGAAGGAAGCAAGTTGTTGGAATTAATAAAAAGCTTTCCATGAGGGTGAGAAAGTGAGGATACAGCCAACACATCAAGCCGAAGTGTCGCACCTCTAATATGTAATAAAGCAATGAAAAGGTGTGTGTGTGTGTGTGTGTGTGTGTGTGTGTGTGTGTGTGTGTTTGTGTTCCATCGACCAGATTTCTCACAGAGTGAACAAATTAAAGAAACAACTCTGCAACTCAAGCAGAATAACTTGAATTTGATTCACCTCGTTCCAGTCTTATTCAGAATTTATTTACACCGTCCTACCTTTCTATAATGATTTATAAAATGAGTGATCAGTCTATTTGTCCATCTGTCTAACCATTCATCCCCCCACAATTTATATTGCATCCTTCCAGTGTTAAAGTAATGCGGTGACTCAAACAGCAGTTTTTCTGAATACTGACTGTCAAGCAGTCCTTCTGTCATCAAAATGGAAAGAAAAAGTTTTATTAAAACAAGCTTTATGGACCAGAGGTACAACGCATGTTGAGGCATTAATAGGGGGCAGCTCAGTGGTTCTAAATTGGCCTATAAAAACAAAGTAAAGCGTAACAGAAACCTGAATCTAATATAAAAGAAGAAATACATACAGGCTGGGGGACCATGTAAATCAACTGATTAGGCCTTTTGCAGGAATGGTAAACAGTATAAAAAATAATGGCTCTCTGCATGGGGCCCTGTGTGTTACTTCACCTACATTCATATGCTTTCATGTGTGAACTAGCGAGTGTGCGTGTGCAGAGAGTAATAAGTCATACTTGTAGTAATTCTGTGGAATTCCTGTGGACCTGTAGCAGCGCTCACAGCCAGTAAATACAGCCTGTTAAGCCGGGCTGATAACTTCGTCCCAGGACTCTGATTTACAGGTGGACAAACACAAGGTGACTCCGGGTCTCAGTGCGGGGGTGTGACTTTTGTGCGAGTGTGGAAAAAGAGACACAACGAGATGAAGATAAATGTACCGCTTGACAAACGGTCTGTTACTTCTGGTCGGAGGAAGGAGTCCGGTGAGGTAATTACAGGTGAGGTCATGCCGTCCTGATAACACTTTGTTGAACGCACTCGAAAAAAATCTGGAAAAGGTGTCGGCCTGTTTTTATTTAAAATACAAGAAGGCATTAAAAATGCTCAACATGTCAGCAATGATATACAGATGAATTTCTGGTTACAGCCTGAATATGATTCTTGTGATGACTTGAATGAGTGTGACCTAAACATGTTTTTAAATTAACTTTTTATACATTTGGTGCTCATAGTTTCACATTTGTAAGTTTTTAAGGCGGTGCTTTTGTTATAGTTTTACTGTAATAGCGAAACAACACTATATTCGATACCAAAGTTTTTGCCGAAAATAAACATGTTTTTCTACTGAACCCTTTTTAATCCAACAAAATATGCCAATGTTAATGTTTACTGTTTAAACCAGCAATATATTGGCCTAATTAGTAATTCTACAATTAGCAAAGTTAGAATTTAGATCCAGAAACGTCATTTCAATGAATAATGCTTAGAATCAAGTACAGTCACAATCTCACAAAAATGTAATACCAACGTTCAAAACTTTCAATACTTTCAAATCTCTATGGCACAGATCCACCAGAATTGGTGGTACTTAAACATGATTGAAGTTTTAAAAAAAGTCTTACGTTTTTTTTCCTGAAACAAGTTTGAAGCCATCAGATTGTTAAATGCTTAGAATTAGTCAGCTGATGATCAGTCTTCCATATGACACTGATTTCTGATGATGATTGATTATTATGACGGCTGACGATGTGACTGATGTTTATTGTTTTATGATTTACACTGTGAGCTTGTATGAGTACAGGATTTAAATATGTTCATTAAATGTGGTATGCATTTAAATTTAGTTTTATCTTCAGGTCTGTGTGTGTTCTGTGTTTGACCTGGCTGCAAGACAAACTTCCCCTCGGAGACAACTAAGTTATTTATATGATTTAGTTTTTTTTTTACTTTCCAAAGGTGAGCAGGTAGAAGGCTCAGGGCACAGGTTTGGTTTGGTAAAAATAACAACGAGCACAGAACAAAAAATAACGACGAGGTGCTTTTGGCTCATGTGCCCACTGTAACCTTTGGACTCAGTACAGACCGATGACGTACTCCCTCCACATAAAACACACTTTTAATTAATAAAAGGAAGGAAGCTGGTCATTTTTGGGTCATAAAATCCTGTGAGTGTGACAAAGAGTGTCTGGAATTTCTGGACCACAAATTGCACTGCAGACGTCTCAGTGTGCAGAAAGACAGAGAAAGAGACAAAAGTGGCAAAGACAAAAAAAAAGGACAGAGGAAGGTATGAAAAAGGAGGGAGTGAGAAAAATAAACAGATGAATGAAATGGGAAGCAGATGGCAAGAAAGATAGATATATAATTTATATAAGCCCTCTGAGGCAAATTTGTAATTTGTGATTTTGGGCTATACAAAAATAAATTGAATTGAATTGAATAATGACAGAAATTGTAACATCCTGAGAAGCACATTAAAGCATATTTTTAGTCTAAAAGTAAATGCAAATATTTGTCAACTCAGGTATAATTCTCAGTTGTAGGAAATATAATTTTAAAAACAATGAACAATCAGTGATATTTGGACTTACAGTGTATTATAGACAGGAAACTATACAACCCAAGGTTGTAGCAAAGTTCAACACCTTTAAGAGTGCAGAGGGAGTGAGAGAAAGTGAGATATATATGGACTAAGTGTGAAAGGTGGGGGGGGGGGGCTCAGAACATGAGCTCATGACTGCAGCATTAGTGTAACATTAGTGTTAAGTGCTCGTAAAATCCCGCTTTGCTCTGCATTACCTCAGAGTGTGGGGGAGCAAGAAATGAAGTTAAAAATATCGCTGTTATGAAAACTTTCATTTTTAATGTTTTTAATGAAACATTTCAGAACGAGAGTGGAGGAAAATACATAAAACAACACCTCAGAAAGCCACCAGCTCCCACACACTCATATATCCGGACAGACGGACTATTTACAGCAGCACTGAAAATACCAAATACTATTAGCTGCAGTGCCGGTGGCCCACACAGGCACAACTGGCATGTAAATACTTAACTGTACATGCAGTCAGAGCTTCTCCTCCCTCCCTATATTTTGTGTTTTGCAGCCCCTAGATGATCATAAATGTGACAAAATCACTTCTGTGAGTTAGTTTAAGAGACGTTTAATGCTAAATGCTCGCCAGGAAGTTTTCCTCACTGTGCTGGTTTCTTTTTCTCATCACTTAAAGTATGACGAACAGGATTTGCTGATATTCGTTTCCCAACAGTGTTGAAATGGAGGATTCCAAAGTATTTCCACTTGTTGCACTGACATCAAACTAAATGGCTGTTTCCCTCCCTGGATTCGAACCCGGCCAGCTGGAGACCTCTCAGTGGAGAGTTTACGTTCTCCCCATCGGCATGTGTCTTCTCACTGCAGGTTGAGTTAAATTGTCTGAATGTCCCCATACAGTGTGTGCTGGTATGGGACCCCAAAGATAAGTGTGAATAGATAATAGATGGACTGGATACAGAAACACCTTTAGCTTCAAAAGAAGGACAAATTGCACTGAAATTAAATATTGTTCACATGTGGGTATATCTGTGTTTACAAACTCGTGCTAAGCATTGTCCAAACCCTCATAATTTCATCTGCATATTTGTTTTAAAATGTCGAAGAAATTAAATATAACAAATTTCCATTTTACGTAATAAACGTATAAAAACTGTACATGTTGGTTTATTACTGAGATGATTATGTTATTATTAACAGGTACGATTAGTCAGAAACTAAGTGTATTTTAGTCTATTGTATGATAAATAAATAAACAAATTATACTTAAATACCAGGTGTAATTGGTTAGAAACTAAAGTGAATTTAGTCTAATGTGTGAGAAATAAGTTTAAAAATTATACTTTGTCACTGTCATTAGGGAATCTCACACACTCCTCTAATAATCTGCTTTTATCCCCCAGATGATATCATCTCTATCATCCGAGGGTCGGAGCTGACCCTGAATCAGTCCAGTCTCAGGTTTGGTTAGTCATGTTAGGTCCTGCTGCATTCTGGTCTTCACCATTCTGTGCTTTTACAGCTGGCTCCATTACATTACACTTTTTATTTTCCTAGTCTGGGGGCTAAATATCTCCCGTTAGCTTAACAGGCCCCCATGGTCACTGAGGTAAATGTGTGTATCGGTGTGTGTATATGTGTGTGTGGTAATGTGTGTGTGTTTAGGTGCGGCGGGGGGTCAGACTACCTGGCATCCAGATGTGGAAGAAGAAGTTCTGCTTGAAACACGGCTATTGTTTCCTATAAAGTGTACAGCTTGCGTGACGGCTGTAGGAGAAGTGGTATTATTGTTGTAGTCGAGGACAGGTGATAATAGTAGCAGTAGCAGCGGTGCCACAGGTAGCAGTGCTATTAGTAACAGTAGTAGCTGTAGGAGCAGTAAGAGTACAACGGCAGTGCAACAGTAATGGTGATAGTAGTAGAGCTGGTGTACTGTATATCAAGCACCAAAAAAAAACTACATTTCAAGTTTCTGCAAAAATCCATTTAATAAAACACCAATTCCATTACTTTGTTGTTTGGTGTTATAATTCATCAATTCATCAAATGAACTACTTCAATTACTTTTGTACTTTGAGGAGTTTCTTTTTTCAACACAGGTAATCCAGGTGAAGTACTACTAGACATTATAGTACTTTTCTCTGGTTCACAATTTTAGCACAAGATGTTGGAAAAGTGAACATCGAAATGCACACGTAAAAATGTTGATAGAACTTTGATTTCCAACATTTCAAACACAGTTAGATGAAACTTAAAGCCAAATTCACAAATTATTTTGACTATACAACCACCAAAGTATAAGAATGAGTGGGCTGCAGTGCTTTATTCTGTGTATTTGTACCACAGGACATACTATGTATACAATCACTGTATCCAGATTAGTTATTTGTCATTTGGAACTGAAATGCAACAGTAAAAATAATCAATAGAATATAAAAGTGTGGTCGAGTGGGTCTCAAGTTTGGCAGCATGACTGAGAGGAAGTGCCAACTACTACGGCTCTCAGTTTAGTTTTTATGGATATTTAGCGTGAAGGATGTCATAAAAACCTCATGGAAAGCAAAGAGAATAAAACACATTTGCTAAACAGCAAGTTAAAAAATTGGCCCATTTTGACGGGACCACAATAAGAAGGTGAACATTATGGAGCTGCCAAGGTGAAAAGAAAATCCCACTTGAATCCTGTTTTCAGGTATCGATGATGATAATAATAATACAGCGGACAAGGGTTCAGATTGTTGGCTTCTCGGAGTCATTCCTGTTCTGCTTTTGTGGTCAAGATTCATCGTGCATAGCACTCGGTGGGATTGATAACTTTAATGTATCTCATGTTCTCTTTAAATCCGGGTTTTTTTTTCTCCAACTTTTCCTGTTGTTTGCTGTCTAACTAGCACGGAAATGATAACGCAAAAAGTCCCCGAACGCCACAAAAACATATTTTGAGAAACTGGAAGTGAATCCAAAGGCTGCCAAAAGTCTCTCACTTTCTCCAGCTCACTCTCACTCTCTCTCTCTCTTTCTCTCTCTCTCTCTCTCTCTATCGTTCTCTCTCCCTCTGCAGCCGTTTTCCATTATCAGTGCCCAAACCAGCTTGTTAAAAAGAGTGAAACTCAAACCACGGTTTTGAAAATTACAGAATTCCTTCATAAATGCCCAGCCCTCCCCGCGGCTACGCTGGGTTCAGGCTTGAGGTGAGACCGCCGTACTACAACTACAACATACACACACACACACACACACACACACACACACACACACACACACACACACACACACACACACACACACACACACATTACATGTATGCCGGAAACAGCCAGAGGTATGAGCACACAACAAAATGCTGCACGATACACATGAATTTGCACTCGCTTTATGCACACAATACACAGACTCACACAATATTATGATGATAATACACAAGTACATGCTAACACAGAAATACACACACACACACGCAAGTGCACAGTAATAGACTTGTGGCTACATCGCCCTCTTTCCTTCCCTCCTTTCAAACTTTAACCAGAGCCATTTCCTACAACAGCTGAGGCTGCCGCATAGCAACTGGTCAGACCGCCCTAGCAACAACAACATTATCACTCATTTTACTTCTTTATGACAGCAAAGTAATAATGAAACATTTCTTATTTTACACATTTAGGCTTTGGGTTGTATATGTGTCCCGTTATGTTGCTGTTGTGTTCGTACATTGAAATAGTTACTTGTAACTCTGCTTTAAGAGTAACATTAAACAGCTTTTCTGTTAAAAAAGTGTTTTTTGCCAACAGCACACCTGGGTACTGGGGTAGATTGCTTTTCCAAATCTTTGAACTGGCAGGTAAATTGGGGGAGGTTTGGTGATGCTGAATAAATTACGCTTCTCTGCAGCTGCTGTTTAATTTCCCTTGTGTGTGTGCATGTGTGCCCTTCCATCACCAAACCCTCTCCAGCCTGGGTAATAAATATGAATCATTCTCCGCTGCTCTACATGTAAAAGTGTTAAATTGCTTAAATCTAACAGCAACCATTACTGTAGATAAGATTTTTTTTTTTTTTTAAGTGTGTCCCTCCAAGTTGCATTTAACCAGCTGATCCAGAAACAAAGCATTTGATACTGGACTAAGAGGTAAGAATGGAACACCAACCCACAAGTGTTTCACACATGCACACCATTCAGTTTCACTCACCATGAGTAATTCTGTGTTTTGCTTCGAGGGAAATTGGTGCACTTTGGCCATGATTGTTTCAAAACTACTGGCTAATTATGACCTTTTGAAAACAAAGCGTACAGATTGAATGTGACATTTTGCTGTGCCTGCAGAATATAAACGCCCTCTTGCACTGGCTGAAGCCCAGGTAAACCTAATAATGAAAACAAACGTGTCCTAACTGGTGCTTTAACTGAACTAGAAAAGCTACATTCACAAGTTTCTGCCCGCCGACCACCAGGACAAAATACTACTTGCACTTTAATGCAGACTGACTCAGACTGTGTGCTGCACTTTTATTGGGGATTGTTCAAGATGCTATCATCGTGCCACTACTGGGAAGTGATTACAGAAGAAACTGTTAATCAGGAGACGGTCATTCAATATGATTTAGATGCACAAGCTGTTCTGCAACAACCAGCGACACAAAATACTCTTCAGCAAAGGTGGATTTCAAGTCCCATGAAGTAAATCATTTACTGAGTGCATCAAGTCGATGTGGACAAAAGGGGGGTTCAGAATAATGGAAAGATCTGTAGTTCCACAACTGAGCGAAGACTATCTATAAACTATGTTTTCTTTACTTTTTACCACTGCACATATGACAGTACAAAGTGCTCTCATGTAGGCCTTCTGCATACAGTATACCTGTCTCACACTGGAAAGTGCACATTTGTTTTTCCAACTGTGCAACAGTTAACACCAAATCTACCTTGTTAGAATACAAAATGCATAATTACCAAGACCTAACAAGAAATCTGATACTAAGTAACTAAGTATACAAAGTAACCTGAACCTGAATCTGAACCTGAACCTGAACCTTGAGAACTAAGAAGTGTTCAATCCTGAAATAACTTCCCAGCTATAATGTAAACCCATCACCCATTCAGAAAATATAAAACATCCGTGATATCCAGATATTGTTTGGATGATTTAGAGTGACAGATTTATGACGAAGCTTGCGGTAATAGTCAAGACATGTAGGAGCATTAGTCACCGGCTGCTGACAGTGGGATGTTCTGCACAAGTTGAGTTATGATCACGTTCTGACCACTCCTCTCACTTAGTCTCCACTCGTAGAAAACAAATGGGCTTCTGGCCTCTAGTTTCTTTGGGGCAGACCAGAGCAGAAAAGTACGGCAGAGGTTAATGGTATAAATAGAGAGAACCGAGAGCCTCTTACAAAAGTAGTATTCATCAGACTATTTTATGTTCGGCAACAGGTGCAAGAGGTGAGAACCATTACAGTCTACAGTAATTAATACATGTGTGTGTTGGAATAGTGTGAAGAAGTTGGTCACAGGATGTCTCTATGGATATAGAAGACATGACTTCAGAGCAGACTGGAATGGACACGTGGTCTCTCTCCCTCCCTCTCTTTTTCTTTCTCTCACTAACACACACACACACACACATACTCACACACACACTCACACACACAAAGTCTTGACCAGAAATAGTTCCAGCCTACTGCCTGTCACAGTGCATGGATTTCAATGGAGCATACTCAACCATATTCCCACCATCTGTCATGATGATTTGAGAAGAAAAGCAGGTTCTTAAAACGTTAGCAGCACTTAAAACATAAAAATACAACATGTGTGTATTGTTGTTCTCTTGATATAGTCCTCTGCTTCCATCTACTGGAGAAAACACAGAATTTAACTGCATCAAAACTCCGTGACAACAATACACTGAATTCTCAAGTGGATTCAATTATTTTTATTTTTATTCACAGGTTGTATTCTATTATTTATCTCATAAAATATTCAGTGTTGACAAGATTAAATCAGATTTCAGATGTACATATGCTGTATGCATCACATCTACATTCTCATCAAGTGGGAGTATTAATAGTAGTACCACACACATAGTAATAAAAACCTTCCAGGTCATGATCACTTCACTTTCAGGGGTACTAGTCGACACAAGCCCTCAAAGTATTAGAGTAGAGTACATTTTCTGAGATACAATTTTCTTGTGTACAAAAGTACTACAAATAAAAAAATTAAATAATAATGTTCCAATGTGTTGAACTGGGATGGGACAGCTTGACTTTGTTTCCTTTCTCTGGTTTTTGAATTGGTCTCACATTTGTTTCCAGGTAGCATTAAAAAGTTCTTTCAGTGAGCCCTTTTCCCAGCTGCTCAGACACTCTCTGAGACTCCGGAGAGTTTAGTCTGGCGTCTCCTGATGCGGAAATAAAACACAGTGGTCAAAGCCATGGAACTGGAGCACAGCCATAGACAATACTCTGCTGTGTTTCACAGTTAAACCCAATCATTGCTGTAAAGATGGTTGTATTAAATGACTCTTTAACTGATCTTAAGTGCTGCTGGATGTCGGAAATGTCCTTCAGCCTATTTTAGAAGTGTTTTTGACGTCGACCTATTTATTGATCAAGGCTTCCAGTCTGTCTGTGAGTTTGTGTCTGTGTAGTTTCACTACAGGCAGAATCCTTTCACTGCCTACGTTGGGCGGGGAAATAAAACGAATGTATCAATACGAGTAACTGTTGATTTCTTTGTTTACAGAAGACGGAGTCAGTGTGCCACGTCTCGCTTAAATCTCGCTTCCAATGGGGATTCCCAGTAAGATCCAGTGTAGTGGTGCACTTCAACCCCTGGGGATGAGATTGAAAACATAACAAGGTGTGTTTCAAATAAGACAGCAATAATGAATCATGCTAAATGTGTATATTAATTATATAAGTAATCAGACTGAATATGTACTGTAAATCATCATAAGGAATCACACTGCAGTGATGCTGCATGTCAGGAGTGCTGCAGTGCTGTAAAAACTAAACTAGTGATGTATTAACTGTTGATGATCACAACTACTGAAGTCCCGTAGCTTATGTAGGGGAACAAAGACCACACCTCATTTCCTAAGGCAATTTCCTGTCCAAGCCTGTAGGGGTGTGACTAACCCTTTCTCCTCTGTCCTTTTTCTCCCTCTCTCCCTGTCTCAGCACAAGGGGAGTATTCAATGAAGACCACACCAGCACCCTCACCCTGCAGCCTGAGTCTCAACTGAGTCTGCAAGCTTTCCTCTGTTACTTAAAAAAATTAAATAAACCCAGTACAAACCATCCCAACGGTGTGGCCTTTGTCTGTGAAAAATGCAAATGCTGCGTCTGAATATGATTACCTCGCATCAGTAATGCTGCAGGTCAGGAGTGCTGAGTTGAGCTCAGTGAGATTGAAAACATAACACGGTATGTTTCAAATAAGACAGCAATAAGGAAACATACTAAATGTGTATTATACTGCCATATGATATAAGGAATTATATAATTTATATATTAATTAAATAAGTAAAACTGAATATGTAATATACTGTATATCGATACTATGTTTAATCATACTGCAGTGATGCTGCATATCAGGAGAGCTGCAGGGGGAGAAGGACCCATGTTTCTGGGGGGAGGAGCCGTGATGTCGGCTGGGTGCCGGTAGGTGGAGGAGCAGTGATGTAAAAAGCTAAACTAGTGATGAAAACACTACTAATGACAATCTATAACTTAAGTTGGGGGAACTAATTTCCCAAGGCTATTTCCTCTGTTTCTCTCTTTCAGCACAATAACCACCGGCGCATTCAATGGAGACAACACCAGCACCCTGACCCGGAACCCTGAGCCTCAACTCCCTGGGTTTTTCGAGCCTTACCGTGTTAAATTTTGAGTACAAGTTTGGTACAAAATGTCTTTGGGACCGAGTCGGAAAATATTTTTTTTTCAGATTTTTGGATGTTTTATACAGTTTTTGCTATTGCTGGCCCTTAGTTACCTCATTTCAATAATGTCATGTTTATCTGGGAGGGACAAAAACATATACATACAATTGCACGACAATTATCCGATGCAGTGTATCACAGCATTTTAGCTACTAATTTCCAATGCCTATCCTAGGTATAAGGCTTTGATGATTTCGCTATTGTTCTGAAATACATTAGATAAATCTAGAAATATACACAATAGGACTGTCACTTTTTATTAGAAATTCAAACATTCAACATTGGGGAAAATGTGATATTGGCGCCAGCTAGATATAATCGGGTATCATCTGCATAACAATGAAGGTTTTGGAATGTTTTCTGATAATATTGCCTAATGGAAGCTTATATGAGGTGCTCAATGATGAGTAATAGGCTACGATGGCAATACGGAGGGCCTTCCTTTATGTTTTTAGACTATCTTGCGAGACTAACCAAGATTTTTCCAAATTGGTGGAACACCATATCTAGTGACTTATATATTAAACATTACTGTCACTGCTCTTGAATAAATATTTAGTTATATCTAAATTATCAATAACTTCTAACTCTGTTCAGAATTTATTTGTTTTTAAAATTCTGTATGTATTTCAAAGGCAATTATTTATTCATGAAAAAGAACCGAGTATTGATAAGAGTGGCTCCTTGTAGTAATAAAATCCTAAAGATACCTAGAGGGCCACCGTAGTTCTCCAACATGCTTGGAAAGGGAGGGGTGAAGGGAGGAGTAGTTGTTGCTTGCAATCTGAAACCTCACCACTAGATGCCAGTAAATCTCACTAGTGAAATTTAGTGGCATAAAAATCTCACTAGAGTGAAATTCAGTGGCCTAAAAACAAGAGAACTTTAACCTACAATATGTCAACGAGGCAGGTAACTCTAGCTATTACACTCACTAATCCTCAAATATTATCAAATAATTTTACTTTTAAAAAACAATTTTGTCTCTCTATTTGTACCGATTTCTACCAATATCTACGCATGCAAGTACTTCCTGGAACTATCTGGTCTATGGTTGGCTTGCAAAGTAGTTGTTATATTATAAATCATACTCATATGTCCACCCCTTAAACTGAGAACACGTTTTGTGTTGGTGATGTTTTATCAAAGAAAATGTCTGAAACATGAATGCAGTAGTTTCACTGTCCTACAAAGTTTATGTTAAACTGCAAAATAAATGTGTAAAATTGATTTTGTTTTTGTGTTTATTTGAATTGAATCAATGTTTAAGGTTATTGATGGGTTTACAGTATTTTATAATGGTTTTCAAGAATAAATTTTCCGCACAGTACTGGCTACTGAGTGGCCAGTAATTTACTGTAAATGTATGGTCAAATATTTTACATTGTACAGTTTACATAGTAATTCTACAGCAGCATACTACTAAATCACAGTCATGTACTGGTATAGTTACTGTGAAGTCACAGTAAACAGCTGCCATTTCATAATAATTTACTGTGAAAATTACCTTTCTGTGAAAGTCATGCAACTAGTAGCCAGTAATTTACTATGAATTTACAGTCACATTATTTTGACCACATCAGTGTCAATCTTGCTGTTAAACTTCTTATTTATGGACTGGTCCTTTTATTCAGAGGGGGTGGTGAGTTAACGTGGTGATAGCTATTTGTCATTGACTTTTCAGATACATTCTTCTTTGGGTTCAAGTGCTCTAACTCAGCGTTTTTCAACCTTTTTTGAGCCGCAGCACATTTTTTACAATGAAAAAAATCACGCGGCACACCAACAACCAAAAAAGTTACAAAATGCATCTCGTTCACAATGGCTCTGCAGGCAGGTAGTATTAATGTTTCTGCCACAGTGTGTGGGCTTTTGGATTTGGCCACTGTGGTATTTGTTATAAATATTTGTTGGTACATTGATGTTCATGTATGTTTAATTGATGGATGTAAGAAACAGTACATGTAGGGACTTAGGACCCAGGGGGGGATTCAGGTGAGAAGGACAACCTGGGGCAGAGCCGGTATCGGGGAGACAGCACGCTGAACGAGGAATAAAGAGTTACAATTAAGAGCAGTTGTTCTCACGTCTTATGTGTATTTAAAAACACGACAGCCACCAGTTCAGCTACTAAATAGCTTTGAGAGCTTTCTTAGACACATTTGTGGATTTCCTCATAAAAGTTACCCGTTTCTCAGTTTGTGTGCGCAGGCGAACACAATAGTCCCTGTTCTTGTTGCTAAGTGACGGTGTTTGGTCTCGAGATGACGTCACAGCTTGCTTGGGACCATGGCGCTGTTTGATAGCTTTTCCCCACACACCAAGCATAACGGAATCGGTGCAGTCGGATCCCCGGTGAAAGTGAATCCAAACGAAAGATAACTTTCACCGTACTGCCTCGAGCTCACAGTTTTTTTTTGTTTTTTGTTTTACCACCACTCGTTCTGGGCTTTTCATCTGGTTAGACGGTTGCCCAGAGACCAGTAGTTCAGAGTCTGCATTTTTCTTTTTGAAATATTTCTCCATCGCCGTTCTTCACCACAACCTCTCCCGCGCATCATTTAATTCTACTATTTTAAATTAACACGGTCATTATTGCGCTACCTACTGCCACCCACTGGCCTGGAAGAGTATTTCATTACTAGTCCAGCCACTATATTGCAGGCTCAGACGCTCAACAATGGCAAATTATTTGCGGCAACTAAATAATATTTTTTTGGACCGATTAAGTGAAATTGGACATTTTCCCACGGCACACCTGACGATCTCTCACGGCACAGTGGTTGAAAAACACTGCTCTAACTTACCTCCCACAGCCTTGAGTGCCATAATTTGAATGCATTAGACCTTGCCCTCTTTATTGCTTTCACCCATTCCCTACTTCTGTTAGGGTCTTCTGGAAAGAAGAAAAGGCACTTCTCTTTTTAGGCCCAGACTCTGTGCTCCCACACTGTGGTGCTGCACTGACAAAAGAAAAAAGTGTTAATGTCCCCACTGAGGATTTATAGGAGTCATGTCTGTTTGGTTTTTATTTAGATTTAGAAACCATAGTAGTGTTTTTTTTTTTTCGATCTACCAGAAAATGTAATGTCCTTTTAGGTTTACTAGGACACAAGTTTTCAAATGACTTACCCCAACCCTTACTATAATTTAAACCTAAATGTGACCCAAACCTTAAAACCACGTCTTAACCCTCAAACAGGCCTTTGAAGAAGGGGGGACAGGCCAGAATGTCCTCACTTTTCAAAGATATACTGAGTTTTTTAGTCCTTACTATGTGTCAAGTACTAGATCACACACACACACACGCACACACACATTCGTGTTTCTATGACTTCTTGGGGCATTACATTGACTTACATTAATTTCCTGGTGACTTACTCGAACCCTAATCGACCCATATCCACTTAACTTAATCTTAACCCTAACCCTTACCTTGAAACAAGTCTTCATCCTAGAATGCAATGATATTTGCATGGGGACGTGCATTTTGTCCCCAAAAGGAAGGCGAGTCCCCACAATGTGTTATCAGATTTATGTCCCTACAAGATGGGTAAAACACTCACACACACAGGCACACACACTTGGCTCTTCCTATCACCAGGAGATGGCCCCACTGCTCTACAGTGGGGAATAGAATAGAAAAATCAAGGTCAATATTATTTCCAAAATAAAACAAAGGTTTTATAATATCACATGATGTTTTATAAACATTATTCTCTCATACAGTATATCAGTCCCAAACAAAGATACAGAGACAAATTAATCCAGTCTAGCTGCACTGAGAAGGAGACAGAAGTTTAAAGAGAGTAAAAAAATGCAGTCTTACTAAAGTGAGGTACAAAAGTATTGGCATATTGCTCCTGGTAAAGATGGGTCTTTATTTTCACTATCTAGGCCTGCTGCCTGGTAGCTCATGGATTTAAGCAAGAGCTTATCCATAATAATACACCATCATTTACTTATTTATTTTATGTTTTATTATTAATCTGAATCGAAAAAGTAACTAACTAATGCGGTCAAATATATGCAGTGGAGTAAAATGTACAATCTGTCCTTCTAATTGTAGTGGAGTAAAAGTAAAAAGTAGCAGAAAATAAAAATATGCTAAAAATAGTTAAGTAATAAATACCTCAAAATTGTAGTTAAGTACAGTACTTGAGTAAATGTACTTTCCACTGCTGACTATTTACTCCCCTGCATAATTCATACAGGACTCCTTCACAGCTGCAACATATTCATAAAACATATGAGAGTTTTTTGTAACAGGACAGGTCAGACATCACCTTGTCAATCGTTGACAAGAAAACAAACCGCTTTTGTGCCTGTGATTTATTTGTTGAAAGAGAAAACAAAAGCCAGACTTGAACACCTGTGCAAATCACTTTCATCAGTTATTATATTTATCTAGCACCTTTATTTGGCCATAAACGCTGCCGGATATTTAAAGGAACCATTTTTGCTGGCACACGCAGTATGTGAGCTTCATCTTGTAAAAACATGTTGCTGTAAGGACGTCTAAGTGCCACGAGGAGGCAGTGGTGGTCCATAATGTTACTTGGAGCGACACCTCGCGGACTGCAATTACTGTACATGCTCGAGACTTCATAGATATAGAATAAAATAGACAAATATTCTACAACTACCACTACCTATGAAAATAATAATAATAATTATAATAATAATAATAATAAAGGCATGTAGTAAATAATTCCCAACCCAATTTGTTATGGTTATTATTCATTAACATATGATACAAGTTCATTTGAGATGAAGCCCCCTCCTCTAGCCCCCTTAAACCGCTCCAAATTTGTCCAGCACGTTCCCGCTCGCTGATTGGTCCGCGCTCTGATTGGCCTGCCCTCTGATTGGCCCAAAGTTCTGCACTCGGACAGTCAGTCGACGCAGTTTGTTTTCTTGCCTGCGGCTGAAGTTTTGGACGGCGCGCCGCTGCTGGAGGCGATGTGGATACAGTATTCAGGTTTTCATTTCACAGATAAGTGGCGTAACAATAGTTAACGCGAACGGGCGGAAGGTGCAGATGCCGCTTTGTCTTTTTCCCTCTTTCTTTCCTGCCCCGGTTCCGTGAGCGGTGTCCCTCGAGCGCGTTACACGCGGACTGTCATTCACAAATACTACAGTCTCACGTGTTTGACCTCAGCCTGTATATTTTACTCTTTCTTTTTGTTGTTGTTAGTCACAGCCCACTCGGAACACTTTGGTCCGAGTCGACTTCATTCACCGCGAGCTGGCGTTTCCGTGACAGACGCGTCTCTGTACGTCGGGGAAATTATTTTGGGTCTGAAATCACGGGTTAAGTTATCGCGGTCATAAAAAAAAAAAAAAGAAAATCATTGGAGGGGAGGCGAAGAAGGAGTCTTTTTCCGGAGAACGGCATGGCCAACGTGCAGGTCATCAGAGGGTGACAGACTGTGGATATCTCATCACTTCTTACAGTAAGTCTGAATATTTTAATTATATATACATATATATATATATATATATAAATAAATGCAACCTATCTTCGGGGTCTCCATGCTTGTCTGTCGCACTTCATAGTGAGTTTGAAGTGAACGTGTATTATCTCCTTATTACCTTTTCATTCGTCTTTATCTCCCGTTTAAGCCACTGAGGTTTGTTTTCTAAAACAATGTGACATAGAGTCAAATGAATGCATGACATGTTTCTATGCAGTCTTCCACTGTAACGGGGTTTCAGAGGCTGTTACTCAAGAACAGTTATAACATGTTACAGCACTTGCAAAAGTTCTCTTTTTGAAGTACAGTTACAACTGTACACAGCACAGTCTCACATAGTACAATATGGGTTCATAAGGGAAAGGTGGACGTGCCCTACTGTATGAAGGTTTATGATCCAGGTTTGTTCATAGATTAGGATGTCAATTATTGATTTTTAAACAAGTGCCAGTTTGTGATCATCATCATGCAAACAATCACAGGTTGCAGGCTCTCCTCCTCCTTAAATAACCTTTGACTTACTAATTTACAGCTGGTTATTGTGTATTTATGATGGTTATTGTGTATTTATGATGGTTATTGTGTATTTAGGGAATAAAGATTGTTCCCCCAGTAAGATCCATACACGACTCATATAAGCACAATACGAATGTGACCTAAAACTTGACTTTGGATGTGTGGAAATCACACTGGTTGTTGCCACAAATCAAATCAATTATCCAGCCCTTTTACAGTAAGTGTGTAGCAGTTTCGGGTGAACCGAGACGCTGACGCTGACAGATGCTGATCAAAGATACAGCATGTGAAGTATTGAAATAAGATCTCATAAGGTTCAGGGAGGAATTCTTGCGGCGGAAAGATTGAAACCACTGTAAGGAGAGACATGTGGACAGGTGGACAGAATAAAGCTGTGGGGAAAATAGTCTGACTTCCAGAAAATCTCTGCTCCCGTGCCACAGCTTTAGGACTGATCTGTAGGGGTGTCCAGCCAGTGATGAACACCTTATTTTATTCTGACTGCCGAGGTTTAGAGGGCAGAATACACTGAATAGAGGAGATTAAGTTGAAGCATTGTGTGCATGTATTCTTTCACTTCCCATCTACCTTTTAGAAACTTTAGCCTGGTCGGTTTTTAAAACATCTGCAGAGGAAATTAAATGTGTATTAGGAAATACACCGTCTCTCGGTTTTGCTCACAGACATATTACAGACTTTTAAATTTACTTTCCTTTATTGAGGAACAACTTGATTAATTCCAATCAAGTTATGCACACTTCTGTATCTTCTAT
Organism: Ophiodon elongatus; assembly: GCA_016806645.1. NCBI lineage: Eukaryota > Metazoa > Chordata > Actinopteri > Perciformes > Hexagrammidae > Ophiodon > Ophiodon elongatus. Next base: position 3,093,527 of record JACSYO010000150.1, on the reverse strand, counting down.
AATTCAAGGCGGGTTTTCACATAGACGCTCAACAGCTGTCAGCCGCTTGATAGTAAATTATGTTTTAATTCCTTTGCGCTAGCAGCTATTTTGGCAGCAATTAATCAAAAGTAAAAAAAAAAAAACATCAGTTGATAAAATGACGAATGTGGCTCTTGGCTTTTTGGAATAAATCAGACTTTGGCAACGGCCGATGGAACAGTTTTGATAGATTGATGATTTATATGGACGGAGATATAAGAGAACCTTCAAGGTGGTAAACAAATACTCTATCTCCAGATGTATCAGGTGTTATCCTTCAATAAGCAACTTCCTATTTTTTTTTTCTCATTTCTTTTCAGGCAAAAGAGGCTGAGAATTCTTCTTCCTGAAAATTAAACCTAAATGGAGCTTCTCTGGGTCTTCCTGTTGCTGGAGGTGGTCCTGATGTCCACTGCTGCCAGAGGTGAGTCCCAGAAGCACCGATGTAGAGAGGCCTCACGGTCACGGAGGCCAAGCAGTGAGACAAATCACCGCCGCGGACGTCGCTGTGTGGCCGCACTTCGGTCGCAGCTCGCCAGGCGTTGTGTGAAGTCGCCGTAGTGAAACCTGCTATTGGTGCGTTATTGCTGTCACACTGCTGATCCAGAATCAGGAGGGTTTGTTTGAAACATGCTGGCAAACTATTGCTTTGACAGTGGTTTCAGTCACAACCGCTGCGTTAAAGCTGGGGAGCACAGTGGCAGGGGTGAACCATCGCCTCTATCTTTTCCTCTTCTCCAGCACCTGGTCCGTGCAACCGCTTTAATAACCTGCTTTGGCAACATCTCGGTTTCCCTTCATCGGCTCATTCTGCACTGATTTTGGAATATCTGCAGACATCAGTCCTTGGGTGAACTTTACTTAGTGAATGCTTTTGCTCTTTAGATAGTCAGTGAACCTTTGACTTTGACTGGTTATTCAGTTACTGTCACGTATTCTTGCACTCACCTGGGAGTTTCAGACTTTTTGCTTAGATGATACCATGTCGGCTGCCGAGGAACATTTAGTATCTCAACTCAAAATGTAAACGTAACTGGCCCACTGGGAGGTTGGTGGTCAGGGTCAGACACAGAGCAGCGCCCCTCAGTACTTCAGTAGTTCCGCCACATTGTTTCTCCCAATGAAATTAAACATAATAAAAGCAAACAAGCGCAGCCACAGACGCTGTTCATAGATGAGGACAGTCCCCAGCATGCAGGCATTATAGGCAGACGGCTGTGGAGTTGGCGCCCGTTCCCGAGATCACACAGATGATGAGTTTTCAGCGGGAACAAAGCTGCATTCAGCGAGGCGAGTCCGAGCCAGCGTGCAGACACGGGGCCCGAAAGTAAACACAGGCCCATAGACCGCAAAGAGATGAGATTAGATTAGCCTATTAGGGATGTTTGCTGTGCAATGCTACAGCGTTTCCTCCCCCTCACCGCCTGCAGCCTGTCGATGAAACCAGGACAGGCAGCGGAGAGAGACAGAGGGAGGGGGTAAGGGTGGGAGGAAGGGGAGAGGAAAGAGGAGGAAAGGTAGTAGGGTGAAGGAGAGAAAAGGGGGGGGGGGGCTCATGAAGGAGGACGACCGGAGTAATAACGGATGAAGAGAGGAGGAAGGGGAAGTTGGAGAAAAGGAACGAGGGAGGAAAAAGGGAGGAAGAAAAGGGAGAAAAATGGAGAAGGGAAGGAAACAGATTAGAGGGGTGTGAGAGAGAGGGCAGGAGATCATGAAGAGGACACAGGGGACAAAATGCCCTAATTAACCTATTGGTAACTGTAGTCTTCCCTCATGATGGGTAGACTTTAGTTGTTATCTCTTGGTTAAAATACAGTATTAACACTGGAGAAATCAAACTAAATTATTGTTTCTACTTTACGCCAAATTTGAGTAATTTTTGTGCTGTCATTTCATGCGTAACACTGACTGTGAAGAGGCAGCTGAAACACGTTGAGACAGTACTTGGGTGTACTTAGGGATGCTGGGTTTTGGTGGCCTTGTGGTCTGAGGTTCATACCATGTAATTGTGAATTTGTGGTTTTGAACTTGAACTTATGTACTCAGTAATCGGTAATGCAGCATGTCATCTGTTCTCGTTCAGTGTCTGATCTTAAAGTATAATCAAGGACAAAAAGAATCAACGGAATTTGTAGAATTTTCTTTTTAAGAGCACGAGTTTGTGATCTTGGAATTTTTGTACGACTGGAAGATTTACCGGCAGCGTTACACGGCTTTATTTGCAATTTCACCAACATTTTATACGTAAAACAGACCAGGTCTGCACAACGTTAAGTGCCAAGGTCAAGCAAAATCAACTACTGACTTCTACAGCCCAACATGCTCGCAGGTATGTTGCTTCCAATGTAAGTTGATGTTTATTGCCCATCATAAGGAACAGATACTCTTGGCCTTGCACTTTTCAAATGTTGCTGCTTTTTCTTCAAAGAATTCACACTAAAATGACATCATTGCACATTCTGCTCGTGACAGTCATTTTGGGCCACAACTAGTTACTACTAAGATGTCCCCGAGAAATATGCATACCGGAGGTGGGTTACTGTACAAACAATGAACAATAAAATGCAAAATAAAAAAATGTAAAACATTAACATTTTGTGGCCCCATCTGACCCCATTGGACACAAGGTTCAGTTATAGTAACTGTGAAGCCGCTATTGTACGGCGTAAATCCAGGAAGTTATGTACAACAGCTCCTTTATAACCGCACTGAAATGACTGCAAAGTACAGTGTGGCGTATTGTATTTAGGAAATAGCTGAATGTGTTGAAAAAAAAGAGAACCAAATGATTCATTTAATGGCAAATGAATAGATACCAGAAAAGACCAAATAGTTTGAAAGATTGTTGCTTTTCCCCCTGGGTGTCCTTGGAGTCGGTGAGGGCCGAGCATCAGACGGCACCGAAGACTGTTTTCCACTGCGAGTGCCGACACACAGAGATGAAGAGAACAATTTGTAGGAGATGGAGGAACAGGACAGACAGTTGAAGAGATACAGATGCAGGTGAAGAGAGAAAAAGAAAGGAAAAGAGCCGTAAAAGAGAAAGAACAGGAAGCAGACACCGCCACTTATTACAGCAGATGTAGAGTCGCATTATAAACTGCTCTCTTACACAACCACGCTCTGTGTGTGTGTGCGTGTGTGTGTGTGTGTGTGTGTGTGTGTGTGTGTGTGTGTGTGTGTGTGTGTGTGTGTGTGTGTGTGTGTGTGTGTGGCTGAGCATGAGACTGAGCAGCTGAGAGATTAGCATTCTCCCCCGTTAGCTGAACAACATTGAGCTGAGGCAGGGGTCAAAGACTCGCAGTGGGGCAATGCCCTCTGGGCTACCTGCAGCTCTAGACCGAGTAGTGCCACGTTTTCCCTGCACGGCTCGACTCGACTTGGAACCGTTCTTTTATGGTTTTCCATTGGCAAAAGTTCTGGATAGCACCTGGCCTCGTCCTTTTTCCGGCGTCACCTCCGTCGGGGACCACTGATCGTCACCAGAATTGCGCCGTGCGAGGCGCACGCTGTCCTGCACGAAATAATAATAATAATATATAAAATAATAAGCTAAGCTGCCTTCAATATCAGTCGTATTTTTATTTTATTTTTTCACTTTTTAATTTCCACTTTTAAAAAAATGGCAGCAAGCAAAACCGGGGCCATTGAGGTCAATTGAGGAGGAGCAGCCATTTGTTTGGCTCGCAATGAGAGGATCCAGCGAGAGCCGTTGAAGATGATGCCACGGCAGTATTATGCAGTGACATACCAAAACATTTGTTAAGTACAGCTGTACCATGCAGTGGAAATGAGGCATTGGTTCAAGTGTGAGCGGTGTGAATCAAAGGTCCACCCTAAAATACCTTTACACTGTTTAAAGAAAGGTTTGACTCCCATGAGCTTCATTTTAGGGCATTCTTTCTCAAGCAATTAACAATGTTTATTGAAGGGCAGATGTTGCCTTCTCATGAAGGGACCTGACCTTGTCTTCAGTAGAAAGGCCGATGTAAACTGTTGCCTTCTCGGGGTCGGTGATGAGGCAGGTGGCAGGTGAGGAAGAATATACCAAGAAACGTTAGACGCTTGGAATGCACTGAAAAGATCAAGGTCAGAAGATCACATTTGTTAATTGGTAAGTGCATGCCTGTGTTTCTGCTTGCCCCTGCGCACACACACACACACACACACACACACACGTATATTAAATGTACATGTGATGTGAAATGCCACGTGTTTGTCAGATGGTTATCAGCATGTCAGATGGTATTTTACATAAGCCAGCTGTGAAACGCTTCACGGTCAAACCACTGGAGCAGGGTGAAGAGGATAATGATGATGTGATTATTGAAGTTACTCCAGCAGAGATTTATGTTTTCTTTACTTTATGCTTTTGTATTGGAATGACCAACAGCGCGTATCATCACGTCACAGTCTTGTCTGCGTCTTCGACCCCGATCCTTATCGCGGTAAAGAAAAAGGGCATCAGGGGCATCAAGGAATTAGATGACGAGTGTGGGTTTGTGTACATCGTTTCCTGGTTAAGTTCTGTCTAAACAGTTTAATGTTTTCCGGGTGACTGTGCCATATAGACCACCCATTATCCAGAGGGAGGGAGAGAGGAAAAAAAGAGACCGAGATGAGAGGGTTCACTTGTTGTTATACCGAGTGTAATAAGCCACACGCATATTTAAAAATGCATCTTCATCGAATTGAAGCTGCCAAAACAAAGATGCGCATGCCGCATCAAAAGAAAGACAAGACAGCGCGGAGCGTAAACAACCGCGCACACAGATGCTGAGGACGTATACAACCAGAGGACGCTACCCATAAATATGACCTAACACGGAGATGCACACGCACACACACGCACACACGCACACACACACACACACACACACACACACACACACACACACACACACACACACACACACACGCAGCCAACAACCCGCTCTCCTGTCCCACACACTCATTACTGAGGAATGTAATTAGCATGCTAACACTAACAATGATGGGCAGGAGAGAATTGTGGTTCGGTTAAAAGGGCTGGAGGAGGAGGAGGAGGAGGAGGAGGAGGCACAAAGTCAGCAGACCAGCGGGGCTTTCAACTGCAGTGGAAAAGAAAGAGATGAATAGATATGAAGACAGAGCAGAGCTGTCAGAGCTGTCTGTGGTGTCAGTGGCAGTGGATGCACTTGAAGCCTTCCATAGAGATTTAAAGTACTAGACAAAGGTGAAGCCCCCCCCCCCCCCCCCTTATGTTCTACTTACTGTGAGACACATGTTTCAGAAATGTCGGAGTGTTTTATCCTGATCTTTCCTTGAAATCAGATAAAGAAATGGAAGGTGGATGTGGAGCTACATGAACAGGACAGAAGTGTCTTAAAGGCCAGTCGGACGTAAAAAAGAGAATCAAAAGGAGACTCGTCTAAGTTGTGCGGCCACAAACTCTTGTCGTTGGACAATAATAGTGCTTTGGGTATAATACATGTAATAAAGAGGAACCAGACAATTGTTTTTGTTTAAAAAATGGGCTAAAAGGTAACTCAATTGTGATAATGGTTCCAGATTATTTTGCTGTCTATCAACTAATCGAGTAATCTTTTCAGCCCTAGTATCATGAATGGCTGCGACCAGTAGTCGGCCCAGTTAATTGGGGAAATAGGTCAAATAACAGATATTTTGAAGCCCCGGCCCCCCCATCACTGAATACTGAGATTTGGTGATAACTTAAAGCTCCCTTGCAGTATGGAAAGCACTGGCCTTGGATGCAAAGGCCACCATCTAACAAGTAGTTATAGGTGACTGAATGAATAAAAAGGGGTTAATCTTTAATGAATCGTGTCATTGTAAGTTTAAACAACACCCACATTGAATGTGCATTCCCCCCCCCCCCACCCCCCCCCCCCCACACTGTGTTCAGCACTGATTAACCGTGATATTACATCGTGTGATATAATGTGAGAGAATGAAGAAGTAGAGCATCTTGATGCCTCATAGAGTAAACGACTGCATACCACAGACAGATGCTTCAAACACACAACTTCACCACATTGTAAACAGACACACTCTATAGACTCAGGTCAGTAAACCCCCCCCCCCCCCCCCCCCCCCCTCCCCTCCCCTCCCCTCCACTGCCACTTTTTAAGCGTGCAGCGCGTCCTAAGTCACAGCTAACTATCGTAAATACCATTTGACATGCTGATAACCGTTATACGGCCCGATGGTGGCGAGCATCTGCCTGCCAGCCGCAGTGGAGGAGCTGGATCCAGAGGGGGGACATTTTTCATCAGCATTCGTGGATGAAGGTTTTAGAAAAAGTGCATTTTCTCAAGCATTGGACCAGAATAACAAACGGTGTTTTTTAGGAAGGAAAATGTTCAGGTCTGTGACTTGGTTTTAGATTTGGCAACGGTTAAAAGCAGATTGAGAAAAGAAATTAAGAAGTTTGACTCTTATTTATTATTTCGAACCACTTACTGTCATCACTGTAATGCTCACTGTAATCATTTTATCCTTTTGAGATTAGAGAAAAGCAGAAATATTAACACACGTGTGTTTTGTCGAATATATGGGGATTGACAGATAAAAGGGACACTTCAAAGGGAACGTGACTCTTTCAGTTCCTCTTGTTAAATCCTAATGTCGGGGCCAGATGTTGTCTAGTTTTCGCTGTTTGGACAATTAGAGCTGCGGCCGCCATAGAAAAGTCCAAATGAGATATTTCAGCTCATCCATTTTTTCTTCTATTGTCTATCGTACATTTAGTTGGATTTCAGAAGTTACTGTTATGGGCCGTGTAGAGCGAGATGTGTCCGCGGGATCTTCAGCTATAGTCCTGTCAGAAATGACTTGAAACACAACATTAAATACATAAATGACTGTGTTTTGTTCTCCGAAAGACATTAAACAACACTGTTACGAACCCATTTGCAGGACCCTAAAGAGGCAGCCTCTCTCCCCCCACACCCACCAGCCCCTGTTCCTCCTTCTCAGGGTTTTACAGGGCCCGTTAATGTTAAAGGCTATTAGCCCTCATTTAGATAAAGTCAATGTTTGCTTTGACTTTGCTAATGGTGGGGTAGTAATGGGGCTGTCTGGTCGCTCTCTGTTGGGGTGTGAGAAACAGCGGGGAGAAGATAGGAAACAAAGTTGAATGTTGAAATGTCAAAAACAACATCATATTGTATATTTATATTTGTTACGGTCAGAAAAAGGGAGGAACAGGTCATCAAAGTCATTGTTAGTACTTTAATGGTATTATTACACAGTAATATAGGTACTCGGTGGCTGAAAGTACTTGTACTTAGTTTGAAAAACATTGGTATCGGTGCATCCCGAGTTATATTTGTAGATGTTTATTGTCGCTGGTAGTTTTTGTGGCGTGGTATAAGTTTCTCTCTGTTCTTTCTTTGCCTCTTCTGCAGCTCCTCTGCAGGATAGTGTGGGTCGTGGCGCCACAGTGCTGTATTGTGGTCTCAGTGGGGTTGGGGTATGTTTGGTCAACGCTACAGCACTGCGGGTCAAAGGTCGGCCAGTGGATGAGGGAGGGGTCAGGGAGGCTGTGTGCATGCATGTGTGTGTGTGAGGGGGGGGGTCAGAGAAAGCACATGCCAGCACCAGAGGAGACTGTAATAACACACCAGGAACCCCACAGGACAACACACACACACACACACTCTCTTTCACTCCTTTATCTCCTCCCCGTGTCTCACTCTGTCTCCATTCAGGAAGCTCATCGACTGGTGTGTCAGAGACAGAATCACCAAACATTCATTCATTCAATCATTCAGTTCTATTTTTGTTTCCACCCAAATGTAGGACAGAGTTTAAGTGTTCTCTGAAGTGAAAACCTTAGTTTTGAGGGTTAAACCTGCGATTTGTGCATGTTTTGTAACACTGATATTCCTAATAGAATTTTATATAAATCGGGTGGAATATCTATGTTTTAAATATGTATTCAAGTCTTGACATCAACACTTATGGACAACCATGATATCTGTGGAGCTTTGTGTATCGCTGCCTCACAAATGCAGCCTCTTACATAACAGTATTATAACTTCCCAGTCTACAACTGCTGTAGCAGGTGTAACATCTCACTCATTTACAAAATAAAATGCAGAAAAGGTTTCTGAATTTGAATCACAAAGCAGGTTTTTACATATGTTTACCATGTTTATGACATTTGGGCCACATTGAGCGCCATCTGTGTTTTTTATGGTTCACCACATGCCTTTTATTGGATGTGGAACTTTCAATCTTTAACATGAATACAATATTTACACCTAATCAACACAAATTCATCTGGGTAGTAGAGGCACAATAAAAGAAATTATGACATTTATTTTATATATATGTATATATATTTGACCACACATTGACTTTCCACCAGGTATGTTGGAAATGGATATTATAATGAATGCAGTGAGTCTGTAAACAGATTCATAAAAAGTCACTATAAGAAAATAAGCAGTGTGTATTTCACTTAAAGGACCAGTTTACTAAAACTCCTTTACCCCTGGTGGTATCTGACCATGCAGGAAACATACATACATCGATGTTCCTGCTGACTTTGGATCATTAATAAAGGTTTTCATCAGGAACTATTTTCTTTTAAATTAACAAAACAGTAAAAACTGTCCACAGGGAGGTCTTCACAAGTGTCTCAGCTAATTGTACTCTGCTTTACATCGTCTCTGTCTGCTCTCGCTGTCACTTTCTATCTCGCTCTCTGACAGTTTAATTCCTCTGCCACTTTCTTTGTCTCTGCTGGTTTCTCTCTCTCTCTTGTCTACCTTTCAATCAGAGCTTTTCAAACCCCCTTAACCGCCAACAACCACACACACACACACACACACACACACACACACACACACACACACAGTCTCCAGCTGTTATTCCTGATGGCGCGTTACAAATGAGATGTTGAAAGGTGATCGCTGGGACAGGAGACACAGACCCTTGTTTTCTTTGGGCTTCGGTCTGTCACATTGGGTCTTGTGGGGGGTGCGATACACTACTCAGGCGCTGTGTGTGTGTGTGTGTGTGTATGTGTGTGTGTGTGTGTGTGTGTTATTGTGTGTGATAGGCTGGAGGACAGAAACCCAAAGGCTACCCTAAACCAAAAATACCACCAGTATGACCTTCGTCTCAAATGTGATTGACATGTTATGGACAGTCAGCCACGCTCTCTCTCCTTGGTTGTTTATCAGACATACAGATGACCTTTGACCCCAGGAAGTGGAGGCTGATCAGGGGCAGGATGTTAAGGCAGACAGCTTTAGGAAATACTTTTCCTAAGCTGTTGCTGTAGATTCTGGCTTTGACGGATTGAGCTCGCTCCGTTGAGCCGTAGTTCATGTCAGTGTAAACGTACACAGTCTTTGGTACACAAGTGTTTGCCTTCAGAACGTCACAGGATTCTGAAGGAACATGCGAGGTCTTTATCATTCCTGTTTCTTGTTTTTCACTGCCGTCTACACAAGCAGGAAACGGCTGTAGTATTTCAGGATCACAAATGGTTCAGTTTCGGAGGTGGTTTTCCTTGTTGTGGCTGCATGCTGTGCAAAAACCAAAAAACAAAAACATGGCACAAAGTTGAAAACCACCACACATGATGGGACGCAAACGCACTCGTCTCTCTCCGCAGTGCCAGCTGTCGATGTGGAATCCATACTGCAGGGGGAATGTGAGAGGAGTGTGAGAGATGTGGGGGTGGGCTCTGGAGGGGACATATACACTGGTGACTGTGACTTTGTGGAGAAACAAATACTTCATTTTTTTTGGGGTTGTCTCTAAATAAGTAGGTATCGTGTAAAATGTCCCAGATTTACATTCACTTTGTCACGTTTGTTTATTTTGACATCATTCGTCATCGGTTGAGACACGCCGCTCACTTTACTGCATGAAGAACTGTGGAAATCTCTCAGGGTCGAGTTCAGCTAGAAAACAACTCGTTTCTGCAACGTCCTCTCCAACCGATTGTTCACAGCTCTTCTGAACTTCTGAGTGAAAACCGTCCGTCGTGGAGAGGGGAGATGCTTTAACAATGGGGATAACGGCGCACATTTTTCAGGCGGCCTCTCCTGGAAGCCATTCACTGTTGCAATCATTTGCACACACAAAACCCGGGGACCCTCCCCCCTCACACTTTTGATTAAACCTACTGGTGCTTTTAGTTTGTCTGTATCATTTGTGGATTAAAGTGCTGTGAAATTTTGTTTTGACTTTGGATTGTAAAAATAAGCTTTGTTGTTTTTTTGCATGTCTGTCCGTACTGGAAGACGAATCCATGTAAATAAAACTGACTTGACTTTGAAACTCATTTAATGTAAACGTCTACATTAAGCTAGAACTCCTGCTCGCGGACAAAAGCCAAAAGTTCATAACCTCGAGTCTTAGGCAGTGTGCTCTGACACAATGTGGTACAACTATTTCAGGATTTCACGAGCAGCCAAAGTAGACAGTGCATCCTGTAGTGATTATTGTTAATAATTTAAAAGGCAGCAGAGAATAGCGTGAGTGGCATTTCTGTCATTTTTCACAAAGTTACAGTCAAAACATTGACTGGAGCTTTATGAAAAATGAAAAAAATAAAGTATCTCCAGATATTGGTTACAGCCGCAGTGAAATAACCCCGGGACATTAATCCGCTGCCTGTAACCAGACGGCGCTGACGTCTAGCTGAAAGGCCTGCGAACCAGTTAACTGTGTTAATTATTTCCCACTACATGGCCCTTCATCACATTGGTCAGCTCAGCATACTTATTATCCGGAGGTAATCCCTCTGTTGTGCTGGCACCATTATCACACAGGGACACAACAGGCCTATTCTTCCACACGTAATTAACAAAGGTACTTAAGGGCTGCTTTCTGGGATTTAACTGTTGTGTTGTCGCAGCTTTTAGGGAAAGGCAGTGAGATGTGGTGGAGAATGGGCAAAGTAGGGGGGAGGAAAGCTCTCAGATCAGTGGATGTTTAGGAGTGTAGCTGTTACCACATTTAGTTTTAATTGAGAGTAAAGTGTTGTGTACTGTATGTAGTTCTCAGGGGTTGAAAGTATGTGCAATTCTGAGGTGCTTGTTCATGTATTTTTATTTTAGCATTACTGTGAAACCCACGTAGCTTTTCATGCGCTGAGAAAAAAACAGGCCTTTTGTGACAATGTGACATTTTCAGATAATTTAGTAGGTTCTTATAGGGTTTATTTATCTGAAGGAGCAGCCCCAATGGAAAACATAATCCTTCAGTTTGTCAAAATAAAGTAAGCTCACCAAATATATGGTTTTCACTGGACAGCTACTTCATTCATACTCAATACTTCTCCACTACTACACGTTAGAAAGACAAATTACGAGACGTATTACGTAGAGGTGTGAATCTTCCCTCACAATTCAATTCAATTACGATTCACCTGTCAACAATTTGAAAGCACGCTTCTCGAGGCATCTCAACGTATCGCATCCACAATTGTCTATACTACACAGAAATGTCCACACCTCTATTATAACTTCCACTCTACATGTATTTTACAGCTGTAGTTCACTTTACAGATTTAGATTTTCCATAAAAACTGTACAGTATTATCAGTTTATAGAATATGATGTATGCTGTGTTTAAGTCTCGGCCTGTGAAGGCCCTGAAGCCCCGCCCCCGCTGCTGCACTGAGCAATATCGCTTGTTTATTCAAAGTGTATTACTATTGACTATGTCGCATGTCCAAAATGCACCAACCTGACACCGCACATCCTCGGGTCCTCATCAGTACGGTTCTCAAGATATGCCAAGAACAGAAGGACTTGCTTGACATTTACTGTTAATTAACTAGTATTACAACGTTGTGTCACTACTAATTCTACTATATAGTTCTGTGCTTTTATTTTTTCCAGTTTCTGACTAACACTCGCGTTTCTACATAATGATGAGAGGAAAACATGACGAGACTATAGAGATTAGTCCACACTGACAGCTACAAGTGACATGCTGACTGATTAATTTCACCTTGTATTCTGGGATCGTGTGTGTGTGTGTGTGTGTGTGTGTGTGTGTGTGTGTGTGTGTCCACTATCAATCAGCACTTCTCAGGCACTATTCCTGCCTCGCCCTCTTCACTCATGTAGTTTGTAGGAATGATTCAACCAGGGGATATTAGTACTTCTTCACATAAACTGGTGAGTAAAAGCCGGCCTCTTGACAAACCTTTTGTTGGGCCTTGTTTCCCAAAAAGCATTGAACGGTCATGATGAGTCTTACTGTAAGTCTAGTCCCCCCGTCACCCTTTTTTGATGTGTAAATTATTAGTTGGACTTCACGCAATGTTTTTTTTTTTTTTTATAGCATTCGGAATTCGACAATCCAACCAGCGTGCCCACTTTACGCAGCGATATGCGTGTAGGAGTGAGACAGTTCATCTCCGCTTCATGTTAGTCTTACGATGGCTTTTGGAGAATGGTAAAAGTGAAGTGAAAACTGAGCCTCCCAAATATAAGATTTTCCTTATTTGTACATTTCTTGTTGCAATTATTCAGTTACTTTGGAACAATTGTTGAACAAAAAATATTTTCTCACAGAACTATGTGAATCCTCTTGGATCTGGGCTTAATTTTACATGTTTTTTGCATCACAGAGGGCAAAACTGACTTTTAACATAATTGTGCAGAGGCTCCCCCTCACTCGCCATCAGTTGACTCTTTTATTTGCGTGCACATGATGTAAGTGTGCAGGCTCAATCCCATGTGTTGGAGCACTGTTTTATTAAAGGTTCAATGTCACAACTTTGAGGTTTGTGTAAGTCCGTTGTAATTTCGTCTGGGTATTTCCCTTCTTCATTTAGCGCTTTTATTTCATTCTACGTAAGACTTAAGATGTCAATCAACATGGAGCCATTAGAAAAAAGAGATATAGGTTAAGAACATGCACACACACACACACACATCTAATCCCCCCTCTCTCTCTCACACACACACACACACACACACACACACAGTAGCCTAAACTGAGACAGTGACCTGAGCTGAACAAATGGACTTAGTCACGGCTGAGGATTGGTGTGGAATGTGTGTGTGTGTCTGTGTCTGTGTGTGTGTGTGTGTGTGTGTGTGTGTTATGTGCATGCTTGGAATGTCTGACTCTCCACCAAGTGAAGCAGAAAACACACAGGTGGAGGAGGAGGTGGAGGAGGAGGAGGAGGAAATACAGGAGGAAGACGGAGCAATACTGAAGTATCACATGGAGCTTGAGTGTGTGAGTGAAGGATACGTTTCTTCATTTGAAATGTAGTCCTCAATTCCTCCTGCTTTCGTTTGGTGTACTTATTTATTTAAAAAGTGTCTTCATAAATAAAGTTTTCCTTACTTTAATTACAGAATGTAAAGGCATAATTGAATGAAGGGATGCGATTAAAAACAAAAAAACTATGTCATAAACACAGGGAACCAAAGTCAAAAGTAGCAGAAGTAAAAGCTAATTTGAGCTTGAAGCAAGGTTTATTCCGATGACGAGCCAATAAGTATTGATTTGATGAGTTGCAGGTCATAAAAAGATCTCGATTGCTTGAAAACGTTGCCAAACGTGGGTGTAAAGTGAACTTCAGGGCTCCTCGAGCATGTCGTTCCCTTTTGCTGCTGGATGAACTAATGTGGCAAACAAACTCTCCTTCACTCTCCTGAAGTCAACGAGCGATGAGCGTTTCGACAAGCTGCACCCCTGGGTGCCAAGCAGTCCGAACGGACTTGTTACCTTAAACAAAGACTATATCTGTAATGTAACACACTAATTATCCCTCTGAGGAATTAATGTAACTTGTTAGATTTGAGTAAACAGAAAACACAAAGGAGTTTGTTGTTCTGGCCTTCCAGGGTCACCTACTTGTATTCAACCCTTTTATATCTTATCTGCAATTATTTAACTGCCCGGAAGCCAAATACACCTATTAAGCTGTTTATGAAGCCCGACTCTCTCCCGCCATTGTACTATGTCTCCATCTTTATATGGGTTATGTCAATATGAAAGGCTCCCTTTCAGCAAATATTCACCTCTTTATCACTAAAGTGGACCATAGCAGGTGGTGGTACCGAGAGTGTGTGTGTGTGTGTGTGTGTGTGTGTGTGTGTGTGTGTGTGTGTGTGTGTGTGTGTGTGTGTGTGTGATCACTGTTGTTAATGAGTAACAGTGTCTGCCTCCAAAAGGCTGATAAAAGTCAGGTTGAGGACACCAGTTTGCTTCCCACACACAAGCACACAAACAATCACACACACTCAGGAGTGTTAACTGTTTCTTATCTTCGGGCAACTACGTCTTGCCTTATCCGTAAGGCACGGGGCGCTCTGCAGACACACGCAAAAGACACACCACACACACACACACGCGCGCGCGCGCAGTGTACTTCACTACACAAATGATTGTTCTACGGTGGGCATGTCGTTGAGATAAATATAGCTAAATGTAGTTGCTTACCACCAGAGGTGTGTTTAATTGGACTCTGGTTCAGGGGGTCATTGCTCTCAGTTGGGCCCACTGATGGTGACTGCAACTTCGACAGAATAAGTAAGTTGACCCCGACCTCGGATTCCTCGCATACAACACGCGACACCTGCCGCTGCTGCACTGTTGGGGAGAGACTTGGCAGCCTGACTTTAGCGGTCACTGGTTGGCTGGAGTGAAATGGTGAAGCTGTTTACATGTCTGTCCTTCTGAATCTTCTCTCTTTGTAAAAATAAATAAATTAAGACTTAAGTATATCATTTTGCTATCTGAAATCTTGATTTTGGAGTTATATAAATGCGGCTGCTACATTGATTGAAGAAAAAAAACAGATTTTCTACTTATTTCTGAGATTCTATATGTTATGGTTAAACGTCAGTGACTCAGGGTGAAGGTAAGCTGAGAATACGGCCATATTCTCTGTAACTGGCTGTGAAGTGTCGGCTCCCAGTCTGTCTCAGGTCTTTTTTTGCACTAAAATGTAACTCAGTCCCCAGCCTCCATACGCTGACCAGCCACACACCACACACTGAACTGGAGTAGTACTGGTGGCCTTTGACCTACTTTCAGCACGAAGCTGGCCTGCTTTCCCCGTTTATTGAGTATTTTTTCCTGCTCACCTTTTCTTTATCTTTTCACTTTCCTTCCCTCCTCCTTCTTTTAGTTTGTTTTGGGGTTAAGGAGCTTCAAGATGATGGTCTAAATTTCCCAGGAAGCTCACATCCCTATTTTGTCAAAAATAATTTATTATCTGACCAACGTGACACGAAAATCTTGAAAAAAAAAACAAATCCCCTCTTCTGTTCCAAAAATGAATGATCCGTCAGTCCTCTCTTTATAGAGCATGCATGGTCCAGAGAGTCGAGATATAACAAGTGTATACAGTAAATAACTTGATCCGTAATGTGAAACAAACCTCCTCACATGGATGTTTTGGAGACACTCCGTCATCACAGGAGACAGGTGGGACGTTTTAATATGCTCACCGTCACCGTCAGGAGTAACAGAAAAAAAAAAACATCATTTTTGTGTCTTCGTTCTCGAGCAACTACCAGATCGGTTTTCAACAAGTCATGACTGCGAGTTGTTAATGGACCGTTTAGGATGTCTCTAGCTCTGTCAATCTTTTCTTCTTCTTTTTTTTTGTCTCACAAGATGTAAAGCAACACAAGGTTATAGAAAGCAAAGTAGATTCTGTTACGGTTTTTACCCAAGGTACTCATTAAAATGTCACTCTCTTCTTCTTTCAGTTCACCTGTAAACCCTTAAATGTTAGTAGGTAGCTGTTTGGGAGGATTAATTCCTTTCTCTTTACACCTCCCTCAGTCCATCCCTTCTTCTTCTTCTTCCCTTACTGTACTTTCTTCACTTTCCTTAATCTGCATTTAAATAATGAGAACAACTTGTTATTACGCTCACACATTCTCTCACAAGTGCATACTGTGCATGATGTGGTTTCTTTAAAGCCCTTTATAAGCTTTAAAAGAATGTTCTCGGTTCAAACCGCCCTCCGGTTTTTGGTGGTTAGCAGAACTTTATGTTCTCGGTCTCGGTTTTCCTCAAAAGCCTCACTCACTTTTTCCCATGCCCGAGTATCCTCCGTCTTCCCTTCATGAGATGAAACCACCGCAGTGTTTGTTTTTGGGAACTCCGACTGCAGGTTTCACAGGTTGATATTCTTTCATGAATTGGGAGTTTTGAAAAACATTTGCACTGGATGTTTCTGTATGAATGACCCTTGGTCTATAAGGCCCTGTGGACACAAACAGGAGGCAGGATTACCATGAAGGTGTACAAAGGTGATTACTGTTAAACTTTTGTCACCAATTTATCAAGATGTCAAGAGGAGTGGAGCCTGGCTAGGATACTTCCTTCCAGTGCTTCGTCAACATGTTCCCTGGAAAACCACTGAAGTTGCACTGCAGCGAACTGTTTACTATTTTCCCATGACAGATACTGAGTCATAAATAAGACTATTCTAATGGTTATAGCAAATGAAAACCACTCTTCTATAATGACACACAATTGAATCTTAATTTCATAGTGGCTTAATATTGTTCAGATTGTTCCTTTTCCCTCGAGTTAGTCGAATTAATCGTCTTCATAAATCTTTTCTCCCCCATTAAATTTGGGTGTCATTAAAATGATTCATTGCTTGCTTTAGTTTTTAGGTCTTAAACTGAGCAAATTTATTGCTCTTGCCAAGTCTAAACCCAACAGGAAAAGGTCTCTGGTAGATTTTGCACCTTACGCCGCCGGTTTCTGCACATCAATGTGAAATTTAAACACTAGTCTTAGTTTTTTGAGGGAACAGCGTGACTATATAGTAATTTTATATCCAGCTTTGTGTGTGAGGTGTTATTTCTGAATTAGGTTTAAGGAAATCTGTAGTTTAAATATTCTCAAAGGATTAGGGTCAGTCCTGATTTTGAAAAGTTTTTTTTTTTCCACCAGTGAAAAGCAGACAGGTGCAGCAGCCAGAAGAGGGAAAAGGTAGAACAATACAACCAGCTATTAGTAAAGATGCAGTGAAAGGAGCGGAGCGAAAAGGAGGTGGGAAGAGTAAAAAGAGAGAGAACGTAAGAGCGAGAGAACAAATCACATTTCTATTATCAGGCCATTAAATATCTGAATAAGACGTTAAGAGGAAAAAAGGATTAACAGGGTTTCACACCTATTTGTGTGTGTGTGTGTGTGTGTGGGTGTGTGTGTGTGTGTGTGTGTGTGTGTGTGTGTGTGTCTGCGTCGCTCAGAGGATCAGGTTGCCGTACCAACCGCTCAGCAGATTCCTCAAAGTTTTTGTGGCTGCTGTGTGATTTTCTTCAGCGTGCGTGTGTAAGACAAGTGTAAGCCTTAGGTTGTGTGTGTGTGTGTGTGTGTGTGTGTCATATAGCCCTTCAATGATGTGTCGGTGTATCCTCCCCGGCCTCAGGCCTAGTGTTAACTGTCAGGATAGAGTAAAGCAGCAGTTGTCCTATTGTTGGGGTAGAAGTGACTGGGTCAGAACGAGAAAGTGTATCTGTTTATGTGTGTGTGTGTGTGTGTGTGTGTGTGTGTGTGGGTGTGTGTGTGTGTGTGTGTGTGTGTAGCGGAAGAAGACAACTTAATGTGTACCCATCAGTCTGCCTGTTGCCTCAGGCCAAAGAAAAGCCTGAATGAGTAATGGTGTTCAAGAAGAGACAATCAGAGTTAAATCTGTCAGTCGCAGCAGCCTGATGAAAATATGACCTCGCTCAGCTAATGTGGCGGCACGCAGCGAGCAATCCCCACTGGTCATAATCGATTTAGAGAGTATTGACGTGATAACAGGATTCAGGCTTGTAAAGAGAAATCAAAAACATAGCAGCAACGGATTACCGGGTTTCGCTGAAAGTGTTGCGTAAATAGCCGACTTACGGGTATTTGGGTGATTTAAGTTGTGCACACACAAGTTCTCATTGAAGCACGTTGCGGAGGAATCAACCGTGCGGCTGTTTTATTGACTCTGAGCTTATTTAGAAGTACAAGAGAGGCAGAAAGTTGCTTTTTCTTAACTGCTTTCGGTAATGATGAGGACCTCTTGGGGACACAGTTGTCTCGCGGTGCTCCGGTCTTTCACAGCTCAGCGTGCATACGCACACTTACACACAGACACACCTCTACCTCGCGCAGTACTGTACATCAACGCTGCGTCCCGCTGTTAAGTGCCCGCCATCAAGAGCATTCCTCGGCTCTCCCCTCTCGCTCCAGTCTCGCTTCCCTGCCAACAATAACGTTGTGTTGGACTCTGCAGACCCATCTGACTCTAAGACCAGTGGAACGTTAAGGGCATTAAAAAGCGAACTCTCTCTCCGAAAACCAAAACATAAGGGGCCGTCCCGGCTGTGGCACGCTGCCAAAATATGCAACACAGAAATTGACTAACTTCAGAAAAAAATGACAAAGTATTTGGATGCTTTGCTTTCGTGGCAAAAGGAGAGTAAGCGTCAATATGTCTCCCTCTAATGTAAAATCGTTACAAATCCTACTTTGTCGGTCGGTTATGGCATTGATTATTTTTCATCCAAGAAAATTCAACTGAACGAAATGTCCTTGAAAATCATTAGCGAGTCTGATTTAAACAAACAGCACTGGGCTCAGACATTAGCTGGCAAAGAATACCAAAGAAGTATGTAGAACAGAGAACCAAAGAAAACAACTTACTCAAACCGAGTTTGTGTTGAACTCTACCGTGTTATATAATGTTAATAATGTTAGCGTGTAAAAAGACAAAGGTGTACTTGTACTTCTTGGCCAAAACAGGGAAAAACAGTGCGTCTTCACTTGAGCGTGACGACTAGAACCAGAGCCGATGTCGGGAGAAGAATGTAGATGAGTCATTACTCCAATCTGAGCAAATGGTTTTAGAAAATTTAAGTACACATTTACCAGCTCATTATCTCAGATGCTCATGAATCCGCTTAGAGACAATGGACAAAAGACACTCCTTATAACTCCAGAACTTGCCTGAGAAAAGTTTCTTCAGTATCAAAGTAATCCAATCATAGTCGTCTCTACAGACAGATGGGTACAGATAGGTACACTGCAAACAGAAACTACTAATATCTAACTCCGCATACTTTTAATGGTGCCAATTTGCCAAAAATGTAAACAAGCTTACTTAAAGAAACGGGGCTCAAGTTGTAACCCACAGCTAAGTAACATTGTACTTCCTGCAAAATGGAGGTAATAGTGCAGTAGGACTAATAAAGTTTATTAGTTTATTAAATTGTTCATCAGAGTGACGGCCATGTTGCATTATCAATATTTGCGGGGAGTGTCTTAAGGCTCCAGCTTCGTATTGAACAGACAGTTATTTTAAGTTAGTAGTATTAATCCCGTTATCTAATTCTCAAGAATAACCATATTTCCCCAAGAGTCAAACTTGCCCTTTAATGGAATTCAAGCAGTGCATTTGCAGTTGTTTTTGGGAGTATCCAGGACAAGAACAGAATGTATGAACTGATTTCTGCTCTGCTTTATTTGGCCTTCAGCTACCATCCTTGCAGAGGATGTGCAGCTCTGAGCTGGAAGGGTTCGGCCTCTGTGGGAGTAGAGTGTTTCTGACCTGGGCTGTGTTTTCCCCGTCGGCTGGCTCCAGAATACCAGACGTGCACGCCCCAACCTACCTACACACACTCCCTGCGTGTCAGGAGAAAGAGCGGGAGGGCGTGCATGGCGCGTGTTTACGTGTGTCTGGAGGCAGACAAACAATCTTCAAGGTGCTTTAGATTGTCGTGAGGACCCAGTTGCGGGCAAGGGAGCATCGTAAAGCCCCAAATGGACTAAACAGACCAAAGTTTAAAGGCCTGTTTAAAGGCAATTTTCTTTTCTCCCCCCCCCCCACACACATGCAGACTCACAAACATGAAGACACAGGCTTCATAAACAGTATATGAACAGACAAAGATGCACAAGCACAAAGATATGAAGACTGTAATTCACTGTATTTGACGAAATGTGTAGCAAAAAAAATGAGCAGCGCATTAATGCAAAAAATGACCCACACATGTGTAAAGACACACACACACACACACACACACTGACCTTGTGTCTCGTGAAAGAGAAGAAAATATTTTTTACTCTCTTCAATTTCACCCCTAGAGACAGATTTAAAAAGACTTTACTTCGGTCATCGACCGTGGAAGAGGGGGAGGACGATGACGACGATGAGGAGGGGGAGGAAGGGAGGGAGGGAGTGAGGAGAGGAGAGGAGAGGAGAGGAGAGGAGGCTGCTGCTCTGTGTTCTCTTCACGGGGGAGAGGGGGAGTTGGGGAAGAAAAGGAGGGAGGTAGACGTAAGAGAGGTTAACTGTCGAAAGTTGAGAGGTTCAGTTCGAGGTCTTGCTCCCGTGATCCTCTGGGGAAGAAACCGTGGAAGTTATGTGTGTGCGCAGATCCGAAAAGGGCAGGAGACCATTAAATCACACGGGAGAGGAAGAAGGGAAACTGCACTGAGCGAAGAAGATGGTGTGAAGGAGTGTGATGAAAGAGGAGAGAGAGAGAGAGAGAGAGCAGGGAGTAAGAGAGCAAAATGGAGAGAGAGGAAAGGAGTGATGACAGCGGAGAAGTGGAGGTAGTAATGGGAAGCGAGGGGTTAAGGGTAAGAAAGAGAGAGGTAGCAGGGGAGTAGTGAGAGTTCAAGGGAATGAGATTTCAATCTGCTGGAGGAAGAAAAGAGCAGATGAAATAAATATAGAGAAAGAAAAATATGAACACTGAAGGGACACAGTATTTAGAGAAAGGAAAAAGATAGTGACGGTGGGACGAGAGGGCGAAAGAAACAGGCCTTAGAAAAAAAAGGAGAATTATAGAGGGAGATATACAGTATGTAAAAAAATGAAATAGCATATAAGAGCAAGAGAGCGAAGAAGAGAAAGACGTAGAGGTAGAGTATGAAAAGGAGAAGGAGCGAGCCGTCGGGCCCCTGATGAGAAAGCCATACAGCTGAGTGAACACATTCCCCGTCCAGGAGCGAGGAGGAGGGAGGGAGGAGAGAGGAGAGAGCAGGAGAGAGCAGGAGAGAGGAGGAGAGGCTCCTGTGAATACCCTTTGTGTGACTAATGTCTTTTTCACACATTTCACCTCTGTCCATCCATCATTGTGTCCACCTCCCGCTCTCCTGTTAAAACAGCAGAACCGTCGCGGCAGGGAAGGCCAGAAGACTCCTGTAACTGTTCTCCTCTTCTTCATAATCAGCTTCACGTATGCGACTCCACCTTCACCGCATACATCCCCGACATCTACAGCCGCACGTTGGAGGAATAAATCAAGGTCCTTGTTTCGTTTTGGTGACAGTTGACGGCTGGCCGCTGATGTGAAGTCTTTCTCTGAAGTCTGAAAACCCTTCAGGAAGGCAGCCACACGTTTCTGTGAAGCCGTGGTGGTTACGGTTGCTCATGTTAACGAGTTCCTCCTGAAGAATTGCAAAAAAAAAAAGAATGGCTAAGGTGATTGCAACTAATTATCTGTGTGTCACATGTTTCCCTCCGTCTCCGTGACGTCGCCCATTGGTTTCGACCGCCGCCATCTTGGCATTGACGTTCTAGCAACGTCCAAATATTTGACCTCAAACGGGCTTATGCAGCTATTTTGCTGAAGTTGATGTACACAGTGTCTGAAAACGCTGACTCTTTGTTTCCCACGGGACACAAACCCCCGGTCAGCCGGGTAGAAGTGTTGCGTTTGACCCATCCGTCCACCACGACCTCCTCTCAGAACAGACCTCGTCGCTCTTCGTCAGCAACCAAACAAAAAGCTGATTTTAAAAAAAACAAAATAGTTCAGATCTACAACTGGTTATTAAAACCTTTATTTTCACAAGGGCAAATTAAAGGTTCCAGGCTGTGTTCGCTCCCTGTGATAAGAAAGTACCAGACAAAACCTCAAATCACCTCAAATGTTTATATTTGAGGTGATATGTTTCTAATCGTTATCAGACCACGTGAATTCTTCTAGATAAGCCTTTATCGGGCACATTGTTCAAATCAAACCAGCCTTTGTCCTTCCTTTGAATCTAGACCTGGGTTGTTTTCTGATGGTTTCCCATACAATTGGCTTTTGTAGTCTGTTCGGACACTTTGTTCGCTACATGGTGGCCTGTCATGTGTTGTTATTGCTATATTTGGAGGATATTGTTTGAAGCCAGGAGGAGTAATGAGGAGAGATGTACACTTTGCACTGACCCTTGCTAACTCCTAAACCTCCTCCTGCTTCCATCTCTATCTTCCTGTTTGTCTTTCTTTGTACCGCTCCGCTATTCGGCCGTATTTCATCCCCTTTCGCTCCTCAGACTTACTCCCTTAAATTCCATTCTCCCTCATTCCCTCCCTTCTTCTCTTCTTACCTTCCTTCCTTCCTCTCTTTCTCTCTCTCTCTCTCTCTCTCACCCCTACTTCTCCCCACAATTTCCTCCCACCTTTCCCAGTCAATCAGCCGGCTCCCTCACCTCCCTCTGTTTTTCTAGTGTGCAGTTTCACAGTAGACCGGCTACTGAGCGGTCAAGGTCACGCCTGATTTTATGTCTCGACACGACATCTCGGTTGATATTAGCTTGGCTTTGTGTTTGCTCCCTGAGGACTCCATTGTTGTCTGTGATAAAATGTCAATGTTAAGCCAAGCCATTATAAACTTCTTAAAGGTCGAAGGATAATTCCTGTGTGTTATATTGGGAAGCTTCTTTGGTTCTGAGACTAGCGGAGAACAGGAGGGAGTGTAGCTGCAAACGTGGGGATGAAGAATAGGCAATAGCCTAAGTCTTTCAAAATGCTGGTCAACGTATCCTCATACAACGGCTCGTATGATGTCTCACGAAAGGTTACTCCTCATTCTTTCATGCGTTTCCCTACGAAAGCCAGCAACACGTTTCAATTTCCTCTTGTTACATGCATACAATATTTTCAAAATAAACGTCCGTCTTCATGGGGAACTACTTAGTCAAGTTGAGGAAAAGACTAGTCACGCATCAAGTTACGGGACAAACAAATCAACGGGGACTTCTTGTCCCACACGGGGAATAAAACGCCGGTCTCTGGGATGGAAGATGTGTGTGCCGGTCCCATCCACCGCCTCTCCCCCCCCCCCGCCCTGTGTGGGCTTTCTTTATACTTCCAATACAACATCTCAACTATTTTGATATTCGATCAATCGTTGCATTGATTTTTTTTTCACTATTCTTTGACATTTCATATTTGCAGTTCTATATAACATGAGCCTAAATCCAGGCTGGTATCAAAGTCATAACCAGGAACATATTCTAGCTCTGCCAATGTGGATCAGAATGACCTATTCAGGAAGTGATTGGTCACTAAATATACTACAGTAACTACTCGGTGATCCCCAACTAGATATTTCTGCTGCTGGAAACAAAAAACAACCAAACATGTCGTTAGTAGGTTTGCATGCACTCAAGTAGCCTGGTTGTTTACACTTTCTGTGATCTGATTTCTTACGCTTTGTGTAACTAGGCTGATGGGGGAGATCTTTATTTATTTCATAATCTCAATTACTCTCCCTTCCCTCTCCCACGCTCAAGGTCCACCCAGGGTGTCCGAGCGGGTGGCCCACCGACAGAGCATCCGCCTGGGTCGCACCATGAAGCTGCCCTGCCCCGTGGAGGGCGACCCCCCGCCACTCATCATGTGGACCAAGGACGGCCGCAACATCCACAGCGGTTGGACGCGCTTCCGGGTGCTGCAGCACGGTCTGCGTATCAAAGAGGTGGAGACTGAGGACGCGGGCACGTACATCTGTAAGGCTACCAACGGGTTTGGCAGCGTGAACATCAACTACACGCTCATCGTTATAGGTAAGCGGTGACGGGGGACAACATTCGGCTTAACTGCACGGACTCGATATATTACTTATGAGTTATCAAACAGCTGTAATGAAGATTTGTTTTTCTTCGAGTTATTGCGCCGGAAAACATCTTTCAAATAATCACTCAGTAAATCAGTGACACGTAGAACTTGATTTGGAGGAAGACTTGAGTCTTTTGTTGAAGCAGTGTGGGGTTGTGTATTTTTTTGCGAGTGTTTATGCGTGCGTTTGTATGATGACAGAAGCACAAGACTCTGCTCTTTTATTTCTCTCATTCCCTCGCTTTCTTCCCATTCATTTAATTTTGCATTTGGCCCACATCTTCTCTCCTTCATTACACATGATTCTTTTTCTTTTCTTTTGGTCTGTCTTTACTTTTTACATGCTTGTTTGCTTCCATTGACTCTGCTGTGGGAGTTTCTAGGGCATAATTAGCCAGGTTAGGTTGGTGGGGCCATTATACAGTAATCAAGTCTGTGTAGTTCCCCAGACAATGAAGCACGGCTTTTGTCTGAGTGTGTGTGTGTGTGTGTGTGTGTGTGTGTGTGTGTGTGTGTGTGTGTGTGTGTGTGTGTGTGTGCGTATGACCACATTTTTGTGTTTGTGCATACCTGTATGATTATGAACGAGGCATTTGTTAAAGAAGATGCTTTTGTTTGTGTGTAGGACCTTGTGTGAGTGTAATATGAAATGTCAAGTCAGTGTCTCAATTTTGATGACTCTATAAAAGACACATTGTTATCTTTTATTTCAACATTATCATATTCCAACTTCGCATCCAGAAAGCTGAGTCAGTTGTCGGTATCTCTGGGTGTGTATTGAGTGCAGAGTCAAAGTGTGTATTGAGTGGAAGTCAGTGGGTTTTGGATTTAGATGCCTGAAATAATGTCTGTGTTCAACACAAGCGTTTAGTTCTACCACATAAAATATATTCAGTAAATATCCCTCTATTGAATTTTGAAGCTTTTGCTTCAAAAGTTTTTGCTTGTAAAAAAGGCGGTTGGTCACCATCACGGTAATGAATGTTAGTTTGCCACAAAGCTTATTTTAATCAGATCTAATGGAAAAATCCCAAAGGCTTCATGTCGAACCCGTGTGGTGCTAACGTCGGGGCGTTTCCCTTCAAAAACACATCATCCCTGCAGCACTCTGTATCTCCGTGTGTTTGTCTCAGTTTTACAAACTACGAGTTGTCATGTGGTGGCTGTAGTCTGTGACCCGATGGACTCTGGTGACCTTCCTGCTCAAATACAGGTGTTTTTTCTTTCTATACTGGGACTCAAATAGCTGCTTCCCTCAACTCCTATTCATGTAAACAAAATACCTGGAGGGAAGACTGTGTGCCAGCGCACATATACACACAAGTCAGTGTGTGTCTGTGTGCTACAGTGTCTCTACACCCCTCCATGTGTGTGCATCCATCACTCCATGCGTTTGTCTACATGCCGCACTGTCCACTCTGTCTGTCTGTCTGTCTGTGTGTGTGTGTGTGTGTGTGTGTGTGTGTGTGTGTGTGTGTGTGTGTGTGTGTGTGTGTGTGTGCGTGTGTGTGTGTGTGTGTGTGTCAGGTTCCAGCGTTCCAGAGTCTGACTAAAGCATCTCTCTGTCTCCCCGCCGTCGGCACTTCAAAGACGGCCTTGAGTAAAATGCTCCGATGCAGATATCACCGGCCGATATTTACTGTATTTTAATGATCGCGAACAACTATTTTGAAACAAAATGGGAATCTTAAAAGAAGTCCAGCTGATAGAAAACAGAATGATGTTAGGGTTTACCAATAAAGTTGTGCATTCTCTTGCACTCTTTATTAATACAACTTTGAACTCATTGTTAACGATTTGTGACATTAGAGTGTAGATCAATTAACAAACCCACAGTTATAGAAGGGGGTCTGAATTGGTTTTGTTCTTATTATCTACAGTATTAGAGATATTATTGTTGCTTAAACAGCATCAATGAAACATCCCTGAAAGAGCAGTTTCTGTTTCTGTTCAGGTTTGCATTCCATTTGTAGTTGCATTGAATACCTCTTGTATCCTGGTCGGTGCGTTGCATTGGCAGAGGATGATGCGCTTTTATTCTCCAGTAATCATTATCGGTCGTGATCCAAAGCTGTATCGGTCCTGACCCGGACTTCAAAGGCGAGCTGGCATACAGAGGGCAGCAGAGTGGTGGTGGTGGTGGTGGTGGTGGTGAGTGGGGGGGGTGGGAGGGGGCAGCAGCTGCCGCTGAGGTCATCCAGGCAGACAGCTGCTGCCTCTCTCTGTATCTCTCTCTCTCTCGTTCGCTCACGCTCATTCACCGTCCCTTTCATTCACTTCCATGTATGCGCGCACACAGATGCCTCAGAAACAATGGGGTGGGTGAGCCCACATGAGCAAAGCAGGATTTTATCATCCAAGTTCTCATTGGTCACTGGGAATCAGTTCTTTACTGTGCAAAATAAGGAATATTTTCATTCTCAAAGACTTCTTCTTTGACTAATGACTTATTTGAGTCATGTCACCCAAACACACATAGATAATGAACATTTAAAACAGTTTATTTAATGTAATTGTAGTAAAGTTGTTGCAGTAGCTGCTCTGGACAGTTCAATCGTATGACACTTTATCCTCCTAGACATATGGAGTGTACCTAATGTCATTTTAATTGTTTAAAGTTTACTTTTTATGAGTTATCGTCCTTAAACTCAACTTTCTGGAAAACATGGATGAAAAGTCCTAAAAGTGGCAATCTCAAAGATTATCATTCAAACATATGTCCGTTAGTAACTATCCATAGCATATTGAGCCTGTAGCCTATTGATGTAAGGGTTGCTATATTTATATATTTGCAGTATTATGAACCAGATGTCTGTGGTAAAATTCACAGCAAAATGCTGTATTAAGTTACAGCTCATGCAGACCGAACATTTCCTCCTGCTGCAGCTTCACATTAAGAGCATTTAGCTGGTGAAACAGGAGTTGACTTTTATTATGAAATAGTCACGGGAAATGAAATGTGTTTGTCTGCGAGCTTCACGTTGACCGATTATCGTACATCAAAAAAGGCGTCTGCAAAACAAGACAGCCGCCTTTCCTTGACAGCGGGTCAGTTTGAAATGTTGCGGGGAGGGACGGAACCAGAAGGAGCCGCCACAGCGAGCTGTGAGATGAAGAGCTGCCGGCTGCACACGTCCAACCTCTCAACGAGGTAACCAACTTCTTTCACTTTTGATGTTGACTCATGCCATGTGGAGCATGAAATCAGATCACGGTTGATCACAAACAATCCATCTACTTATGGACATTACTTCTTTATTAAAACAGGAATGGTATGTTTTGCTCAACCCTGTTTTCTGTTTAGTAGTGTGTCGTCAAGACAACTAAAACTGAACTCCTAAGGATTGCCGCTTTAGACTTTACAGTTACCATGACAACTGGATAAACTCAATCCGCTGAGGAAGATTGACACAATCGACGATGTTGACCACAACAGCTACTAACTAGACACCGATGTGACTGTTTCTGCTGTGAACCGCTGTTTCCAAGACCAAGAATGAACTTAGGGATTAAGAACCCTGTAAGTGTGAAATGGTTTACTTAAAATTGGAGAAGAATTGCTTTTATTTTGGAAAGGAACTGACACAAATTCCCATCAGAATTGGCATCAGAAAACTCATAAATTGAATTCTTTAACAATATTTTATGGTGACACGGTAACTATTACCACAGAAACGTGCACAAGCTGGACAAGAATGAGAAGCTACACAACTCCATTTTCTGCAAACTGCCTTCAACGGTACCCAGAGATACTTTGTGCTCCACCAGGTTAACCTCCAAAGACCCCCTCCCTGTAATTCAAGCCAGGAATCGTGGCACGGCATCTCCTCAGAGAGGCCGTTAGCGTGGATGGCCGTGTTTTCATAGCTGGAACAATCTGCATAGGCAATGATTTTCCAAGCTGTGTTGTTCATCAGCTGGCTTTGTTTTCTGTTCGGTGTTTCTCTCTCTGCTGCTTTGCTTTGCCTCCTCCCATCTCTCTCCTCCTCCTCCTCCCCCTCCACCTCCTCCTCCTCCTCCTCCTCCTCCTCCTCCTCAATGCCTTCATCTCCTCTCCTGTGTGGTCCTGCGGTAATTATTCTATGGCCGCTCCGCTTCACAGTAATGAGCCCACACCTGCGTCTTATTGTCCTTCCCTCTCAATTTCTAACCCAGAGTGTCTTTAACACCTTTTTCCTATTAACACTCAATCTCATTCCTCATTCCTCCTTCCTCGGTCGGCCGGCTCAGTTTTTCTCCGGCCACGCTTTAATTTGTATCAATATTTTCCCAGTTTCCCATTTTCCCCCGGACGTAATAGCATTTGATTGCCGTAAAACATCCACTGTGCCGCTGCCCAGTGAAGTGATGGAGGGGGCGTTTTTTTTTGTGAAGGCAGGCTTTTGTTGGCGGGGGAAATTAGAAAGACTTGCTCTTTTATTGTATGTAGGTTGGCAAATGTTTGCATGAGTAAATAGTCTTTGTGTGTGTGCCTGTGTGTGTGCTTGTTTATCTGAGGGCTATGTATGCGTAGGTGTATGCAGATTTATGGGACCACCAGTAACGTGAAACTGGGAGAGCTATTTATTTTTTTCTGCTCCAAGAACCTCAATGTCCTTCAAAAAACTGAACGCCAGGAGAGCTCTCATTACTTCCTCCCACTCTCTCTCTCTCTCTCTCTCTCTCTCTCTCTCTTGATCTTCTTTGTCTCTGCTGTCTATCTTTCGTAGTTTCTCTTATGACATTTTGAAATTGTTTCTCTCCCCCTCTCCTCCCTCCCAGAAGAGTGAATGATAGAAAAATGTGTAGTTCAAACCAGATGTGGTGACAATGGGAGCGTGTCTGGAGTTTGGAAAGCCGTGCGTAAGAAAGGCGGAAGGAAGCGGTTTGGCGTTGTGTGTTTTTAGTGCACGTGAATGTGAAAATGCGGTTTTCGATTTTTTTTTAATGAAAATGTTCATCGACACACTTTTGTGTGTGTTTGTGTGCGTGTGCGTGTGTGTTCGGGTCCATTCACAAGTGACTGGTGTGTTGATTTGTGGTGATTTAAGGGCTCAGCCGCAGCAGCTGACATCTGGTCATAATTGCAGAACAAAGAGGAAAAGAGAAGCAGAGAAAGATATTAAACATAGACACACTGTATGTTTGAATAAATGAGCTTGTGCGTGATTTATGTTCGTCAAGCGGCAGATTTGTAATGAATGTTGAAATGAGGAATATGGAAGCGTGATATGAAACTTGACAAATGGAAAATATACACAAAACGGGACTTGGACGAGGATTGTGTTGGGAAAATGATTCCGTTCTACATTTTCTCGAATTAAATTAAACTCTGCGGTTTTGTGCCAGGCATAGTCCATGAACACTGCTGAACTCAACTAAAATCAAACCTGACATCACACGGCTCCGTCCTGTATGTCATGAGTCAATGTGATGTTACATGCAGACTAAACGATTTCAAAATTGTTGCTCCAGTCCGCTTTTACACCCGGTTCAAGCAGAAAATCACACTCCTCCATTCAGGTTTATTCTCCCTCCGTTTAACTGCGCTGCATGTGTGAGACTTGCAGCTGTCTTTCGGCCAAAATCGCATCAGATCGGGTTGCAGACCAACATCATCATCTCTCTGTTCCTCAGTTCCTCCATCCTGATACCTCCTCTGTGTTTGTGTTCTCACATTACGCAGTTTTTAATTTAGATATCTGGTGCCTCGTCTGGAGAGGATGTAGAGGTGGCCAAGGTTTGCAGGCTAATTGGTATGAGTCATACACACACGCACGCACGCGCACACGCGCACACACACACACACACACACACACACACACACACACACAGAGAGAGATAAATGTATGAGTATGTGTAATTGCACAGTGCCTAACAACTATCTCAAATAACCCAAACTCCCTTCACCCACCTTCTTACAAATACACCAAGGCAGCTGTGCCTGTTTTGCTGTATTTTTGTGTGTGTGTGTGTGTGTGTGTGTGCGTGTGCATGTGCGTGTGTGTGTGTGTGTTGTGGATTTAGTGTTTTTACTGCAAGATTCTTCTGCTCATGTTACACACACAGCGCTTTCTCACTAATGGCAGAAAAATGCATGGAGGGAACCTGGAACGGCAGCTCGCTGATTTGCAGGAACCGCTCAGTTGGTGTTCAGTTGAGGGTTTGAGGCCTCACGGGGGATTTTTTTCAGGGGGTCTCACTCATGATTTACAGAACATGAAAAATAAATCATGTAGTGGTTTGGCCCCTATCTTCTTGAACTATAGTGTTGCCTTTTCTAGCCTTGAATACAATCCCAAGTAGGAGTTTCTCTCCAGTGTTTCTCCCTTCTTTCTTCTTTTGCCTGGATAGAATGTACTTGGACATCCTCCTCACCTTTGTTTTATTTTAAGATACACTAATGTTGTTATTTATGATACTGATAAGACCGTAAATGCAGAGAACAGTTTCAATTGATTTTTATTAGTTCTTTATTTATTTTTTTTTATTTTTTTTGTAGGCATTGTTAATAAGAAAAGAACAGGCCAATGGTGCTGCAATAATTGTTCATAAGGCACCCATCTGACATCTTTGCACGAGTAGCACTCGGCACTCAAAAATAGAACTTTTGACGGCATAACTTCTGGAAAGTTGGACAAAACTGGATGATTGATTTGTTAACAGTTGAAGAAAAGTTATTACAGAACTGAGAGTGAGCGCAAACGTTTCCATTTGTCGTTTTTTTTTTCTGTATCACACTCATTCCATGCTGCTCTGCATCAGATCTGCTCCGTTCATGTTGGTCCTCCCGTTGTAGCAACATGCCGCCCTCACAGCGGGGTAGACAAAGCTGCTCCTCCGGAAATCAGGGTGGCACTGTGGAGATCTGAGATGTAAACATGCTGGTGTGTGTGTGTGTGTGTGTGTGTGTGTGTGTGTGTGTGTGTGTGTGTGTGTGTGTGTGCGTGCTCATATGAAAGAGCATGCAGGGATTGTGGAGTCAAGTTTCAAAAGCTGTTTTTCCGCCTTGTTGTTGCGTCCAGTTGAGCCAATCGCTCTCAGATACACAAAGATATATGTGCTGGATCTTTCTGCAAATATCAACAAGACAGGACAGGCAAAAACAAAAATTGGTTATTTTTCCACTCACTCACTCGCGCACGCACACACACCTCAGACAGATGTGAACAAAATCACGCACTCCTCGGAGGCCCTAGCCCCCATTTCACGGCTGTCTGTCCCACATCCTCTCGTTCTGCCCCGTTTCACTTCAAGCAAAGAGACGGAAAGACGATGGACAGGACGGAGACACGGAGAAAGAAAAGAATAAAGCTTCTGTTTTTTTTCCTGGCTTCAGTCTGAAGACGTCAACGAGTCTGCGGAACGAAAAGGAACAACGGTGGAAGTTTTGGAAATCCCGTGTCCTAACAGGTTGAGATGTCACATCCAAAACACCGTCGGGGATCAAGAGAGGTGTATCTGCTGCATATGAAAACTAAAACTTCATAAAGAGAGCAAAGACAGGAAACAGTATCTCCACACCGATTGATTGATAGGTGCACTGTCAAACCTCCGTAACATCTGAAGCATTAAGCATCAAAAACATCATATCAAGGACCTCAATGAGAGAACTGGAGACAGCGTAGTAGGTGGCGCCCCGTTTATTCCTATGAATCTTGCTCAGTAGTGCATGAAGCAAAAACGTAAAATTCAGATAAAATCACCCGGATCCTTCCAGCATTATGGGGCCCATTGAGCAAGCGACGTAATCGCGTTTCTTCTCTTTCTTGAACTCATTCACACGAACGGAGGAAGGAAAATAACAAAGGGCTATTCAAGTGTTCGGACTGGAAAGTTGATTTACCTTCATGAAAAAAATGTGCTGCTTATTTATAGACGTCTCTTTCCCATTGTAGGGGGAATTTATTTTGGGGCCCAATGGCATCACCTGACACGTAAGTTTAATATTTAAAAGTAAAATTTAGCTTCACAGTCCAGCGCTCTCCCTGAGGGCTTGCCCATTGCCTCCTCCTTGAACCATGTCACCTACTCTCTCTCCGATATGTCTCTCTTTGTCCTCTCTCTCGCTCTCTCTCTCTCTCTCTCTCTCTCTGTCTCTCTCTCTCTCTCTCTCACACACACACACACACAACCGCCCCGTGGTCGTATTTCTCCCACTCCACCAGCCGATGTAGAAGATGTCTTTTCTCTCGAGCATCTTTCAGCTCTTCATTCTTCCCCCTTCTGTTTGCCTTCATGCTCCATTTACATTCGTGTATGTGCATTTGTATATGTGTGTGTGTGTGTGTGTGAGAGAGAGTATGGCTTGCGTCCACTGATTGTATGCCAAGTCAACCTCCCATAGACCCCTAATGGGTCTTAAATACCCTCTGCTAGCTTTAACTTCAATTCTCCGTACAAGATGCCATCTGTCAGTCAGCGGGCCTTTTTCTAGTCATTATGAAGGAGAAGTCCACCCTAAAACAGAAGTCATGAACACGTTTTCTAGGATTTCGGAGAGTGTAAATGCTTATGTCTCTCCCTAAAGCTTGAAATCTCTTGAATTCAGCTTCCCAAATCTTCCAGCTCCTCTCACTCGATGCTACGATGCTGCTGTGAACACACCTCCACGTGGCACCACCTGTGTTGTTTATTTTTTGTGGATTTTGAATTAATCAACAAATATAAACGTGGTTTTGACGAGATGTCTTCCAACTCAAGCTTTACTTCACTGTTCTTTGTAAATTCATTTTTAAGGTGGAATTTGCCTTCAACTTCCTCTGCCAGCTGTTCTCAAAGTCTAAAGCAAACGTGTTTTCACTCTGGGTTTCCACAGCAACTCTCCCATAGCTAATATGAGGTGTAACTTTACTTTCCTGTGTGTGTTTTGGCTTCTCGGGCATCCTCTGAGCACAAAATATAAGTATAATAAGTAACAAATGTGGCAGAATTTAACATGGGTCATTTGGTGCACTATTACTCATATCATGAAGCACACACACAGTCTGTCCCCAAACCAGAGTACAACTATGTGAAACTGAGTATTTGAGGATGTGGGCTGCCTTAAAGTATCTCAGTTCCTCAGTTTGTTTAATGTAATTAAGACAGAACTCCTCAGTGTTAGTCCAACAGTAACACACGATGGGAGGAGGGGGAGAGGGGGGGGGGGAAATGGTACAGAGAAATATTGGTGATAATGAGGGAAAGTGTGCAGGCAAGAGTGCGTGAGTGATTATTATTGTCACCATTGATTAATATCATATTTTAATTATTTCAAAAGTGAACTGTTAAAATTAAACTACTTGTATGATAATGCCAGTAGGGCTGGATATTGAACCTAGTTTTTCGGTAGAGACTGAAATGTGTATCAAAAACTGTACTGAAAGCTCGCACCAAGTTTTTGATCACATAATTCCTAATTTAAAAAAAGAAAAATTGAAAGTTAGTTTTGGTTCTTGTACGGCTGGTTAGACACCATTTCATATTCAAGAACTTTAGCTTTTTGTTAAGTAAAGGGTTTGCAGAAAACAGTCAAAGTATCAATTAAAGTGTTTTTATATCCATTCGTAAAGTCAAATATCATATTGTATATTCAAAGGTACACGAGCCTACGTGACTTCTTAGTTTGTCTAGAAACCTGAAAAATAATTATGGCAATCAAATTAAATACTAAATGTTGTGATTTGCAAAGCTGTTTGGTACTAGTTAATTACCCAAATTCAGAAATATTAATGCATTTCTATCAAACAACTATCCTGTGCGTCCTGGAAAATAGTTGAACAGTTTTCCAATGAACGAACTATAAGTTATTTATCAGCTCCAAGAACAGATAACAATGGCATCTGAAAAGGCTGAGTTATGTTCAGGATCCCATTCACGTTCAAATGGTAGCTCATGGATGAGTCACCTCAAAGTCACGTCACATGGTAGCACAGGAAGACTTTACGAGACCTTCATTTTTGCCCAACTGGTTTTTAAACAGTTGCATTTAGTAAAAATTGGTTTGCATGTTTGATTCCGTTGCTGAAGTTGATGTGTAATTTCAAAGAATCAGAATCAGACCGCACGTAAGAGATGATTTCATAGATATTTTATAGCCATAGACTGCACAACCTTTAAATCAGACTTCCACTTGGAGGAACGTATGAGCGTATGGAGCGATCCCCGTCTGTCATACCAGCGAGGTCGTCACTGAACGAGTCCTGGAAAAGTCCTGGAAAAGTCCTGGAAAAGTCCTGGAAAACGATTTCTCAATCAATTTCAGCATTGAAGCAAGTGAAGAAGCGACTGATGGAGTGAACACGAGGCGGCGATCCAGCAGCGAGAGTTCGAGACATGTGAAAGGCATCATTAGAGTGTGGCTTAAGGGAGATGCGCCCTGCACCCCCTCACGCAACAAACACCCACCCTGCACCCCACCCCACCCCACCCCACCTACAACTGAAAGGAATCCTTCGCATCCTTCGCCGCATAACTCACAGTCCCTCACACGCAATTACAACGACTCTGCATTCTCACGGCAGAGGGGTTAACCTCTCCAAAACCTCACACACACACACACACACACACACACACGATGCATAAATGATTGGGAGGAGGAAGAGGTGGAGAGGGGAGGAAAGAGGAGAGGAGAAGAGGGATTAAGAAAGAGGAGGGAGAGGCAGGGTGCACGACAGATGGAGGGACACGGTCAAAACTTCATCAAACAGCCGATCACCGAGAGGAACAGATAGATAAACCGAGATATCAAGACTTTAAAGCCAATGTGAGCCAATATTTGAAAGGTGAATACATTTCTGACATACCACATATTGGTCATTGATAGATTTATTTTAACATAAACTAACAGAGGCAAGCAGAGGTTTTGATGAATGTCCCTTTAACGTGGATATTACTGTTGATAATTGTGACCAAGAAAAATACTAAGCAGGACTTTTTACCATTGAATAAGATATTTCAAATTAATATTGGCCGATAGATAGAAGGACAGATAGATAAATGGATGAGGAGAAAAAGAGTAAGAAAGACTCGACCCGGAGGGTGAATGGGTGTCGTTATTCATGTCTGATCAGAGCAGTTAGCTGGGGAGCTGTGTACTTCTGAATAGACAGCTTAGTGGCCATTATGCGGTCTGGAGGATTTGTCCTGTTCACTATTGTTACCCTCAGGAGGTAGCGACACACACACGCACATGCACACGCATGCACGCACGCACGCACACACACACACACTAACGCAGACACACATGAACACACACTCTCTTCCTATTTCTTACTTTGATTTTCTTTCATTTCATACTTTATTGCTGTATGTCTCTATCGCAGACAAAGACAGATGCACCTATGGCTTAAACACAGGAACACACACACACACACACACACACACACACACACGCACGCACACGCTGTGCCCACCCCCCACCCTGTAACTCAATAGTGGGCCAACCTATTGACAGACCTGCTTGTTCGCTGAAGGAGTCTTTTCTCATTAGGGCTGGGATTTTGTCGCTGGCCCTGCAGGCTCCATTGTTCCACTCCAGAGCGAGTTATTAGGCCTCCCCGCTGTAACAACCCCCCTGCTGAATAGACCTGAGAGGAGTGGGGAGCCTGTGAAGGGCAGAACAGGGTCTGGCAATTAGCAAAGACATGTTTGAAGAGAGGAGGGAGATGAAAGAATGGAGGAATCAAGGAGAAAGAGAGCGGACCTGCGCTACAAAAAGGTTTCTTTTGAAGTTTTAGAAACTTTTGTCTGCTTTTTTGCTGCTCCGCTGTTGCGCCGTCATCAAAGCCAAAGACTGGTTCTTCAACACGCAACATCCCTCCTCCTCTTCCCTCTCTTCCCTTTCTTTTCTCTCCTGTTCTTCGCTCTCATTCGTTACTCTTCTCCCCGAGAATGCACTTGTGCCAGCGCTGAAAAGCCCTGTATCTTCAGCAGCCGCTTTGATGTCTTAATGACGACGTGAAGAGCGAATTATGCTCAGAGATCCCCTCCCCCCCCCCCTCCCCATTTCCTCCCCCTCCCCTTCACTCTCCTTTTGTCGCTCTTCAGATTCCAGCAGTCACATCTGGCTTTTTCCAATTCCACCTCACTGACAACGAGCAGGCGGGATGCAACGGGAAGAAGAAAAAAAAAAACCGCTCGCATTCAGAGGGAAGAAAAAAGCAGCAGGCATGGAAAAACTTGTTCCACTTATCAAAAGGTTTATCAAAGTTGCAGCTATGTTTCCCAAAGCCAGTGTTTTATCTGGATTCGATAAAGCTTTGTTGACTAGTCAGTGTTTTCTTGTCATGCGGTCGTAGAAGGCGGGTAGACTAAACTGTTGTTTTTTCACAGCCATATCTCAGCTCCAGGAAGTTTGATAAAGATGCTTTTATCGCTTGTATTTTTAAACATTTAACATAGCTGAGGTGAAAAAGGCAGACAAAAACATACTGATTACAGAAAATGACTGCTGACTGAAATATCAAATGAAATTATGTGTAATTTGAAACAGACAATGTCACTGTAAAACGAAAAAAGAAATGAGCTCTAACAGACTGGTTTTTGTTCGGAGTCATCAGGTGTGCGTGTCTGCGTGTGCTTACTTGTATAATGTAGCTGCATTCCACTGCATTATATTTCACATAAAAGCATACACAATAAGTTTTCGCTGTGTTCTCTGGATAAGGGGTGTGTGTGTGTGTGTGTGTGCGTGTGCGTGTGCAGTTTTCCCCCATGGTTCTTAGGCAAACACAGCGATGGTTCTGCGGCGCCTCTGCTATCAGCCTGGAGTTTGATCAGTGTGACAGCATGCTGAAAACTGATACACACACACACTCACTCACACACACTCTGGCTATGACCACAGTCTCTTCTCCGCATTCCTCTGCTCTGACTCTATACTGCATTTGTATACATCCATGTATACTACATATTTAGGTTTAAGGATCTGTTTTGTTTTGTTGTCTCTTTTTTTTTTTTTGGTCCAAACTTCCGAATATTCATTTCATTCTACTGTGGCTCATTCTGTACAGAGCACACTCAATTTAACGCCTTTGAAATTCCTTTAAACTCCAGGGGTTTCGAGCTATTACAAGACTGTCCACGCTTTCGTTCAAGGCTAACACCCTTAGACAATTTTTGTTTGGATGGACGTTCCAAGCGCTTCGTGCCAACGTCGGTCGGATTTAAGCCGCCGTGACGAGCCGAGTGTGTCATTTTCGGTTCTCGGCTGTAACTTTATTTGGCCCGAAGACCAAAGCCCCCACAACAAGTGAAAACAGAAGTAAGAAGAAAGGAAGGCAGAGCAGAGGATGTGTAGATGCTGTCAGACATGTCGTTAAACGATGAAAACAAGCCGCAGAGTTAAGCTGCTGTCAGCCCCCGCAGACCTTTTCCTCCGACTTCACTACTTCACTACTGGATCCATCCATCTGAGTCTCTCAGCGCGCGGTGACTTAAACGCCACTGCGGCACAAAAGAAACGCAGCATTGTTTTTAAATTGTTAAAACTGTGTTTCCTAATGTGTGCAATCGGGATTAGAAAGGAAGCTCAAAGGGGCGAGAAATGTCGATGACCTTGGGGGGAAGAGATTTTTACACGACAGCAGCTGTGTGTGTTGAGTATTTACACGAGGACACTTACGGACTTCTTTATACACCGATTTACTCAGTTTTACCCAGTTTCAGAGTCTGAACTTGGAGCATTCGTGTAAGCAAACAAGACCAAACATATGCAATCATGTGCCCCCGCTGAGATGCTCTTCAGACAAACACTGACTATTGGATGTGCGTAAGTAGCAAGAGAGCATCCCACTGGGTGCAGATGAAAATTTGCATTATTATTACTCCGCAAACAGCATTGAGCAACACAAATGAAAGATGAACAAAGCAGGCCTTGGGACGAGTCATGTTGAAACATCGCCCGGCGGCGCATCGTGATGAGCGGGTTGGTTTTACTTTGTCGTAAATAGTTGATCAAAGACAGCCTGTCAGCATGTAGCCTCACATAGCGGAGAGTGCCAGCATCTTTGAAGTCAAACCAGACAACCGCATTTTCTCAACACCTACTCTGAAAAAAGGGCACGCACACATGGGCGCGTAAACGCATTAGCGAGCGCGCATGCAGATCCATGCAGGAACAATCATACACGTGCAGAGCAAACAAGCTCAAGCGCACGTCGGTGCACATGCATGTGACAGAGCCACACTTAAGAGGTCCAGGAGCGGCTTTCGGAAGCGTGACTTGTTTTTAGGCCTTCCCGACGTTCCAACGGGGATCTCAGTTTAGAGCAGAGAAAGGCAGACCCGGGTCACGTAGATGCCACTAATCATTTATAAAGTGTTGAAACAGATAATGTAGTGTCAGTGAATCTGACTCCAATAAGGATTAAAAGTCAACGTATATCTGCAGCATTCATTTGCTCTGCAGCTTAAAATGTATTCACTTTTATAACCAGTATGTTCATGTAAAAGTATCGAACACGTTACTTTTTTTAGGAGCAAAAAGTGATGAAACTGGGATGTTGGCTTGTAGTTTTGTATTTTGCGTGATGTATTTACAACTTCAAATACCTGATTGGATTGACTTTGTCTGCTTCTACAGGAACGTATGTGCTCCAAACCTGTTGTAGGATAGTTAACCTGTCAAATGCTTTGTATCAAGTATTTATTTGTTGTTTTATAGTTAATAGATAGTCGTGGTTTAACAGTTTGACGCATCAGATAAGAAAGGACTCTGGCTGCAGATGAAATTAAATGAAAGATCATCGGGAATCATGGATGAACTGTCAGTAATAAAGAGTGGGTGAGTCTAATAAGAATAGTGAAGTCGGTGGGATTTGAGAGGGAGAGCTTGTCCAGTTTGCAGGAAACAAAAAATGGAAATGTTCTTTTTGGTCTTCTCCACCTGGCGTGGGCCCTCAGAAGTTGTGATCGCCCCTCCAGCCCGAGGAGTCCAAATGAATTCGGGGATGTAAGATGAGAAAGAGGTCAAATGGGGAGAAAACTGCTAAAGTACTAATGAGTAGATATTTAACTGGAGTATAATTTGATACAGTGGAGAGCAGGGTGGGCGAGGGAGAGAATGATCTCGAGTTCAAAGTCGTGAGCCGAGGCCGGCGGTGTGCGTTTCAAAGGCGGCGCGTGGCGATGGATGTGAGAGATTCGTTAATTTCGGCGAAGTAAAGTTCCGCCTTGATGTTTACTAGAGTTACACAGGCAGCAGCTGGACGATCGCACATGTACATGCATTCACACACGCGTACACAGGCACCATGACAGCACACACACACACGCACATATGCACTTCAATGCAAAAGATGTCCATGCACGAGTAAGTGCACAAGTAAATGCAGGCAGATGCACCGATGCACACTCAATAATACACATAGCGTTCACATGTTCACGTGCATTGAGACACATGCTCATTCACAAACTGAACCACCTTTTATGTGAACGTCCAATCAGCGCTGATGGTGAATGTAGTCGATTTGAAGCGATAAACTCCTCAGTGCGTACTATGTTGACCCTGAAAGCTGCCGTCATTTGACGAGACAGTGACGTAGTGACGTAGTGACGCCCCTGGAAAGACGGGCAGCTCAAAAATGGAACTTCCTTGTTCTCTTTGCTTTGCAAGCAATGCATCCTGGTACATGTAGGCACTGCCAGCACGGCTCCGCAAGCAGGAGAAGTCAGCTTTTTCGGTCAAAATTGCACACACTGAGGAACTTATTGCTCATCCACATCAAAGGTGGCGGAGTCTCCCTTTAATAGTAAATGTAAACCCACATACATTATCAAGAAAACATACTTTCTGCACAAATACACTTGCATTCAGGAACAAAGACTCATATTTAAACAACTTTCTTTATTCTATGAATATACACAATAATTGTCTTGTTTTTTTACCTAAACTCTTTGCTTTTTAAGATAACATGGCAGTTTAAAAATAATATACAGGCCACGAGCACATTAGTAAGTTTTTTTTAACCATCCATCATCCTGGTTAAAGAAGTTTCTGCCTCCTGTTGTCTAGTGGACTGTCACACAGGGGAGAGGCTACACTTTGCTGATGGGGACATCATCTATTTTTGGGATATGACGATCAATTTTATAAGCGAGGATGGTTTGAGGTTGGAGCAAATTGCTAAATATATCTGACCCGGTGGCTCTTAAACAGACCGTGCACCTTCTGCATCCCCTCCAGGCATAACGCACACAGACGGTAGCAATTCTTTGTTTTACTCTCTAAAAGAGCGGTTCCCAAACATTTGGTCTTGTAATTCCTTTAAAACAAAGCTGGGAGTACATGTGATCCTCTGTAACAGGTTGCACACGTCTACAGTTAAGTTTAGAGGCCTTAAAAAGTCCAATATTCTGAAAGAAGAAAATAGTCGTGGTTTTGCGTAAAAGAAACGCTATGTTTTTCTCTAGATTCATCTTGAAGACTTGAGTTATCTCTCAGTTTGTTTGTGTGATTCAACCCTCAGGTAGCTCTGTGCTCTACGTTTCTAAGAATGCCTTTCAAAACTCAGAGACAGCGGATATGGATGTGCTATCATGACATTTAGGCTGTACACAGGTTTTTCAGAGAGAATGACTCGATGTGTTTTTATTTTTTATCTGGAGAGTTACTAAAGACAGGATGAAATCAGACTTAAAAAGGCCTCGTACGTTGGTGTTAGCATCTTTTATTGTATTGTTTCAGGGAACATTGCATGATGCACACCAGCTGGATGTGCGCGTAGGAGATTGCGAGTCATGCAAAAGGCAGTGAACCATTTAGGGTTTTGGTGAATGTCCTTCATCATAATAGTATGATTCTATTATTTAATACGGATCTTGAGAGTGTCATTCTCTGTGAGTTTGTGACTAATCTGCGTAACCTTCGTATACTGTATGTTGTCACACGCACACACACACTGTTTCCTCTCCTGTGATCTCAGAGCCCTCCTGTGAGCAGCGGACACGAAGTGATTCAGTAATTCCACTGAATCATTTCTGTCCTTGACTGGATCTCCTCCGTCATGTTGACCTTCTGAGGCGGAGGGTCAAGGCTTTAGGTTGCAGCTGTGCGTTTGCCAGATTTCTGCGTGGCGTATGTGTTGTCTCCATTTTAGGCAAACCTCCGCCTGTGTTCCACACTTGACCCTGCTGCTCCATCGATGAAGTGTGAACAGTGATGTAAAACAGCTACGTGAATAAGCACACACACTGCACATTCATGCATTAATGCACTGTCAGAGCAACACACACACACACACACACACGCACACACACACACACACGCACTGCACATGCACACACAAATGCACTTGGAAAGAGAAAAAGAAAGAAGGAGGAGGAACGCAAGAAGTGGTCTTTTATTCTGTGGCTTAGAAAAACTAAATGAACTTATCCAGATGCTTTTGTTGTACAAACACACACGCGTTATATCAACACACACACACACACACACACACACACACACACACACACACAGAAAACTTGATCCCTAACTGTATGTTTTCAGAACTCATAAACCCCATCACTGTGTGACGTTTATGAGCGAGTGTGTGGAACCACTTGTGCCTCGTGCCTGTGTGTTATTTCATCGCTTTGTTGATATGTTACACTCTGACACAGTCCATGTTCGGCGTTGGAAGCGGCCGAGGTGCTTCGTGTATATTCTCACTGTTGGTTTTCTCAACATTTTTCATGTCATAACCAAACGCAGGCCTTGTTGTTAACCCAAACTTTACCGCCAAGGGCAAATGGCCCGTGCCTGGCCACAGCGTCGGAAAATACACCAGAGTTGAATCTTGGAGTAACTCTGCCGGAAAATGGATCTGGACTTATTAACGCCCCATAAAAACATGGCATTTTAATCACATATTGTGTATTTGGATAATATCAGATGGAGATTGATTGGGCCAGGATTTGTGCTTTGTCAGCTGGAATAGTTGAACTTCTTCCCCTCGCTGCCGCAGTGAGGGGAAGGTTGCAAAACGGTTCACTGAAATTCTTGGAGTCCTAATCAGTATATAATGTGATACTTTATTGATCCCTAGCGGATAAATGTCCTTTCTTTTGCCTCCTTGCAGGGAGGTCAGGGGCCAGGGTCAGCGACAGGAAAGCATAGGGATTTAGTTGCTTACTCAAGGATACCTGGA
Source organism: Ophiodon elongatus (assembly GCA_016806645.1). Classification (NCBI taxonomy): domain Eukaryota; kingdom Metazoa; phylum Chordata; class Actinopteri; order Perciformes; family Hexagrammidae; genus Ophiodon; species Ophiodon elongatus. The sequence goes on along the minus strand of JACSYO010000150.1, from coordinate 3,051,575 downwards.
GGAAAATCCACCCTGAAACACTTTCACAGTTAAAAAAGACAAATTATTGGTGTTGTGCAATACATTTCTTGGTGCACTTTCTTCTATGGTGCTAACATGTTTTCTCCTGGGGATAACTGACCAGATAGACATGTGATGTTTCCAGCAGCTAAAGTAGGGTTTGATTGGACAGAATATGTTGGCTATCTAAACAAATGAAGGTTAGTCTTTTCAACATTTACACCATTTCTGTCTCTTCTGCCTTCACTGTGCCGTAATTGGAACGCTACACAGGAAGCTGTACATACTTCCAGGTTTGAAGACAGGAGTTGGCATTTGTAGTTTTGAAACTACAACTACAACTATAAAACACAACAAATTCAATGAGAGTGATTAAGATTTACAAAATATGAGATACCATAAACAAGAGTGAGTGAGATCAAAGTTATTGCACAGTTGAATGAGTACAGTAACAGGAAGACTTGACTCTCAAAAGTATAGACTAATTATAGACTATATGTATATGCGAGGATGAAAGTATCACTAGTGCAAGGGTGTAATTTCTACAGGCAATGGGAATTCATACTTGTCCACATGTGGGTGGCTGAGATGTCATCCGCACACAATTTGTGTCAGTGCGGACCGTGCACACTACTTTTTTTTTCAATCGAAGTGACGGTTGTTAAGTTGACAAAAAAGTGCTGTTCATCCTGAGTCAGTTTGGACAAGACTAACTAGGCACTGTAAAATATTGTTTGTAGTACCGTAGAAAAGGACAAGAGGATAAAGTGATACAGTGTGATACAGCTGTACCGTAGATCTATAAAAGCTTCAGTGCCGAGGGGCCTGGAACGATTTTCAGCCTGTAGGGGTGGTAGATTTTACTTCCTGGAACAGACTTTTATTGCCATCAGTTTTAGCCAAAACTCTGCTCCCTGGCTTAAATGAGTTACCTGGAAGCATTAGCTTATTGAGGATTAACTCAAGAGGAACTTTGGGGGCTTTGCTGTTCTCACTTAGACTACTTACTGCCTGACCTTCATCTGAAGCCAGCTGCACTCTCCAGAGAAAAAAAAAAAAAAAAAAAAAAAAAAAAACTTAACAGTTACATTGTTGAGGAGTGAAACACAAGAACACCAGATGTTTTGAGCTGTGAAGATGTTAATATTTACTACTTCTGCCATGAAACCGGTTGTTTTATCTACAAGGGCCGTGTGTGCACGTTGTTTGTAGCTTCCTGATCGAGCACATGAGTCGTCGCTGCGCATCTTCAGCTAAACTAAAGGGTGAGCACACAAGACAAAGGCACAGACAGCTGACTTAATAAGGGCCGTGTCCGCAGAAACGCTTTTTTATCTGGGCTGAAGACGCCTGGCTCTCTTCTAAGAAAGATGCGCTTGAGAGCGCTCCCAGCTTAGTCGGCGAGGAAACATCTTGGCAAGTACCATCGTTTTGTTCAGATTCACATCGACTTCATTATCTCACACAGGGAGTTTAATTTGGTCCAGTGTTCCAGACATGAAGACACCATGAAATCCCCAGCAAAACCAATAAAATCAATAGCATACTATACACAATAAGCCCACAACATACTCATCATAAAAATCCTTCGAGAGTTAAAGGAGCGCCTTGTTGGCCAAGTGGTTACAGCGCATGTCATATAACTGCAAAAGTCCTTTGGGACCTTTTGTTGGTCACCCCCTTTCCTTATTTTGTAAGGTTATTCATCATCATGTTGTCCCAATCTGGTCTTGGATTTGCAGATCATTTTTGGTCCATTTCATATTATTATTTTCCGGAATGAGGCAATTTGTCACGCGCACTGGAAAGGTGAAAAAGTGCGTCATCAGTGTCCTTGATGCACACATGGAAAGCGTAGCTTCAAAGGAAGCCGCTGCAAGAGTTGGGGAGAATTTGTGGTGAGCACAGAATCAGTGGTTCGATGGGTCAATGAAGCAATTGGCTCAATCTGTTTAGCTCTCTGTCTTTTCTCCCGCTCTAAAACGGGAACTGTGTCCAATAGATTTTGGGCTTTCCTGTATGCTTAGACTCAAAACCTCTTGACTGAGTGACTGACAGCTGCACAGACAGACTCAGACATGCTGCTGCCTGGCTGTGAGACATGGCCAAGGCCAAAGTGAAGGTAATAGGCCTGACACAAACCAAATATACACTCTCACACACACACACACACACACACACACACACACACACACACACATACACACTGAAGGTTAACCCAAGAGTGGAAAACAGCACCTCTGCCTCCTCAAAGTATGACGCTCCATTATTTTGTCCTCTAAATGTGTGTATATGTGAGTGGAAATAGCTTTTTTCATACATTCACCCTCCTCCCTCATGCAGCCACTCATACCTCACTCACACACACACACACACACACACACACACACACACACACACACACACACACACACACACACACAAACACAGGTGGCTGTAATTAGTATGTTGGGCCCATTCATGGCACAAGATCAAACTGCAGTCCGCTCAGCTTCAGGAAATACAGAGCTCTGCTTAGAGTTAGAAACACACACACACACACACACACACACAAGCTACATATTCATGCACCTTCACTCTTTGATTCTCTAGTTCTCCCTCTAACGTGATGCTGACATACAAAAGGTTTCCCCTGAAAAATGTTTTTGTTTAGTCTGAGACTGAGCTCTGTTTGATTTCACTGTAGAAGCTCGGTGTTTACTTCGGCAGCGAGGGAACACAGAAGTTGGAGAGCAAGGGATTATGGGTCAGATAAAGCTGAACTATTCAACATCTCCAATCCGACTTGAGAATGTACACGGTTGTTTTTTGATGCAGCGGTAAGCAGAACTTACACAGCCGGTCCAGCTGGGCACAAGGTTATAAAAGCAGTAATAATCCTTCTGGAGGAAAAGCTTGTAGCTCTGAGTAGTCAGCTCTTCATATTGTTGAGCAGGCATGTTTCCCTGCGTGCCGCCCTTTTTCAGTATTTAAAAACAAAAGACTGGACCATTTTGTGATGAAATTGTTCATGGTTTTACCATGAATATTGTTTACTTTGGCAACGTTGTGACCATCAAGATCTCGATGGTCAAAACATTGCCTCACTAATATACCTGGGAGCTTGTGATCGACCTCTTTTTCTATTGTATGCTGCTTTAGTCCTAAACCTGTACCCAACGGGGGTTGGAGATGACACCAAGTGCATCATTGGAGCTGGAGGAGCAACCACATACTGCATCCAGCCACTGTCATGTTCAGCAGTTGGTGAAGTCACGTCTTCATTAGAAGATCCTGGGGAGAAAGAAATGTCTGTCTAGTTTAATAAGGGCTGTGTGTTTGGGATTGACCTATTACTTGTGATTGATTTCAGTAGTTATGGTTGATAAGCTGTAGATATTAGCCTTTTTTTCACGGACGTTATGTTTCTGGTGTATTTGTCTGGTTAACCGTTGTCAATGAAACGTGGTCCATTGGTCGAGGAGGAACTACTTTGCATCTATGGACTTCCATTCACTCTGGTCAGCAATCCAAAGTATTATATTTTTTTTTTGCGTTACAGCTAAGCTGCAGTGGATTGTATTATGACTTCAAAGAATTCTTGTGCAATCCTGCTTCGGCTTGGAATACACTCCCATTCAGTCTGACGAGCAGAAAGCTTCACAGTCACTTTCATTACAACCTAATTCAATTGTGACTAAAACATTGCAAATTTTATTCCACTTTCAAAAGTTTAAGGACTGATATGAATCAATGAGGATTTTGTTTTTGGGATCCAAAACTGAAACTGGGAACAATATCAAGTTCCAAGACTTCACATCAAGTGCACTACGGATCGAAATTGTGATCCACAGTTACAGCTCCCTCGTTAAAAAACTGCGAAAAGTCATTAATTCAAGACATTGAAGTGATTCTTGCGCATTATCCTTTCTTAAATATTCTCTTCACGATGTTCAGAGCATTAATATATATCAGCAAAGAAATATTTGCTATGTAAAGACATAGTGGAGTAATGTCTACCTTCTTCTCTGTGTGTGTTGTAATCGAAGCTTCGCTGTGCTTTGTTGACGTAACCGGGGCGACGCATGCTTCTAGAGCTTATTAGTGCTTATAGGTTCATGTGAGCGTGCACTAGCCTAGCACCCATCCTCTGGTTCCCCCTCAGGTTAACACCGTTAGCTCTGTCAGCACTGCTGCCGTTGTTTACACTGTTAGCAACGCTGCAATAGCTGGCGCTATGTTGAAAGCCGTGTGGAGGCAATAGATCTGCTCCAAATATCCAATATAGCACCTTCAAGTAACAAAACCAGCCATATGAACCTCCACAACCTCTTTCTTTAGTTCTTTACCCATGTAGTAACACACACACACACACACACACACACACACACACACACACACGCACACATCCTGAGCCCCCTTAAACCTACCTTCACTCTGAAACTCTTGCCAGCAAACAAAATCAGCCCCATACGAAGAGTCCTATATGAAATAGTTGCTGTGTAAACGTGCGTGTCTATGTTAGTACGTCTACGTGTGTTTGTGTGTTCGTGATTGGCTCACACACAGAGGTTCGTACCAAATAGGTCAGAAAGCTGGAAGCAATTCCAGGCCGAACGTTGACGTGTGTTCATCATATTTCAGAGAGCCTGAGCCCAGAATGGCACGACGTGTAATCGCGTTCGTAAATAGCCTCGTAAAGTTGAACTCGTAAAAGGTTTTGTTGTTGTCTTGGCCCGGTCCAAGGTTGGCCGGTGGACCGGGCTAATATTTAGACCAGAAAACCCTGTCAGGTGTGTGTGTGTGTGTGTGTGTGTGTGTGTGTGTGTGTGTGTGTGTGTGTGTGTGTGTGTGTGTGTGTGTGTGTGTGTGTCAATGTGTATGAGGATGATGAGGGTGGGTGACGAAGGGTAATGAGATCAAATGTTCCAAAAACATTTCAGAGAAAAATATATTTACCTTATGAGGATTTAGTTTAAATTGGTTGTGTGTGATTTAATAAATGTTGAAATGTCATCACCTCAAACACGCGTCACCCTTGTGATGTCTGCCCACTAAATACTCACACACACACACACACACACACACACACACACAAGCTGTTAATCTGTCCTGTAAGCCAGTGTTGCCGCTCATAGCGAGTAGCTGTTAACTATAGTGTACGATTGTCTGTTCTGCGGTTACAGTTAATAAATCTTTCTCCGCACTGTCGCCTTTTTCTCTCCGGCTCTCTGTCTTTTCATCCCTCTCCTGCTGCCTCTTGACCTCCTCTAAAAGTCAGTCAGTTCCCGTCTCGTTCCCTCTCTTTCTCCGTCGCAGCCGCTTTCAATGTCTCTCTCTCATGCTGTTAATGGAGAAGTGTGTAGCAGCCCAAGTTATAATGATTTCCATAAGGCTACACGGCCTCTCCGCAGGCAAGAGCGTAAATCAAAGTGACATGAGTGTGTGTGTGTGTGTGTGTGTGTGTGTGTGTGTGTGTGTGTGTGTGTGTGTGTGTGTGTGTGTGTGTGTGTGTGTGTGTGTGTGTGTGTGCGCGTGCGTGTGTGCGCAACGGGTCTGTAGTGCACGTGTGAAGACGTGGACGCTTGCGTGCACTAACACACATCGCGCTGCCTTCTCTTTAGAATAATGACAACTATGAATTTTTTTGCTCTGGACCGTGTGTCAGAACAATGGATGTACATATTTGGGGCATTTTTACTTTGTGAAATTACTTTTAAGAAGACAATCCTTTGGCCTTAGAGGAATTCTTACAAAGACATTAAACCAAAATGGAAAAACAGTTTCCTTGTGAGGACTGACAAAGTAAAAATCACAATAATATTAAAATTTCAACTAATTCATATTTTTATTATCAATTAATACTTTGACAATCCTACGGTCAAAGATGACCAAAAACATGAAATATTGTATAAATAAGAAAATAATAATATAAATTAATGTATCTTTATTTTTAAATAATTGATTAATCAGTTTAGTCTGTGAAATGTAAAAGATATGTTGAAAAATGCTGATAATCAATAAAGAAGTGATATAAAACATTTTTGCTCGATAAATGATTCCAAATATTTGCTGATTAATTCCGTCCGTCACCTTATCCATTAATCATCTAATAATTTCAGCTCTAAATAACTTTATCCTGACGCACAATAGATCTGTTTTGGTTTCAGCGGTGCAGCACATTAAGGACTTTTCATCCTAAGACCTAACATATCCGACGCCGTGATGAAGGAGCAAATTCCATCTCTTCAAGAAGATTGTTTGATAAGATTGAAAGCACCAGGGAAAAAAAAGTTATTTGAGTGTGTTTTGTTGAGTAAAAATATGATCCTTGTTGTTAATAAATGTCCTTTATTGTGATCTGAACTGAACTGAAATATCATTAACGAAACCTTTTATTTAATTTTATTTATTTATTTGTCTGTCTGTGGTGGTTTGGCTCAATTACTGTCCTCGGTGGATTACATGAGCTGCTAATTACATAAGAAACGCGACCCGTACTGCAGACAGAAACTTTCCACAGAACATTTAAAGTTTAACATTTTAGATCTGGAGCCACAGCCTGTAAATCTAACCATTTATTACAATGACGCTGTGTGTAATGTTGCGACTTGCGGCAATTGAATTTGAGTGAATGTTCCTAAAATGAGTGTGGCTGGAGAGAAAAGTATGTTTGGAACGCGGGCTCTAAATACAGCATGTCAGACAAACACAAGAGACACACACATCATCTTCCCCCCCCACAAACAAAAATCCCTCCGCTGAGCAAAATGTCCAATCTCTCGTGTTATTCCAACAACAGCAATAAAGGGCTTATAACACGAGCTACATGTGGTTTCATGGTTTCCAGAGTATCATTGAACTGATGGAGTTATAATGACAGTGTGTGTTTTAGTCGGGGGTCGGAGCACTGACAGGCCAACAGACGGCTGAAGGCCGAACGGTGTATTTTGCCCGCTGGTTGTTACAGGAGAGGAGGAAGATGGATCGCTGCAAAGAATGGGGTGCTCAAGTTCAGCCCTGCTGCCCAGACTCTTCTGAAACAGTAATCCAATAATCTCTGTGGTGCACCAACCAGAGGTCACGTAGTTGAACAGATTGTGAGCTCCTCGGACAGCCTACATTTTGTGCTCATGATGTCTCATTGTTTAAAGTTAAAGTTACTCTTCTCTGTGTTTTCAGTCACACCGGCTATCACTGCCACAAATAACCTGAAAATGTTAGCTGCATCACCGAATCATCCCTGTTCACTATATTGTATTATTATATGCAAACCCTTCTGGCATGGGGTACTTTATTTACATCGAAAAAAAACTGCAAATTGATTATACATTTAAATAGAAATGTACAGTGGTAGAAGAGTAATTCCTGCTCTCTCAAAGTGAAAACATGATGGATGAGACCTCGTTAAAGTGTTCAGAAATAAATGTTAACATCTATAATTCTGTGACGGCTGCTTACTGCTGATGAAGATCATGTAAGAGAATCGAAATCTTCAAATATGATCGAAAGCTTCAGCTACTTAATGGACCTTGTGGTGGGATTGTTTTTCTAAACCTTTGGTTTCAGGGTCAAGAATGAAACTTTAAAACATCTGTGAGAGAATAAAGTTTACTGTACAATAACTTGCTTGAAACACGACTCATTTAGGGAGTTTATCTGGTGGATTACAGCCAAGTTGAAATCCATGTGAAGACTGAAGATTATTTTTGGGTATGTCTGATCAGTTACACACCATGCAGTTGGGTTAAACTTCAACTTCGGTCAAAACTGCAATCCGCTGCAATATTTATAGCAAGCTGTAAAAAATAAACCCTCCTAGGCTCCAGGTTTAACTGAACAATGCCTCTTCTTCCAGAGTTATGTAAGACGTGTTCACTTGCGGTAGCTCCCGTCTAAATTATGAAGTGAAAGTCTGGATGAAGTGTGAGGCAAGCTGTGTCCGTGTGGAGCCTGCAACTGTGACTGAGGTCAGTTTTAGAGGACTAACGGTGGTTTCTAACTGTGGTTTGCTGTGTTTTGTCAGATACACAAACTCAGCATCAGGCTGGTTTTGGCCCTGATGCTGCAACAAGCAGCCTTAACACATGAACACTCAGAGGCTCTGTCCACATATCCAGTGTCTCTATATTAAAACCTGGAAGGACATGACCCTTTAGGAAAACACTGCCCCCCCTGGACACACAAACACACACACACACACAAACACACACACACACACTGGACTGTTGGGACTCATATTTCTGAGCTCGCTCATTTCCAATTGCTGCCTTTTCTCGGTAGACCTAAATGTAAATACAAGAAGGGGTTATTCAAACACACTCAGTCACACAGGGGTACCCCGCCAGTGAATGTGTGAAATGTAGCACACTGTTGAACCCCCCGCCCCGCCCGCCTGTAGATGAAAAGAGAGAGGAATGAAAAGAAACAAAGAAGAAAAGAGGCAGGAAAATGAAACGCAAAGCACACGTGTGAGGAGGGAGTGAGTGACGGTTCGAATAAGAGAAATACAAAACTCATAAGTGACAAAAGAAGTGAAGTATGAAAGTTCAGTATAAAAGTCTTTATACTAAACTGGGCGGCAGGTAGAGCAGGTCGTCCACTAAGCGGAAGATCGGCGGTTCGATCCCCGGCTCCTCGAGTCTGCATGTCAAAGTGGCCCAAGATACCGAATCCCAAACTCTTTTTCCGAAGGCCGTGCCATCGTTTTGTGTGTGTGTGTGTGTGTGTGTGCGTGTGCGTGTGCGTGAGTGTGTGTGCGTGTGCGCATGAGTGAATGAGCATTAGTTTCGGTGGCATCCCTTGTGGCAGCCTCTGCCATCATTGTGTGACTGTGTGTGAATGATGTAGTGTAAAGCGATTTGAGTATAGATACAGAGAGACATCCTCTCACATCTTGAGCAAGCACAACTTCAAAGAGATACATCTGGGACAGGACAAGATGAACATTAATCAGAAACATGTGGTCCAAAAGCTCATGGTAAAAGTTTTTTTGGCCCTGATCCGAATCTTTTAATATTGGGTAGCTGCCGATGCCGAGTCCAATGAGAAATTATTAAAGATGTATCTGACACATTGAAATAACAGCTGTAGCCTACTTCTATGTGACACACCTTATTTTCCCACAAGCTTGATCCAAACACTCATGGTCTTGGTTCCAAAGTATTAAAGTATTGTTTTTTTAAGAATGAACGATAAAGTGGGAGAACGTGACTCCTGAAACTGACGCAATGCGATAAGCTACAGAGGAGACTTATCACTCGTCAGTGTGTGAGTGGTGCTTCTTACCGCACAAGCAATCTTTGGCCGAGTATACGGCCTAAAAAGGAGAAGCAGCTACTTGACTGTTTTGTCCTTTGCTCTTTGCTGATGAGAATTGGCGTCAAGAGTTTAGCGAATCTGTCCAACCTCAACATCCAAACTCAGAGTCACTCACCGATGGGCCCAAATCAGTTTTCACGTTCACACACTCTTAATTTTCACTCGCATTTGCAGCCAAATGCTGCACTGCAGAGTCCGGCTGCAACACTAGCGAGCTCAGGTGGACAAAACACAGCACTGATTCGACTGTGATCGACTTTATTTTAGCCAATCAGCCCTGACACTGATTCTTGGCTCGGGAATTTAGTATATAGCTGCCATTATCTTATCAGTTATTGATACTGTGAAAACGCTCGCTTGTACTTGCCTTTGTGTATTTGTGTGTGTGGGTGTGTGTGTGTGTGTGTGTGTGTGTGTGTGTGTGTGTGTGTGTGTGTGTGTGTATTAGTTGTTGGAATCACCAGCCAAAGTATCTGGCCGAGCATTAGAAGGTGGAAGGGGATCAGATGAAAGCATTTTGTTTATTGAAAACACCTGAAGCAGGGAGGGAATATGTTTTCTACTCTGTGTGTGTTCAGCTTGAACCAAACAGTGAAACATTAAAAGTCTCTCCTCCCCCCCAACTTTGCACTCGTATAACAGAACTAAAGAAAGGTGTAAAACTGACTGTGCTGGCAGAAACTGTTTTGAAGCCAGGGTGTCTAACGTGCTGACTCGGGATTTGCAGGTTTTGAAAGATACTGTTACAGTTTGACTCTCTAGAAGACTGGACGGCTCTCAAAGAACATACTGTGGATAAATAGATATGTACGATATCAGGAGTCTTCTGTGACCAAGTTATGTTCAAGGCAATGGTGTTAATAAAACTATAGTTAGTAACATTGAGTTTGCTCTCTGGACGTTAGCTTCCTCTTTAAGTCCCGAGTGAAGTGATAATGGAGGAGTGAGCTGGGTTTAAAGTCAGACAAGGTGGTAGGTTTTCTGTTGTCGGTTTCTGATGCGTCTCTGCATCGGTATCACAATCTACAGCCTCTGTACATGTACGTGTTTTGAATTTTGGAAATACTTTGATGCCTTGGATGCACGGCTGCACTGTATGGAGAAGTGGAAGCGCTCCAGCCCCCCCTCTGTGAAAGGGTCTGCAGGAGGTCTGCCAAGTAAGGTTTACAGGCTCGCACCAAGCCTTTGGGGGGGGGGGTTCTCTAGCTGTTAAGAGTGCGAAACCATGCCACCACCCCCCACCCCCTTAGATCAGACCCCCATGCCGCTAGGCTTCAAACGCGCTGCCCTTTCTCAGAACACGGCGTACATGTGGCAGGAGGGAGGGATGAAGGAGTGAGGTGCAACGGGAATACCCGCACCTCAAGTTACCACTTAGTTAAATAACGCGTGCCCCCGCACATGCACTGACACACCCATACAGGAATTCATATCACACTCTCTCGTGCACACACACACACACACACACACATAGGGCCTGCAACACGCGGCCTGCCTGCGTGCTATTAATACCAGCCCCGAGGATGCAGGTCATGCCTCGTATTTGCATTTGAAATGCGTCTTTCACTCCATCGTCCAAATAGTGATGCTCAGAAGACATTTGGCGCCGCATTAAACACTGAGCTTTCAGGTGGTCGCAGATCCGTATTTGTACCAACATGCAAGATGAACATATTAATTTCCAAGTACGCGCTCTCACGTATTTACTGCAGGTGGTCCGAGGCGATTTGATTCTCTTTTTTCTTTCTTTCCATAACTACCATCAGGCTTTGGTTGAAGTTTCAGGTTCAAGCCAAGTTACCCCCCCTCCCCCCCACCCTCCCGTCACGTATTTTGACAGACCTCATATTGCTCTGTATCAGCTCCCCTCCCCACCTCCCTGCTCAAGGGCCCCTCGGATACATTGGTTCCATCTTGAAGCGCTCCGTAGCGTGAAGGCTCAGACAGATGTTTGTATCTTTTTGATAATGAATTTGGGAAGACATGCCGAGGGAGTGAAACCGATACACCAGCGAGAGAGCAAAAGCAATATGATACCGTGGAATATGATATAGGCACATACAGTATGAAGGTATTTTAGGAAGGTATTCCTAAAATGGTAGTTAGGGGATTTTTTCTTTTTTAAAAGTTCTCATTTAAGATGTTTATGGCACAAATTTATGATCTTGCGTTCTCAATGGCTGGGAGTCAGGCAGGAGTCATTTTAGAGTTAAGGGTAGAGGCATGTCGGGGGACTTGTAGCATTAATTTCACAGCTTTCATCACCAGTGAGCTGCAGTAGCAACAAGTCTCTGGCAGAGTGACACCAGAGGACAGACGTATCATGTTATTTGTCATTTGGTTTTTGCTGGTTTGACGAGAAATTTGAAGTGACTGGTGGGGTGTTGAGGGCAGAGAGCTGCTGGATGGAAAGTACGTTTTTGAAAGCCAGAAGTGACTTTTTCCTGCCAGTTGTAACACCTCGCTCTCACTTTTCCACCAGATTTTACCTGCTACCTGCAAACCAGATGTGCACTGAAACATTGTTATTGTTAAAAACCTTTGACTTGAAGTAATGCGGACAGTGAGACTTTTTTACCTGATACTTCAGGGAACCGATCCACCGGTGTTATCGGCCCGCTTTTCTCTGACCATTATGCTTTTTTTTTACCTTTAAAAAAACCCCTGTGTATTCTAACTTTCTCCAAATGTCGAAGTGCTAACAGGGATGCTTCTGCATTCTACCTCCCTAACTGGTAACAATCTGCATCCAATTTGAGAGGGCAGACCAATGTATCGCTGAAATCTTGAATTTATGTGTGTACGAACAAACCATCACACCTCATGACCCCATGCTGAAACAGCTGCATCTTATGAAACAGCTGTCAGATGCTGATAAAAGACAGACAAAGTCATCCTTCTAAATAATCCATCCTAACTCCCATGCAGTCCATGTCTCTTTTTTTTTTAGCTTGTAGCACATACACCCAGCTGAGTTTTGTTACAAGATCAATCTTTATTTCACTGGCGCAACAAGTGGGTGTGGAAACCATGACTTCATCACTGACGATTCAAAGCACACATTTATATTTATATTTGTCTGATGGCGGGAGTTTGCTGCATCAGCTCTCTTTCTATAGCATATTACTCATCATCCGCTATTCCCAAGTTGTCAATTCCCTAATGATGCTTTCTCTCTCCCTCGCCAGATGACTCCAGTTTAAGAGGTGGAGCAGGGACGGCCAATGGTGACTCCGAACACGCCCCAGAGCTGGCGGGAAAGCTGGGTAACCGCTCACAACATCTCTCATCTCAACACTGCAGGCATATAAACTTTTGAAAACGAGAAGGAGGCCTAGAAGGGACACTTTAGATGGCTGGGAGTGTGTAACATTTCAAAAAGTACAGTAGCAGATTGTGCAATAAACACCTTGCACACTGTCAGGGAGGCGGGGGGGGGAAGGGGGGGCCCACACACAGACACACATCAGGGTGTTTGTTTGCTCAGATAATTGGCTCTGACAGAGTGGAGAGCAGTCTATTTGTGTGAGGTGTGATTTGGTGGGACACATTCCTTCCTCCCCACCCCCCCGCCCCCCTAAACCTCCAGAGTCTCGCCGGTCACCCTGCCATGTAACTTAACCCTTCTTTCTTTGCTTTATTTGTTCTCCTCATACCCAACTCTTCCCTTTCTTCCTCTCTTTCTCGCCGTCATTAAACGCTCACTCGCACTAAAATGTCAACAAACAATTACTCTCTTTGCTTTTTCACACACATTCTTTCTCTTTATTTATTTGCCTCTTTCTGCTCTCACACAACCAAACGCTCACACTCACTGCTTGAGCGAAGGCGGCGTTCAAACCAACTTCAGCTCCCGTATTTATTTGAATGAGGCCGCTCCGGCGATGCAGCGCTGTGCCACAACGTTCTCCGTCAGAATGCTGCATGGCCAATGTGAACAGAGTATTTCTGCTGTTTACTACGTGATCGATGGCTCAGTGATATTGTTCTAAGTTCTTCTTGTTTTAAAATCCTGCGTTTCATACCGCTTTCAAACACATTAAGCTGTTACTCCAACTGGACATCCCGGGTTGTATTTTATCGATAAATATACCGACAAAATCTTCACAAACTTTGTACAAACTTAACCTTGTTTTAAAGGAATTGTAAACTGGAGCTTTAACCTGGAGCCAGTTAGCTTAGCTTAGCAAAAGAAAAGCTGGCTCTCTCAAAAGTAAAAACAATGTGCCTCCCAGCATGTTTGTAAGTTTTTTTTAATCACATAGAGATAACCGTTTGTTCATGGAAACGTATGTGCTATAACTACTGCAGCGTCTCAGCTGGTTGAAAACTCACTGGTTGAATCACCACTCTCGGCTGTTGTTAACCAAGAAATAGTTGTAACTCCTTTATAAAACTACAACTTTACAACCTTACAACTTAAACAATATATGTGGTAATTATTAAGCGTTAGAGGTGTTGTCAGGTGTATTTTTTAACAGTGGAGAGAACCAGGCTAGCTGTTCTCCCCCGTTTCCAGTCTTTATGCTAAGCTAGGCTAACTCTCTCTATCCGCCTTAATGCAGACGTTGAAAGTGGAATCAATATTCTCATCCACCTCTCAGAAGAAAATGTGTCCAGATAAATGTAATCCCGATACTGATGTTAACCCTAAACCCAAATCTAAACTAATCCTGTCAAAAATTAACCAAAATTACCTAATTTAGCAAAAACAATCACCTCATCTGAGAATCCAACTTGGAAACCGCGAGGCTCTCTCTCACTCACACACACTCGCTCCCTCTGTCTCTCTGTGACACACCCTCGGATCAAAGGCGGTCCGTCGGAGGGTCAGCAGTATTTTTACACAGTGAAGTGTGGCGTTCAAGTGGCCCCTGAGACCCAGAACAAGCCTGCCCTTTCGCCCGCTCTGGCTCTCACCTTCTCGCCTCTTCCCGCTCTCTCAGCTCGCCCTCTCGCTGTGTTTCCCTTTCATTCTGCCTCTTCCGAGTGCCCTCTCGCTTACCTTTTACTTTTTTTTTATTGTTTTGACTCCCATCGCTCCTTCTCTTTGTTCTCAATTTCTTCGCCGTCACTCCAGTTTTATTCGTCTCTTTTTAGCAATCTGTCAGTCTGTGCGCGCTAACCCTGAGTTGAACTGCTCTCGTTCTCTCTCCATCTGTTTTCTCCTTAACTTCTGTTTGATTTGGTTCAGCTTAGACAGTATAAATCAGTTCATTTTAGTTGCACTTTGCTATATTTTGTTCCTCCTCGAGTCTCATCTTTAGCCAATAGAGTTCAGCTGCACTTTGCTTTGGCTCTTCGCTCCTCTTCTCAATTCGTTTCAGCCTAAGCCGTCTCGCTGAATCCATGTAATCATCAAAGAAAAACATTGCCAAAACATTAAAGTATTAATCACTCTCTTATATTTATCCTCCACTTTCTGTTGCATGTAATGACTCAATCTGGTCACAGTTCAGCTGTAGTAGCTGGGGAGGGATGTTTGTTCTGTCCTCCTGTCCAGCTTCCTGCCGGTCTGAAGAGGACTTCATTCCACCTAGTAATGTAGCCGTAGTGAAATCTCCACGTCACATAACTCTCCCCCTAGTTTGTTTACCCAGAGCTAGAATAATAACTGTGTCCAAAGAAAGAGGCGCAACTGCAGTAGTTTCAGGGAGATTTATCGCCCCAGTTGATGGCTATCTGCTGTGGCCAGAACATGAGGGCTGTAAAATCAAGCGCTCCTGTGAATGATTTCCTCTCCTCCCTCCCTACTGGATAGTTGTTTTTTTTTCCCTCTTTGATCTGCGTTCACCGCTCCCTGATTGTTGTGTTTTTTAAAGCAAGATATATGTGTATGAATAGATTAGGGCCCTCTAAGTCAATTAGTCGACTAATCGGTCAGCTGTAATGATTTTTTAATGCTTTTTTTTTTCCATGTTGAAAGGCTTATTTCCAAGAACCTTTTGAGCACATCTCTGGTAAACACAAGATTCAGAGTTGAGCTTTTGTGTGATTCTTTGTGTAGAAACTCTGTTTTACAGTCCTATCGATTAAATCAACTAATCGATGAGTCGACAAATCATATGAGTGTTTGTCGACCGACGATTTCCTCGGTCGAGGACAGCCCGAGGTTAGATGGGATTTGGTTTGGATAATACATCTTTGAATGGCGGGATGGGGTTAAGTCATGCAACTACATGCAGGGATGTGGCTAATGAAATAGGTGTATGAGGTTAACTGTCCATTTAATGTTTTGTGTGGACGGATTTGCATGAATGAATGGATGTTTGGTGTGATGCTAAGTCGCTGTCTGGCTTTTTATGACTTGTGCACAGATGTGCATTCATGACCGGATATTTACAGTGACGTTAGATAGCTGTCTAGTGGGTTTTGCGGCGGGATCTTAAGAATGCGTGATTTGAGGCCAAATTCATGACTTTTTTTTAAGAGGCGTACAACCCTGAGGCCAGAGGTGCTGGATCCATGTAAAATAAGGAATCTGGCGTGTGTGTGTGTGTACGTGTGTGTACGTGTGTGTATGTGTGTAGCTTCCCGTGCATGTGAGTAAGTCTTTTGTGTAGGGGGGAAAAGGAAGTGATTCAAACATTTTTCTTAAACAAACAATTAGGTTTATTACAGCAAATTAGGTTGTATATACCGAGAGGCACGCTGCCATATGTTGTTACAGCACAACATGGAATTCTTGGCTCTGCCTGTAAAGATGACCTCAGCCAGTCTGACGCTCCTTACACTGCAAAAATGTGTCCATCTAACAAGTTACCAATTTTAGTTTCCACTCATTCTCTGCAGACTGAGATGATGCAATTTGTCCCTAATTCCATCGTTCTTGTTTAAAAAGTTTGTAGAGACAGATCCAAACGTTGACTCAAGGAGCTATGAACGTACTCGCGTGTAGAAGACGGCAAGGTTATTATTAACTTCAAAGAAATTGATTTCATGGTGTGTAGTTCGAAGGTTACACACCACTGCGGAATATTGGCGGGGTAGAAAATGTATTCGTTGTCACATTAGTTGCTGCAGACGTCTGCGTGCGTAACCGACGGTTCAACCAGTGAAACATCAGGAGGGAAACGACCACAAGGAAACAACGAGACACACAGCAGGAAGCCAAACTAACATGCATACAATATCTGTGTGATCAGAGAGGGTTTCTAAAAGCCCCGGAGAACCCTCTGGAGAACGCTCAGTGCTCCCTCCTGACATCTTGAGGAAATGTATATATCATTACCAAACAGTAATTATCAGATACGTCTTTCATTCTTCTTTCGAAGATATACTAAAACAATGTGAAGTTTATCTAATTTAAAAGGAAAGCTGCCTTAACTACTACCGCTTGCCCAAATAGGTAGAAGAATGGAGGTGGAAAAAAGATTAGTTGTAGGGTTTAAGGAATAAAATACAAAAAAGCATATAATCTTGATGTCTTCAGAATGCAAATAATGTTTTTATTATATATATTAAAAAAAGATGTACTTTTCTTGAGGTAAAGAGACAGTAAAAGCTGTATCTCATGTGGCTTAAAACATCTCTGAACCCTCCCTTTGTGCAGCGGCCTCTTCAGATAACGTGGCTTTGATCGCTCTTTACGTCTCATAAAAGTCTCACATAAGAATGTTTGATGAGCTCCACGATCTTTACCAATCTGCTCTCTTTACCCTGGTTTGAAGAACAGAACACAGCTTGTAAACCATTAATCTCTACTCATAACTTCTTTGGTTCCCTCCTTTACTTTTGTTCCCATCTGTAGCCGACTGAGAGTGGGGAAGAGAGTTTTTTTTGTGCGTGATAATTATCTATTTACATTTTTAAGTTTCATCCAGAATAACTTTACATTATTACATTGTGCATATTCCACGGGCAGCCAATATACAGCACAACTTGTGTTCCAATAGCTCTCTCTCTCTATTTACAGTTTCAATTCTCCCTCTCTCCCCTCGCAGTGCGCCCACGTTTCACGCAGCCGTCAAAGATGAGGAAGCGCGTCATCGCCCGCCCAGTGGGCAGCTCGGTGCGTCTGAAGTGCACGGCGAGCGGTAACCCTCGCCCCGACATCGTCTGGCTGAAGGACAGCCGGCCGCTGGAGAACGAGGACGCCGGAGCAGAGGGAGCAGGAGGGGAAGGAGAAGGGAGGAAGAAGAAGTGGACTCTGAGTCTGAAGAACCTGATGCCGAAGCACAGCGGGAAGTACACCTGCCACGTGTCCAACAGAGCCGGAGAGATCAACGCCACCTACAAGGTGGAAGTCATACGTGAGTTACCATGCCACTGGACGTCTCAACCTCAAAGATATAGATCGCTTATTAAATGTTTTGTTGGTCTTTGATAAAGATCGGTGGCAGCTTGTCCAGTTGAAGCTTCGTGTCCCAACGGAGCAGGACAGATTAATGCCACCTCCAAAGTTTTCAAAACGTGCCTCCATCATCCTTATGTTGTCTCTCTGATCCTGTTTGTGTTGGACTCCTTGATTTGGTACAGAGGCGGAGGCTTTAGGGAAGTTTTCGAGTTACTCTTAGGCAACTATAAAAGATTTTCACTATCCTTTATTTGTATCAGAAACTGTTGGAAATCTTCAAATTACAGCTGCTGGAAAAAGTTAATATTTGGCAATTTTAGTAGTCGTAAATAGTGCCATAATTTCACTCCAGTGGCATTTATTGATCACCGCCAGGCTTGTCGGCAAACACCGGTCAAGCGAGCGAGGAATGTTCCGCAGGTTTTCCAGTTTGCAGAGTTTCTGTCTCAAGAAGAGTCTAGTTCTTCTGTTGGGAGCTGAATGTGTGTTACGATGATTTGTGAGTGTTTTCTGACGTATTAGAATTGTGTTGGAAGCTGTTTTGACGCTTGATGATTTAACGTGAATCGTTAACGTTTGGTTGAGTTGAATTTGTGTGTGTGTGCGTGTGTGTGTGTGTGCGTGTGTGTGTGTGTGTGTGTGTGTGTGTGCACTGTACTATATGTTACTGAATGTGATAGCTCTGTTGAGAGCCTCAAACCAGCTCCTTTCTCTTTACTCTCCACATCTGTTGTACATTAAAGTACAGCTGTAGTCTTTCCTGAGAGACACAAACAGAAAGGAAGTAAATCCAACCGCTGCTCGTGGATGTCAAATGTGACATTTTCTCTATTGGTAGAGATTCACTCGGCTGTCAGTCATTCACAGCTGTTAAAAAGAGTTAAAACTAGTATATCGCTCACAAAACATGCAATCCATAAGCAGAGATACTGGTGTGTAGTACATCAGGGACATACTGTAATTCCCAAATGTGATAATTTATCTAGTTGACATGGGTTTGCACCGGCTTGACAAGCACTCGAAGCGTTGGATACATTAAATGCATGTTTCCCCCTGCACCATTCGGCATCCCCCCTGAGCATTACCTGACCTCCCCCTTCTGCCTTTCTGTTTCGATGTTAGCTGAGTTCTGGCCGCGTTGCTTGCGTGTGACTGCAACATTTTCACAAGGTTACGTAATTTAACATACATAAAGCACCCTGAACTCTTAGGGGGGGGAAAAACTGTGCAGCACTGTCTGTAACACTACAAATGGGATGCAAACAAAGAAAAGAAAGCCAGCACTGCAAAGTGTTCGTGGAGTCTTAAGCAGATTTCTTCAGTAAAAACGTACACCTGCGCTTTTCTCGGGTTACGTTCTCGTGAGATCGTATTAACAGATACTAAAAAGGAGACTATTGAATGTCTGTGGCAGGTGTGTTTATTCTGCTGTACAAACGGAGAAAGAAAGGGCAGGAGCTGAAGATAAGGCATCTGTTTGTGTATCTTGAGCGGAGAGGGAGGATGTGGCGCTGAATACAGCGGATACCGTTCCAATAGTGCTTGCGAACCATATTATATTCTCACAGGGTTGTGGAGTTTCATTCAGTTCAAATACATTGAATAAAAAGAGTACATAGTGTTTCCTCAGTGTTTTAATTCCGACTACAGCTGAATTTGACAAGTTCAAGAAAATACAACAATTTCTTCTGTTCACACTTTGTCAACTGAAATATAATTTGATATTAAATATGCTTCCTGTGTATGTGTCTGTCTCTTTCCTCAGAGCGTACCAACTCTAAACCGATTCTGACTGGCACCCACCCTGTCAACACCACGGTGGACTACGGAGGGACCACGTCTTTCCAGTGTAAAGTCCGCAGCGACGTCAAGCCGGTTATTCAGTGGCTCAAAAGAGTCGAACCTGGTGACGAGAACAAATTTAACTCCACCATTGAGGTACAAACACGTGCACCGCGAACGTGTTAACACGTTCTTCTGAGGCAAATTGACCGAACTGATCAATGACATTGCACTTTGTGTGATCTCATTTAAAGGTTGGAGACCATCGCTTTGTGGTCCTGCCTACAGGCGAGGTGTGGTCTCGTCCTGACGGATCCTACCTCAACAAGCTGCTGATAACCAGAGCCAAGGAGGAGGATGCCGGCATGTACATCTGCCTGGGAGCCAATACGATGGGCTACAGCTTCAGGAGCGCCTACCTGACTGTGCTACCAGGTTAGAGGAAGAAAGAGAGAGAAGCTCGCATGCACACATAGCGAGTTAGAGGAATGATGTGTTATTCTCTGGTTTGATGTACTGGAGAGGAAGATACTTGACCAGCAGGTTTAATTCGGAAAAAAATAATAGTTTTGCTATTGTTGCTAGTGCCGATACCATTTACATGAAAATATTAGACACTACCAATAACTCAACATATTCTCATACATTCATATGATATTACAAAAAAGTTATTCCTCATTTTTCCTACAAAAGTCCAGCAATACCCGTCAATTTCAGCTCTTTACATGCATTTTCTAAATAAACTTCCGTCTTCAAAGGAAACCCCTTACTGTAGGTTTAGGCAACACAACCTCACAAGCACCTTGGATAACAGGACATGTGAACTAAGCTAACCTAAGCATGCTGCCTGAAACACCAAACGAACCAAACAATCTTTCTCAGCTTCTTCGTCTTATCAGGAAACAAAGTGTATTCCTCTGTCTATCATTTGACCAGCTGGTGACACGCTTACAACAACCAGCTAACTGCATCTTATTTCAACGTCTAGACGGATAATTCAGTCATTTTCTGTTGTTATTTTCTTCTTCTCTCTTTGCAGATCTGAAGCCCCAAAACAACGCTGTCCCCACGGCAACATCCCCGAGCCTCCCCTGGCCCGTCATAATCGGGATACCTGCAGGCGTCGCCTTCATCTTAGGCACCGCCCTCCTCTGGTTCTGCCAATCAAAACGCACCTGCTCCTCCTCTTCCTCGTCCTCCTCCGCTCTCCCCGCTGCCCAGCGGCTACCTGCGGCCAACCGCGACCGAGCCGGCCCGACGCTGCCTCCTCAGCCGGCCAGCGGGGATAAAGATTGTCTCTCATACGAGGACTACGTCGCCCATCAGCAGCTGCTCCTGGCTCAGGGAGGCGCTGCGTTGGCCCCCAAGGTCTACCCGAAGATCTACACGGATATACACACGCACACGCATTCGCACGTGGACGGGAAAGTGCACCAGCACCAGCACATTCACTACCAGTGTTAGCACGCTTTGGTGCTGCACATTTACACGAACATGTCCCCGCGCATGCAGACTCATTCACAACAGTCCATCCAAGCTGCTGACAAACGAGGAAAGAGACACGCAGGAGGGCCGTGCGGATTCATATACAGAAACATGGGGTCACGCAACTCTTCCTCATCCTGCTGCAGCCACGTTATTGTGTAAACACAGACTTATTCAAGACACGAACAATGAAGAATGTAAAGAAAGAAGACAAAGATTCTTATTTTTAGGCAAATCTGGAAGCCGATCCAGTGAAATCTATGAGAGAAAAACCCCAAAACATGTTTTATTCAAAACTTCTTTTATATACAAAATCTTTTCTGTAGATTTTTGAAACCTCTTCTTTTCTTTTTCTTTTGCTCAAATGCTTCTTTTAGTACTTTGGACACAACCACAACCTCCTCAGTAACAGTAGAAATAGCTTGCCTCCACTACAAGGCTCCAACTATAGCTACTCATGTATATAGTGGAATACGATTATATGGCATTTAAGCACGCTACTTCATCCTGGGTGATCTATTAAGAACAATATAGCTTGTATGTAATGTAATAGCTTAATTTCAGAGTATATCTCAGGCATCAGCCCAACTGAGCCATAACAAACACAAATCAAGGCAAACTGCCACGGTACCCACACCCTCTGCAAGGATGAAGGCTGCTGGTTCTTTGCTTCTGCCGGTGCCACCAGCCGTTCTGATGTCCAGCTGCTATCTGGGTACTGTGTGATGTCAAGCTGGGTTACTGAGTTCAGACTGCAGGAGTCCCTCTCAGTGGATTGATTTGAGAAGCAGCTACAGTGCGGCTTCGGCCCCAAACGAGGAGATCCTCCAGACTTAAGTACAGTTTGTGCCCCTTTTACTTCCTGGAGGAAAGGTGGCATTTCCTGTTTCACGTTGTCGCCTTATCAACTTTGTTTGATGCTCGCTGCCTTAAGAAGAGAGAGCTGGAGGATGTCAGTTCTCCTCCTTGTCATACGTTCAACCTCTTAAGCAAACAGCGCAAAGGGATCATCAACGATGCCTCGGTGTAAAGCGGTGCCTTCTAAGAATTGTTTCCAGAGTTCATGGATCACTGTCAGATCATTGGATATGTCATATTCTTGTTAATCTCTTATGAGATTTAGAGGACGTAAAGAAGAGGAATTTCATCTTAAACTCTTTGACTTTAAGTCCTCAAGTCTTCTTCCTAAAGCGCTGCACAATATGGCCTGAGGCTCTGTTCTCCACACATGGTTTGGTTCGAAGCAGAGGGACTCATCCGTTGTCTCTAGTTTTTATCTAAAGAGGTAAAGTTATGGATGAAGGACTGCCTTCTCACCTGCACAGCTTTCTGTCACCCCGATCAGGAAAATGGAAGCTGCTGCATCAAAACATTTTAGATGCTTAAGAAGGTCAAATGAAGGGATTCGGCTTTAAACTGACACAGATATCGATTTATCACACACATTTAGAACCATATATTCTACAGAAAGTTATTATTAAAAAATGATTACATCAGTACCTGCTGACTAGCTACAAGTACATAAACTCCTCCCAGTGCTGTGTAATGACCGTACATTAGGTGAATGATAACTTGATACATACAAAGAGATTATTTAAATGTGTACGTTTTGATTCACTCATCGGCAGATTTCCTACTAATTACATTGACAACCTTAAGAGATGTTTTAAATAATGAGATGGATTTTAAGCACTTTCTCTCCATGTGATTACAGTCCGGTCTCATGTTCAAAGCCCACACATGTGTTTTCACTCCCTCTTGGCTGATTATACCGCCTCTCAGGACCGTGGTCACGTACAAAGTGTGTTCCATTAATGTTTCCTTCACTCTCGTGTAGTTTTGTTGCATCTTTTAGAGTGGGGTTACTGAAACCTTCATAATTCTTATTAACTCATTGGGTTTGGTAAACTTCCCAGCAGCGCTCCTCCTGGCTTCGTCCTGAGCAGAGCTCTAATCAGCCAGATTAACTGAAAACACCTGTGTGGGTGTTCAGAGCCTTTGATTTGTATAAAGGGAGGTCACCTGCAGCTGTTATGAGTAAAGCAATTAGTAGACTATATAAATGATCCTGGAGTAAGCTGTTCTCAAAGCCAACATAAGCTCAAGATGGAGAGAGGATAGAAAACTAGTTCAGCTTCGTGAGGGGGGTTTTAAGAGCCACAAACCGAAAGGTATGAGGGATCCACAAGATCCCACAGTACCATAGTGTGCTGGGTTTTGGAGTCATACTGACCCCCGCCTTCTCTTGTTACTTGGTTTGCTCTTGTATTTCAATATTCTGTTAGTTGCTCTTTCACTGTATCTCTGCATTTTTACTTTCACTTCTCCTGGTAGACGAATCAAACCCAATTGGAAACCGGCCCCAACGAAAACCTTTTCGGTTCAAAGGCCAGTCGCAACCGACTTTCTCTCAGGTGTCCGTCTCGTTGTTCCTTTTGTGTGTGCATGAATCTGACCACTATAGAGAAACTTTGAAAAAAGGAAATGCTAAGATCAGATGTTTGACATTACACCCACTCGCGCCATGTGACGTAACGTAATGGCTGAAACAGAGGGGCGACTCCCTCCAGAGATGTATGAAACATTACAAAGATCACACATGTAAATGGGGAAATATGAAATAAACTGTTGGCTTGTCATGTAGTTGATTGCATAAGTAAGTGTTTCTCGCTGCAGACCTTCTACAGGACGAAATACAACGGTGAGAACTTTACAAGTGTGTGTTTTAACAAGCATGTGACAGGAAGTGATATATTGAAATCACCTGGTAACTTGAGTTGCACATGTGGTCGTTCTTAAGCATGGATTGTTGCACATAAATGTTTAAACTCCAGTAGGAAAATGTACAAAAATGTGCATATGGATACTTCATATATGCCCAAATACTATTCAAGCCTTTCCAAACTTTCTGCTATCGCATATTTTGAATCCTTTTTATTTTGTGTCAAACCTGTCAAGTTCTTTGTATTATTTCACTCTGAATGATACGACTGTTAAGGTGTCGCCTATAAAACATGCATCCTTCAGATAAGATGAGCCAAACATACCTGCACAAAGACATATTCAACTAAATGAATTGACGTGCATCTCAAACCCCCAACAAGACGGCCTGTGACCTTGTTCTTTCCCGCAGAGTGTCCTCTCTTCTTTCCTGTACAACGGTTCAAATACATATAAAAATACAAATTCAAATTGTGCTAAAGTACGTCGGAACACAAAGAATAACATATATTAAAAATGATTTCCTCGCCAGAAACAATATGAATATAGGTCTTGAAATATGGCATTAGTAGCTTTCCCTGTGAGATGTTTTTCTGGTCCTCCCATCTTTTTTGTTTTAAAACATCTGTTGTCGAAGTCGCCCTGAACAGCTGGTGTTTGTCCTTTTTGCTTCGAATGTTGGAGGAGTGGACATTTTTTTTTTCCGAACAGTTACACTTTCCTCAATCAGTGCTTTCTGTGAAAACTGTCGTCGGATCGCTTGCCTTTTTTCACTTGTTTCACGTGTGAAACCCAGTTCAGTTTTATTGTGTCTAAGCTAATCGACTGCCAGTAGAAAGACTGTGTATTACCACTAGCATGTACATGTACATTAGTGTTCTATCATTTTGTGAGCGTGTTTTGGTCCAAACGGTAGCTCCAGCAACACATTGGCCCTCTAAACATTATAAATGCTAAATTGTATCAAGATTCAAAAAGAAAGTGTTTCTAATTTATTTTATTTTCAACATGTTTTATTTTCATATAATTTGGGCATTATACTGCATGAGTGGATTTTGTGTTATATAAGTAATGAGCTATGTAGCAAATGCCATGTTCATGTCATTGTAAGATACTGTATTTATACGTACTGGCGGAATATACGAAATTTTATCGATAATCTTTGTATCGACAATCTTGTACAGTCTATTGTCATTTAGGTTAAAATTTTGTTTTTCCCATTGTAATCATTTTATTGGTGCCATTAAAAAAAGGTAAATCTACATGTTATAGTCGTTGTTCTTAAAGATTGAATCTAAGCAAAGCAGGGTGGTGCATTTTAACAGTATTTCTAAAACTATTTCTATATTTCTGAGTATCAAATCAATTTTCTGCCTCTTTCTGACACATCAGAGGAAGAGATTCCAGTCCAGTACAATACCGCTCAGTGCCGTGGCACGGTTTTAAGTGAATGTCCTCTAAATAGTTGCAGCCCTTCGATTGTGAGAACTCCAGCCGGCGTTTCATCTGTCGACATGTCCGTCTGGAGAGATGAGAGGTGGACGAGCTCTCTCTCTCTCTCTCTCTCTCTCTCTCTCTCTCTCTCTCTCTCTCTCTCTCTCTCTCTCTCTCTCTCTCTCAATCTCTCAATCTCTCTGACTCATGTAGGGAAAGAAACCCCTGTTGAAAGGATGGGGCACTGCAAAAGGGCGGAGGTGGCAACAGGGCAGGACAAGGGAACAGAATAAGACGATAAACAGCTTAAAGCGGTACTCTGCATATTCTTCAGTTTTTTAGCAACGTGTTACGTGCACCTTTCCAGTCTTGAGACTTGATGAAGTTGTAGGTGGTGCTTGAGTTGGTCTGTTGAGCATTTGTGGCTGTCAGCACGGACATTCGTCATTCAAGACATCTTTACTTTTTGACTTGGCTCTTTGACCTCCAACAAACACGTGAAAGCAGTTTT
The DNA here is from genome assembly GCA_016806645.1 of Ophiodon elongatus. Lineage (NCBI taxonomy): Eukaryota > Metazoa > Chordata > Actinopteri > Perciformes > Hexagrammidae > Ophiodon > Ophiodon elongatus. The sequence goes on along the minus strand of JACSYO010000150.1, from coordinate 3,026,046 downwards.
AATTAGCCACTTTGGGGGCAGCAGAACAAGCCGCAAACACAAAATGATGTGGCTAACAGTTGCCTATTTACACCTCCAGCAGGTGGAGAAATTTCGGAGTTGAGTCTTTTTTTAAATATTCCATTTTGCTCGGTTTCCACCAACCCGTCAGGAAAATATCAGACTCTTTAGCTGCTAAATGTTCCAGCTACTCGCTAACAAAATCATTTCGGAGAAACATCAACAACAACAAAAATCATCCTGTTGAGTCGACGTGCTATTTTGTAACTGATTGTTCTCCAACTGTCTTCATCCTTCTGAAACAATAACGCAACAAATGTTGAGGATGACTAATCTTCACTCCTGCCACCTAAAAACAGGCTAAACAAAAGGCCTGGTTGTTCTGTGAAGAACTCAGAAATAGAGTTAACATAATTAATGTTTAGCTGAAAAAAAATCTGCTCTAAATGCAAATCAGGGATTTGATGATCAACAGTGATCAGGAAACGTGATTTCCTCCACTGACTTGATGGTCCGGTCAGAGAGACTGAGGGCCAATTTACACAAAGTTGAAGGTATTTTAAAAAGCTGAAAGTCTCTGAGATTTTGAGGAAACGGGGTTAACCACAACCAGTAAAGTTGCTGGAAATTTAACCAAAACAATGCACAGCTTCATTTGAAGCTGTTGAAAATAGTGATTCAGGAGCAAAGTTAAACTTCCCCAAATCCTTCAGATTTCTTTGCCTCGTTTCCCCACATTTAATTTAAATTGAGTCAGATACCATGGACGTAACTCTTTCCCCCCTCAGGTATTGGATGTTTTAACCAAAATAGGATCATTAATATGGAACCACTGTTTAAAAATGTTGTGGGTTGTAAAGTTGAAGATTGAAATAAGGGGTTTATGAGCCTGGGGAAAGGAAAAGAAGTTTGAGAAACACTGAGGAGCAAAAATCCCTCACAGGAATTTGTGGTTTTGATGTTGTTGCAAAGTCAACAGTTACTCATGACTACATGATCTAACCCAGGGATTTACAAATCCTGGATCCGCTGGATTTCCATACATCTGGTAAGCTTCACTGGTGATAAACAAATAGCAGAGGTAGTGTATGTAGGATTTAAAGCTATGATAGACATACTCCACTTTGTGTGAGTTACAACTGGCCTCATAAAAAAAACACTTTCCCTGTTCGTGTTCATCCTTGACATTCAACTCTCATTCTTTTCTTATCTCAAAGATTATTGCCTGCCTCTCCTGCTTTTTAATGTTGCCCCTGTGAATTTGATTGACTTGAAGAGTCGGGAGGGAGGACAGACAGAGGAGGAAAAGACGAGGAGAAGCAGGGAGGAGAAGGAGGATGACACAGAGCTGAGCCGCTGACAGATGTGTCGAGAAAATGGAGAGGAGATCAGTGAGGAGTGTGGAAAGTGTCGAATGAAACGGGAAAGAAATGTGCCGAAACAGGAAGGGAGGAGAAAACGTCACCGAGCCCAATACCTTCTTCGTGTGTCATCTGGATCTTTCGATGAAATTCATCGTTTGTTTATGTTAAAATTAAGAAATTCTGTAATTGTTCTTTATTTTTTCATTTCTAGGAATAAAAAAAACAATCTTTACAATAATCTAACGGTGCAATGACTTTCAATTTCTTTGTAAAAAAAAGAAAAAAAAAAAACTAACCTTTTAGTGTTGTGGGTCCAGTGCAGCACACTGTGTACCTAACCTCTGTTTGACCAGGTGAGAGTCTCATTGAGATGAAGTTTTCCCTCGAGGTCAGGCCCAGAAGTCAACATACAGTAGGAACATCAATAAACACGTGAAATATCAGGCCATGTGTCCTGTTACACAAACAAGCAGCGGTTATCCTCTTAAAACACACACGAGGTCTCAAGTGACCGTCCAAATACATTAGAAACAATAACAAAATACACTGCGGACCAATCCACAATGTAACCTGAGTGTAATTTCTCACGGTGTGTTATTTGATCGTAGAGTGTGTTCCTCCCTTCACCAGACACGCTGTTTAAAGAGAAGCTTTTAAACTTTTCAGAACTGCAATTCTTATTTCATATATCAATATAAACCCGTTTTAAGTGAAGGGTTTCAATTTGTCCACTGAGATTTTTTAAAAGGACGGTTGAATGAGTTTAATGAAATCAGTTGTGCATATCACGAAACTTTATTAGTTTGGCTTGTTATAGCAAAAGTCCTGAGTTTACAATTCTTATTTATAGCTTAAGTTAATGGAGGTTTGATGGTGATTTAAAGAAAAACTGGAGGAAAAGAACCAACAGGACTATATAATACAGTATATTTGAGATTCTATGAAGTACAAACGATGAAAACATGGATCATAAATGGAGGTCAATCCATCACAAAGATCCTCAAACTGTTCAGTCTTAAAGGTGAATCTTGAACTCTTGAGCTTCACGGTTCACATCAATCCATTATCCCGTTATTCTACAGAATATAAATGCATTCTGGGAGCTCTTTTGGTTGAAATACAGACATGTATTTATTTATACATGAAATTATCTGTTGTTTAACCTTCATATTTTGGAATCTGATAAGCCTTTTTCACACTTGTAGAGATCCAGTCGGATGTTTAGTACAAAATCTAAATTCCGTCAATAGAGATATCATGTCAGAAAAAATACTCTCCTTGTTTTTGCAGCGATAAGCAGGATCCTTAAAAAAGGTTCCTATACAAAAAAAAGAAAACACAACAACCGGAAAAAAGAGGATAAAAGTCGTACGTTTTCACAAAAACTTTGTGTGAATGAAACTTTTCACCTTTCTGGAGGCCTTTGGGGTTCAGCGTGTACCATTGTGTGGCTGGCTGAGCAGGAGGCTGGGAGGACATTCCTGAGCTGTTGAGATGAAGGATGGCTCCTTTGTTGGGTTCAAGTCACTGTTTTGTTTTCCTTTTCTTTTGACATGAACCTTCTGTCAACGTTACTAGTGTCATATAGCAATGTGAACTTTTTTTAATTTTTTTTTTTACAATTGTTAAGTAGTTGTTTGGGCGCAGATTTTTTTTTTACCGATGAAATATTGCAGAGAGAAAATGATTTAAATAGTTTGACTTTATCAGAAATAATGTGATGTGCATGTGTAGTTGCCATGGATACCAAAGAGACAAGAGAGGCGAGAAAATGTAGGTTTTGCAAGTCCCGTTGTTGGAGTGAGTCAGTGAGCACACTGTCAAAGTAAGAAAGGCATCACAATGGGTGAAGGTTTGCTCTTCTCTAGTACAGCCACACTCTGACCAATAGGAAGGCTGCATTTTGACTAAATCCCATCCATTGCCAGAGCAAATGTTTAGTCCTTGAGACCTTGAGGTCTTGCAGGACCTTTTGCTCACTTTCAGAGGGCCCTGGTGTGCGGTTGGCTGGTTAAAAGGGTGTGAACCCATGGAGGAGATTCCTGGGCGCTTGAGTCAACAGCAGCTGTGGTTGGTGATGAAGAGAAGCTGTCCAAAGAGCTTTTTTACCAGCAACTGCCTTTTCACTGTGAAAGGACGGCTCAGGTGAATGGAGTCAGTGACCATGAAGGGCTCACACACA
>JACSYO010000150.1:2887500-3017500 GCA_016806645.1 Ophiodon elongatus | reverse complement strand
AGAGAATGAGCTCAGTAGGTGTAATCCTAAACATAACAAGAGCCAACATCTGTATCGGTTTAATCCCTGTGGGTGGTCAACCGTGGAGTCCATAACCAAGATGGTCCTGTCAGGTGATTATAGTGCAATTATGTCTGTGTCAGTGTGACATCTTGTTTATAAATATGCAACCTTAGATGCATACCTCTGGCAGACAGATGTTATCGTGTTGTATCCTAGGTAGCATAACATATGGGACTTTTCAAAGCGCCCTTTGTGCAGTGCTCGTGTTCAGATTAAGCGAGGAGTCAAACACCTGACCGTGTATGTACTGGTATAATGCCTTAACAGAGTTATGGCACAGGTAAATCACTAAAGCAGATCAAAAGGTTATGAGCTATATTTGAAACAGGGAAAAAAAACCTCCTTCCTATAGTGAGTATAGAAAAACAACAGTTTTATGACACGTACCCATTCGTCCATCTTGTGGAGGACTGATTAATGACAGTCTGGGGACGGTGTTAGGCTGAAAGACAGACACGCAGAGAGAAAAATCCAGAATCATGACTTTTTAATTGCTTGTTCTTCAGTACTTTTGTTCTTCATGCACCGAAGTCACAGAGTTAATGTGAAGATGCTATATAACCCTGACTGATCTCACACGCTACATTACACAAACTGTATACCAGCAATGGAAGCTTACTGCAGGTGCAATAATGACACTTACTTTTCTGAACAGACTCCTTTCATCCATGTCCATGTTTTCAGTGCTGCAAGACATGAGCGCACGCTTCATTAGTCCTGTTGGTTTCAGCTGGCTGAGCACCGCAGTGGAGCCTGAACTTTTTCAGAACGAGCCAAATGACTGTGTAACATCATCGTTTCATTCCAAAGACAGATATTCACTTTGTGAAATACTGACTTTTACTTTTTAGGAGAGTGCAAAAACAACTCCCCCGCAAACTTTACAGGTCATTTAAAAGAATATTACTCGAGGATGAGATAATCCCATGCTTTTACATCGATTTTAATTTGACAAATTCATAATAATTGTGTGTTGAAGAGTTTTCTAAACAGGACAAATCTCTTCAAAGTACTCATCGTGATTACCTCTTGTCTTTGACATGTGTCTGTTTTTTATGCATTCGTTGGTTTTGAGGAAAAATATATTTTAAAACTAGTATTAGATGGTTGTTTATCCAATATTGTATATCATACTTGCTTGTTTATTTCTTGAAAACATCATGCACTTCACCAAAACTTGAGAACAACTGCAAAATGTCAAGATGTTGATTTTGTGAGTTCGGTTTTTAATTAAAGTCAGCAACTAAAATCGAAATATTTTGAAAATAATTCCCGTTGAAATTCCTCTCAAATAATGAATTTACTTTTTGAATCGAAACAGAATTGTCCCCGCGGGCATTGGCGGTGACACTGTGAATGGGGTTAATATCCGCTGTCCATCAGCTACACGCTCAGTAAAAGAATCTAAAGTCTCAGTGGATAAAAAAACATTTGTACTGTTAAACTCAAGCAGACAATCAGTCCTGTGTCAACGGTGTCTCGGAAACCCAAGAGGGAATCCTGACTAAACCCAAGCAAAGCTTAGCTTTTTCAGGTGTGTGTGTGTGTGTGTGTGTGTGTGTGTGTGTGTGTGTAGATAACCGCAGGGCACGGCAAAGCTATACAGCAGCTAAAGCTAACATAAGACGTGGGGGCTGAGCTCAGGATATAGCTTGTTTGCACTGTGAAATACCTCCTAGATTCTCTCCCCCCTCTCTCTTTATGGTGAGAGGTAATGAAGTGCAGAGTAAAGAGAAACATAAGGTGAAGAGATGTTCAGAGATACGGTGTGAACATTTAGGGAGGGCCGATACTCACATGTTAGTCGATGAGGAGTGTCTCGAGAGGGACATGGGGGAGTGATACGGGATCTGGAGGACCGACACTGAACAAGAGAAACAATATTAACAACAAGCATACTAATGAAGATTAAACATTAGTGGTCATACGGGGAATGTATGAAAATACATAGATCCGTGATATGACCACAAAGAGCCAGTTTCATGGTCAGTCAGTGGCCTAATTTGTCTTTTTTTCAGCTGCTTCGCTGTGCTTTTTCTTACCGGTATTCATAAAAGAGTTTTTGTAAAACAAGTAGTAGTCTTGATTGGTCTGCCTTAAAGTTTAAAGTGCAGTTTTGGAAATGTAATCTTTTTATATAACTAATATAATTTTCTCGTCTCAAAATACCCTTTTTTATCATCTCCAACTTGCCTCTTTCTCAACACACAGTGGTTTTATTTCATTACATTACAGTCTTTGGCTCCAGTAATACTGACGTTATGACCCATTTGACTCTTACTGTGAACAACAGTAAAACAACAGTGTGAAGAATATTGAATAGGAATTGTTTTTGGACGTTCTGATCTGCTCAGACTTGGCCTTGACTTGGACTCGGCTACAGGCCTGCTGTGAGTAGAGTAACATACAATACTGTCTACAATCACCAGTACAATTGTGACACAAAATTATGAAATAGTTTTTATTACCTGATTTTTGTCCATGCAGAGTGTAGGGACTGTGGCTCATCTGAGGCACCGATGAAACTTTGGCACTGAGTGAACACAACAATAAACAAAGTTAATCAGCTAAAGAGACGTAGCTGCTATAACATAGTTGTCGGTTTGAATCCTAGAATGAGAGAAGGTGAGGACTCTTCTCCCTTCGAGCTGCGTTTAAGCCAGGCAAATGATTTTTAATCAGACTTTAGGTCTGAGTTTTTTCTTACAGTATTTCCACCTTTGGGTTGTATTTTACAGAAGTTTTAAAGAGGACTTAGCTGGAGCACTGATGTGCCAGAAGTGACACCTAGTGAGCAGAGAGGAATAACAGCCAGCTGGTTGTAAATAACTTTATAGGCCAAAGTGCTGCCAAACTCAAAGAGGCCATTTAATTTCAAATCATTACAGGTTTTAGCACCTCCATACATCATTATGTCTAATTTGATGCTGGAAAGATCGCCTACAGAATGGGAAATTAAAATCAAACATAAGCCAAATGCTTATTAGCAAACACTTTGGAAAATGAATTTTTCAGGTTAGTCTGGTTTGTGGAACATTTAAAGACGGGCTGATTACACAGAAAAGAGGCTGTTAAAGTAGGAAAACCTGACCGTTATAGATCAGATTTACAAGCATTTAAAAACCTTATTGCCTACAAACATTTTAAACAGAGTTATATATTTTAAGAGGTCTCAAATCCTGGAAAACAAATGAATGACACACTTTAAGATGGGTTGAATCCCATTAAGACAACATCAGCACGTATGTCTGAATATAATCATTATATAAGGATCTACTCTCTGCCTTACCTCTGATGCTGAAGAGAGTTTTCCAGCTTAGAGATGTAGGTGCTCTGTTCATTCAGCTTCCTTTTTAAAGGGATAAAATCAAAATAAATAACAAAGGCACCCACATTTTCATGAACCGCAGTTTAGAAAGAAGTATGAAAACGTACTGTAAACTTATGGTTCAACTTACTTTGCCATCTGCTGCATTTCTTGCTTCATCTTGACTAATACCTCTTCTAAATTCTCATTCTGCAATTGATAACATGGTTGTTGATGCAGCTGTACAGCAGGTATGACTACACTATACTGTAAGTAGTGTTTATTTCTATTTAGCAGGCCCGAAATACAACAGGAAAAACTAATAAAATTAGACTTTTAACATGGCTGGGGGGGTTAAAAAAAAGGAGGAATAGGAGTGAACCTCAGAAATACAGTGTGTTACCAGCCAAATGAACCCTCAAAGACACATGCACAACAACAAACACCCATGTCAGCAATACAGATGTCGCTCACCCTTTGCTGGTAGTAAGTCAGCAGTCTCTTTTGATGTCTTGCCTGGAACATTATAACCTAAGAAAAAGGAGGAAACAGCGAGTCTAACTCAAATAGTCCTGAACTGACTGAGACAGACTGAACTGACGTGAGAACAGTCAACCAGACTGTTTTCAATATTTCATGATGAGATTGAAAATGACCCCACTTTGCTAATTTCCGTGACGTGTCTGGTCGCCACAGAGTTGATGTCGGAGAACAGAGCCTTCACCTCTGAGCTGCTCTGAAACAAAGACATTTCACGTGACCGTGATGACAGCAGGTCATGCGATAAAGGGTGATGTTGTCCCAGGCGGCCATTCAATGAGAAGATAGATGCTTACTTTGTCTGACAGAGGCGACACTTGGCATTTGGCACTGCATATTAGACACTTGCCTGGTTTGCCTGAAAGAAAAGTTGCAATTATAGACGGGCAAAAATACAAAATGCATAACCTTTCTAGGCTCATATTGAATATAGAGGACGTTTAGACAGGAACAGAACGAGAAGGGATTCTTAAAGTGCTGAGGCCTGAGAACCAGGATGGATTAAGCGTGACCCCTGGGTTTAACTCTGGAAGTCGGCCCAGAGCTAATTAAAAAATAATCAAACTCTTGAGAGTTCGACTGAGATTAGACCCATCAGGAAACACGTCCCCTGGCTCGTGAATATGTTTAGAGGCTCCCAAAATGGGACAAAGGGACTTCCAGGAGTGTGGACTTCAAAGATTTCCCACATCAACCATGTTGATGGATGGTGTCGTTTCATATATAACTAACAGAGCATGACTGGATCAGAGATTACAGTTATATAGTGATGGAGAAGAACAATATGACCATAAACACTGTTGGTGTAAAAGTGAGTCCTCAGCTCTGCAACATCCCCTGGCGTCCAACAGATGTCCCTGTTTAATCACACTTCAGCCTGCCTGCTGCAAACTGAAGGCAAAGAAACGGTGCTGAACTATTGATATACCTTTTTGATAACACACACTGCAAACGACGTGGCCACAGGTGGTGACCGCCAGCTTTCTGTCCGCACTGGGGGACAGGAAGCAGGAGTTGCAGCAGACCCAGTAAGACATCTGAAGGCCTGCAGGAAGATGAAGGTTAGAGTCACGTGAAGCTCACGTTTAACCGACTCTGCTGACTCGTTCTCACCAGCAGGGTTAGTTTGTTAAGTTTGTACATCTGTCCCCTTCATTAAACCCCGTTTTTAAAGACACCTTCATAACTCGGCTCATTTGCTACAGTAACGTGGAGCACGTGTCGTGTGTTACGTTACCGTTGGTTGTCCCGCTGCTGGCCAACGGTAAATAACGGCCCGTGAGAGACGAGGAGGGACGTTATGAGCTTTTCGTCTATTTCAAGTCGTGTTTAAACTACATAACCTCACTAAACTACAGGCGGCAGTCTGTTGACTGATTATCTGGTGTAACTTTCGGGCTAGCTGGGTTAATATGTCCTAAATGTTTAGCTAACTTCAGCAGAACTTCACTCAGTACCGGCTAAAGCTAAAACAACGCTAACGTCTAGCTAGCTAGCTAACAGCTAGCTAATTTACATATTTTAAAACTACAAGATTATCTGCTCTCTCTGGTTGACAAAGTATTGACTAATCTATTAAAACTTTGACAAGGAAGTTAGACAAAGATCTGAACATGAGGTGAGTCATGCATACAATTTACTGTTTAAATCAATTTATTAACTTAATTCAAGTTTCTTTTATTACTGATCTTTTTTTTTTTTTTACAGGGACATAATCACAAAACATTTTGTCAAATTACATTTATTATTTCCACATAGTATCCTGTGTTGGTGTGTGTGTCCTGTCTTTATGAACATTGTGCATATTTGCTCATTATGGTGGCCTAAGAGTTAAGAGCAACAGAGTTAAAGAATAGAAGAAGGGAAATAAAGAGTTTTGAGGAACCCTTTAGAAACATTGTAGTATTTGGCTAGATTGTCCAGATCACACACACAAAAAAAATTATTTAAAAAGTACTGTTGGTGTTTTTTTGATCTGTCTCAAATCCTCCACAGTCCATAGTCAGTTTTTAATCCTATATGCTATTTGATTCTGTTTAAAGGCATAAAGTACAGTCCACAGGTATGAGCAGGACACGCTATAAGGTCATCAGGCCTGATAGGTCAGAGGTCATCCTCATCAGACGAGCTTCTTGGCGATGAAGAAGTCTTTGAGTCGTTTCATCTGCCAGAAACCAACCGACAGCAGAACAGAGGTCTGCACCACGGCCCACCAGAGCACTTTACTGTTGGTGTCCTCACTGATCTGACGAAACACCTCCTCTTTCTCCTGAATGAGAGGGGGGGAATATAAATATATATTTCGGAAGAAACACTTAAAATGTTTTCAAGATATCATGTCAGATGGCATGGCGTATGATTTACATTAAAGCACTATCATGCAAATACTAAAAACATTATTTTGTGGTGACGAACACTGTTAGCTAGCTTTCTACCATCATCAGTTGATTTAATACCAGTAGGTACCACACCCCTTTTCCTCTGAGCTCCTTCTTGTGCAATGTACTCACATATACTGTCATATCATGGGATTGTTATGTTTGCAGACAGGACAGTGAAATACTGATTTACCCTCTGGTACTCCTGTTGCCTGGTGATGTACATCATCTGATCTACGAGGTGTCTTAGGCTGCTCTCCAAAATCTCCATGTTGTTTTTGGTCTTGTCAGTTTTGGGGTCAATCGAGTGCTCTCCCATCTGAACGTCCAAATGTAACTTCTGTGCAGCACGATGGGGGTAAAATATGGGGTTATCAAAATTTTAAAAACACAGTAATCCACAGAGATAATATTGTAATACTCCGATACTGTATGTGTTGCTGCACGTGTCCCTCTGTATTAAATACATTTTCTGTTTGTGTCCATAGGTCTCACCAGCCTCTCTTCAGCAAAGACAGCAAACCTTGTGGAGTTGGTTTGGAAGCAAAGGTAGTGCTGACCAGAGGTGTGAGCTGTGAAGGTGAATTTACTAAATTTACCGTAGCGTTTGGACATCAGAACCTAGAGGGCAGGAAAGACACTGTCAGGGCAACATTTCCTCATCTTTGGCTCAACCAAATTGAGACCTGGTTTTGTTTCTTTTGGGTCGGTGAAGTGCAGAGGAAGAAAAAGTGATAGGTTTGTATATGAAAATGATTCAGGTATAGCTGGCAGATTATCTCATGGTTGTCCATTAATTGTTTGGCATTGCAATATTTCCCCCAAAAAATTTGATTTGAAATGAAACTGAAGAATTTATTTTCATATTGAGACCACATGAGTGGGCAAAATGGAATTGGGGAAAGTTAATAAGCAAATTTACTCAAGTACTGTACTAAAGTACACTTAAGAGCATTTTAATTTTGTGCTACTTTATACTTCTACTCAACAACACTTCAGACAATAATAATGTAATTTTTACTGCATTATTCGTATTTATATTTAAAGTACATTTATTTAATGACTGAAGTTACAAGTTACTTTTCAGATCAAGATTTTACAAACAAAACATGTGATCAGCATATAAAATATGATGCTGTGCTTTGGATTTAACTACAAGTTTAACTCCACCTCAACCAGCATAGTCATGCTATACGCATCAGTAATAATGATCCATAAATCTGATAACATAACACTGATGGGGTGGACTTTTGTACTTTTACTTAGATCACATTTTTATTGTAATTGAGTATTTCTAGAGTGTGGTATCACTGCTTTTACTTCAGTAAATGACGAGCAAAAAGCTGAACTCAAGTTCGAGACTGATGCTATTGTGCAATAATAATAAAAAAAAAGAGAAAAAGGTTCATGCTGTAAGTCTTATACGTTTTTAACATTCAAACCGTGCTGTGCTGAGCTTTAGTAACACTATGAAAAGCATTTAATCCTTGTTTGGGTTTCGTTTGAATGGAGAAACCAGTCAGAACGTGTTTTAGTGGACACACATATGTTAGTGTGGTAATGGCTCGATGATAAACTTCTCCTGTGAGTGCAGTACCTCATGGTTTGGGTCTCTGACTGTCACAGTGACGCCGAAGTGAGGAGAGTGGGAGAACGCCTTCAAATCCCAAGGCTCCAACAAGAAATAACCTGAAGGTGAAGCACAGTCTCACATGAGTGCATTCACATACACAGTCGTAGTCAACGTCAATATACAAGAAACATAAGTAATAAGGATTAGACTAAGCATGAAGGGGGAATAGAAAAATGCACTTTTATATTGGGCTTTACTTTAAAATTCATAATATTTACCTTGTACACACAATGTAATATTTAAAATAATACATTCCTTGACATTTTACTGTTAGCACAAATGTCACCCAGCTGAACAAACACTCTTATTGTTGGACTTATTGGAGGAAACATTAAGTACTTTTGAGTACAATCAGTGGTGTGTACATTGAATGGAATACTCTTTACGTTGTCACGGCTTTTTGTTATCACAAAGACGCTACATCACTAGCATGGAGGTACATTTGACATAAATGTGTGATTCAACAATCCCGTGGCAATTCACAACACAGTTTTCCAAATCTTACTCAACAATCATTACCTTTGTTGATATTTTAAACGACACTCAGGAGGAATATTCCCTCTCCAGGACTCACCGGTGACCAGCATATCTTCAGGAATCTCCTCGATGATGCACTTTTCCTCCTGCTCTCCGAGATCAAAATACATGGCTGCTGCCAACACCAGGTAACACTGGAGGAGGAAGCCAATGCCTCGCAAACCCATTTTCAGTTAACAATGAGCTATTCAATTACAATACAGGTGACGGTGACCGAATGTTTGGCTTGTGGTCCAAGTTGACTTTTTGCTTTGTTTTGTAAATCTGCAAATTCTTAACTCAAGATTGAGGTATTTTTCATGGACGGTTGCCGAACAGACATGTCCAGTAGCATAAAGTGGACGGCTGTGAGGGGGAACCGTTGGAGTGTGAGAAACTCACAGGTGCTGCTTTGTGTGACGAGACATTCTGGTCGTCTGGCGACTGGGTAAACTGGGAGCCAATAGCAAAGCTGCAAGAGATAGGGATTGACTGGGAATCAATACTTGCTACAGTTACAGATAATCTGACAGTGTGCTCATAAATACACCAGCATGGAAGTAGAAGGAGCGTTGTGACCCTTCAAACACATCCCTGGAGTGTTTTCTATGGCCATTATACAGAAAATATCCACCAATCAGTATGATAATGTAAGAGCGGTGGTACATTGGATTAACCATGTTGATGTTTTGATTGCAGTGGACTTGTTCAATACTGCAGTAGACTTATTTTCCTCTGCAGGGCCGGCTCTGCATTTACTTAATAAATGGAAAGCGATAAATGCTGAACTGTGCCCGATGGGATAAATCATTAGCTACAACAAGATGCAAGAAGAGCCAGTAATATATCCGCTTTGGTTTTCCCTCCAAGGTGAGCATATGTATGAGCACACTATAGTATAGTAATTTATGGTTTATCTTGACAAACGCCCTTCTCATCTGGCCTACTGACTTATTTCTAATTTGTTTTGGTAATTCTTTGTCATTTTAAACTTCGGTGTTCACCTTTAAACCTTTTAAGCAGTAAGGATTACCAGTGTCACATTGTCTGTTACTACAGTATGAGAGAGAGTTCAAATGTCTTTGGAAATTGTAATCCAAGCCATTACATACACTAGTTGCCATATGCAAACCCTAAATGAGGTCACTTTTAGAGTAAACCCCCACACACAGAATAAATCCTTCTCATTTTTAGCATCTGCAAAAGTTGTTATTCCTCAAAGTCACCAAATAATCAGTTTTCCTTCTCCTCCCACACACGTTTTACAGAAAGTGTGAATACTAAATCAACATGTTTAATATACCTGTCATTGAAATAGCAGATTGAGTTCTAAACTGCATTGGATTTATATGGTGTCTCTGTGTAATACTACTACTCTTATACTATCATTACTATTCTGCGATTCACAGTGAACCAAATAGTGCTACCTATTATTTAGTTCTTACAGTATTTCCCTTCCCCATTTTGACAACAATTTTAACAGAATTTTCCTGTGAAAAGAGTATTGATCTTCTTGTTTGTTGTATATAACAAACATTATTGGTGGTGGGGGGGACACAGTAGCTAATTTTTCCCTTTCTTCATGTATCCTGAGCATACCAAAACAAACTCCCAGAACCCCTTTTGGTATGGCCATTCAACCATTTGTTTTGTATCCACGCCACTATGTATTCTTCATCATGTAGTACTGTATACCTGGCGTATACTTCACACTTGCCTCCCTCAGACTTAAGCTGATGAAACTATTGTTAAGGAAAGCTAGAAACTGGTTTCCCTTGATTCTCTGTCTCAGTAATTTTCCTCTTTCTCGCCATTCAAAACAGAAGGAGCTCCCTTTTGCACCAGATGTTTCTTTCTTATTGCCGTTCAATCTGTCATTTGCAGTGCGCTTTCTATGTTGCTTGGTGGGAAGGGGTGGGGGAGTGATTTTTGCGATCTGTTTCAAATTGTGTTGTCGTTGTCCTGCCAAGAGGTCACCTTACGTGTAACTGGTGTCTGCTCTGGCTATTAAATGGGACTCCCACTTCATAGTGGGATGTGCTTCACTGGACGTCACAGCATGAAGTACACTCTGTGAAATTTCAGGCCTCCTGAGCTAAATCAACATTTGGTGAACTGTTTTAAATAGTTGGTGAGCACAATCATAAATTTTATGGCCAACACCTCATCAGGGGGAATCCTAGCCAACACCGGGGCTCGAACCCCTGGGTCATCCAGTTGAAATTATTTCTCGCTACATTTAATTGGATCCTGCAGCCCCAGTGTTAGTAGCCCAAATGTGTGGTTCAGATTTAGAGGTCAAACATTGCACTGAGCAGAGGCACTAAAGAAGGATTTTAATCCATATGGTTTTACTCTTAGTTGTGATTGTGTTGTGAAGGCAATGAGACTCCAACTGTACATAATGTCCTGTATTTCTTCAGACCATCCCTTTCTTGAAGAGACACTTATCAGTCAGGTCGCAATATCTTAAGATATATTTACACTTTATTGATCATACAGAAAAAAAATACATACAACATATTTGTTTACATCTTTAGCATTTTTTTTTTACAAAAAACTACTATTATAACATAAAGGCCTACAAATTATTACATTGAGATTTGATATACTGTACACTACAGGTTAAAATCCTGTCAATAAATATATTCTTTGTCCACAGTGTCTCTGTGAACATTATGTTTTAATTCGGGGAGGGCCGTACATTAATTTCTATGTCTGACTCACTTTTTAGCTAGCACTGCTGTACTGTGCTAATGGAAGAATTGAGGCATTATGTTTACCCCAGTGCCAGAGCTGATATTTGGATTTTCTGTAGTATTTCTTTGATATAAAGATTTCAGATCTCAAGTATCATGTATCATGTATAATTTTTCTTTTTTTTTTTTCAAATCCGCTTGATGGAAGCTGCTGGGACTTGTAATCCACTGTGACAAACAAATGTCTGTGATCTTCAGAAAGGTCCAATTAAGACCAAGTTATAGTGTGAAATGAGTTTTCAGTTAATAGCCATGTTTAAAACAGCAATGTTTTATCCCCAGACAGTTTAGATAATCTTCCAAAACTAAATTGGTGTCTAATAGCCGTTGTGCCAAACTACACTCCTCTAGTGCTGTCAGATCTATCAATGTGACTTGAGGACGAGACCTTTTCTACAGTTAAACAGTCAGACAATCAATCAGTCATTTCCACAGACGGCGGCCAATAGAGGAAATAATGGCGTCCACTTCATCATACTTATGCCTCATGTGCATACACCGAAGACCTTCTACTGTTGTTTCTCCGTCTTCGTCCTTTCCTCCCTTTCCTGGATTTCTTCTCTTTCTTGTCTCTCCTCTTCTTCCGCTCCTTCTTTTCCCTCCTTTCCTGGCCTAGTCATAAACAGTTGTCTGGTACGCACTTCCTCTCCTCCTCCAGCAGGGGGCAAGCTACTCCGCTGTTAGCTGAGTGCATGATAACGTAGCGTGTGCGGTGCTGCACGCCTGAGTCTCCACACTTGCTTTTGCACAAGCCCCAAGGAGACCACACTGACACCTCGCAGTCCAGAGGCGTATCTGCAGGGAAAAAGGGGTGGGGGGTTGGGGGGGGGGGGGGGGGTTATAATCACATTGACATTTAGGCTCTTTTGCTTTCTAGCTCTTGCAAATGGGCGTCTTTCCTAATTTTTTATCATACGGTATTCATTGTTCGGAAGTGGTCGACATTTTTTAGTTTCCTTTTATAGGTTTGAGTGGAAAGGAGAGGAATTAGTCATGAGCGGGAAAATCACTGCCCTTCAGCCCTTATTTGTCCTTTATAAAAGTGTAAAAATTTATGAAAGGGAATTACTATAAATGGTAGCATGCTGCGTGTGCAGCTCTTTATGAAGCCACAGATCCTTGGCAGTGGTTTTGCTCCTGGCTACTTATATCACTGAAGTCTTATGTTACATAACGTTCTTCATTTTTTTGGCTCTTTCTCCAACAACCTTGTTGAGAGCTTCCGCACAGCTGATTTGTATCACAGACTTTGTTGTCCGCTAAAGAGTAGAAAAGCAGCAGGATGGGCGGTGGCGGTACGGAAGCGACATTGACGGATGGACAGTCGGACAGAAGGGATGGAACAAGCAAGTCAGATCTCCCTTGACGTGTGTGTCCGTCACACAGAGGTGACCCAATGCTGTAAGAAGCAAAAGTGATTCATTTTGTTTTTGTATTTAACAGCTACAGTCTGGAGCAGGTGTTTTCTAATCTGTAATGAAAGTTGTTGCTCGAGCCCCGGGGAGAGGGCATAAAAGAGAGGGAGGATGGGAAGGATAAACAGATGGAGGCGTAGGATGGAGCATTGGGATCAAGGCAGGAAACCCCAACAGATTCCTGGCCCCTCTCTCTGTTGTTTGCTGATGTGTAGTCAGGGGAACGGACTTGTAGTCTGGGATGCTGAGTCAAACCTTTGAAGTCGGGGTGACTTTAAAGGTTTGAACACTGAATCTGATTACTGTGCTGTCTGCTCTACTGTCAGGTCATCACGTTGTTTCCTTTTTTCCACCTCCCCCAAAAAAAACTATGCCAGTCAAGTCATCTGTTTAGACTTTCTGTGGTTAGTTATGTTTTTATAAAAGGTTATTTTCTCCCCTCCTTGGAGAACATCAGTCACACTGACAGGTTGTTTGACTCTACTGCATTGTTGGCTTTGCCTCTAGTTTGACACACTCTTCATCTTCATTTTCCAAAAGCCCTCTTTCTATTCTTACTTGCAGTTGGGCTTTCATTTTTTACTCTTTACCACTAATCTGTACGATAGAGAGTCTTACATTTTAACAGTGTGGGAACCAACATTAAATAAACCCAGCTTTACCTTATGGATGCAGATCTTGTTAAAACATACGTGTCTGCATCCTATTTTGAGTCACGACCAAAACGTTTCTGTGCAGAATTATTACAGTCATTATTCTTCTTTAAATGCATCTTTAGGGTTTTCCACTGGATGCCAGATGTACCCCTGGCACTTTTGGATGCCCTGCCCTCACTTGGCTTCTCTGGTTGGAAGTTATTGAGTTTGTGTGTGGCCTGTAATGGTTCCCAAATGCTTTCATTTGAGTCAGCAAAAGACGACCCAAGCTCCTAACATTGTGTGAAATCCTACATCTGCTCTTTTGCACAACTTACAGCTTTTGTTTATTTTTTTTTGGAATGTGTATATCACTCGATCAGTGCAAGTAGAATGGAGAGAGGCAGATGAGGGGAGGAATCGTGAAGCGCAGGTTTTTTCATTTAGAATTTTTCATGTGATACTGACAAAATATTCATAGTGGAGTTTTACTATTTTGGCCTGTTAATTAAAGGTACCTTGTGGTGTTTTCAAGTAACAGTGTTATGTTTACATTCCGTGTTTCTTACCAAAATTAATTGTATGCATGTTTGAGGACTTTGCCAGCTTCTTCTTTCCTGCCTTTTCTGGCTCATAGTTACGCTCTGAGCAATACTGTCATCCGCTGTTCATCGGTGAAATAGTTTGAATCCCGGCAGCAGGAGTTTATAGAACATCGTCTGCCTTTCTGCCCGTGTGTACTTTGTGCCCATGCAAATTATACAAAGAAATGTGGGTCCACTCTTAAAAACATTGCTCCATAGAGCTGCTAGCGGCCCAAAACAGGATATCTTCCATTCTCAGGATAAAATATAAGAGAGACTTTTGTTCGAACAAAGGTACATTTAAAGATATTATATGTTTTGTTCTAAGGCTGCGTTCAGACAGACTTTGACATTTTGAAAAACGCAGCCCTCTCATTCATTTTAATGGGGCCATTGGGGGAGCCAACAAAAAAGTTGAACCCTATTCAACTTTTCCTGCCACGCGACATCATCTGACGAAATGTCTCATCACACACATCCAAGAGCACATTCCTATTATACAATGTTAATGACGCATTTCTACTGTTTAACTCAAGATTGTCGTAATGAAAGCTAAAATTGTTGCCCTGATAACTTTCCAGAGCTGTAATCTATTACTACTATTCTTAACTGCTTTGCAGTGTACCTCTTAAGCCTTTTAAACACATTAGTGTTATTCAACAACACACCTCCATCAATACCTATAGTAAGCATAATTACAGTGGCATTCAGTTTTTCTTTTACTGTTTGGGATCAGTCATTTATAACTCTGATAATTGTCATTATGCGAGTGCCTTATAATCATCGACATCCCACATTTTAGCCAGTGTGAGTATCTTTGCTCCTCAGACTTACTTATGATTGTGTCCTCAATCTCGTTTCCTGTTAGCAGTTGGTTGGACTGGGTGGGCTCCATGGGTAGGCTGATGATCTGATTGGTCTTCTTTATCTTAGTCAGCATTACCTTGGCGATGGGCGGCAGGTGCTTCAGGCGGGGGTAGTAAAAGGAGCTGGCAGGGTGGTTAGGGTAGGAGGACGTGATCTATGGAGGGGAAATGGACAAGGTTTTATCAAGCAACATTACGTTCACGTCCCTGTTTATACGATTAGGGATTTTTGGCTTTGGATTGATAGATGTTGCATGTCTTGGCACAGGCCGTCCCACCTGTGTGATTTTGTCCTGTGGGATGGTCTCGAAGTTGGGAGAAGAGAAGGTGAACCCGCTGTCGGTTCCTGCATCGTATGGGAAAAGCTCCAGCGACACGTTGTCTTTCCAGTGGTCGCCGTCACACAGGTCAAAGCTCTCCACTCCCACAAACCAGTCCGGGCTTGGAACGAGACGCACGATAAACGACAGCTGCAGATAGAGAGGAGGAAGCAGACCGTGAGGAGGGAGATGTAGCGTGGGGGGAGAGAAAAAAGAGAAAGAGAGGTAAATGAGGTTGTGGGTTGGAGCAAGAGATGGGAAAGACATTGGTGGGAAAGAGAATAGAAAAAGGTTGTTATTATATGTCACCATATATGATTTGGTCTTAGTCATTGGATAACTGTTAAACCTCATGAACTGTCAGTTGGACAGTGGGTTGAAGCCACAAAGGAAGCCATTTTTTTTTTGTTGAAGTTGAATGTTTTTGTATTTAATAGAAATTACAAATATAAATGAAAGTAAAAATGCGCATACTTCATATTTATCAATGTATACCCTTGATATATCCATTCATTTAAATTTTTTAAACAAGAAATAATTGGATTCCTCTTGATGCTAGTGGAAAATGAGGGCTTTAATATCCCAATTTTGGCCACAAAACCACATCAGATCCTTCCTGTGACATTTAAGTACTCCACCAATTTAGTTTGATGTCCTATAACTACTGGACTCACGATGAACAGTTTTTTTTTTTTTTAAAGTATCTGAATCAATTTGGCAGAGCAAGAGATATTGTCTTTTCTATTCCGTGCATTTGTCTTTCTTGTCAAAACTCCCCAACTACATTACCCAAAATGCAACTCAACAGCCGGCAGTGTGGCCCAAGATTGGGTATTGCAATGTTGCGGTCAATGTAAATGTGTGCTGCTCGCCTAAAAGCAATGATGAATCGCCGACTAGAGAGTTCTGGTAAGCTCACTTCTTAACTCCACTTCCTCAGATTTGTTCTTCATTTTAGTCGTCAGCCCGAACCATGTGACATCACTTGAGGCAATTAATCACACTACGTGCAGCTCCCTCTGGAGCCGCAAAAGACTTTATAATGCTTTTCACACATGGTGTGTATAGTTGGGTTCCCCTTTATATCGCCCATATTTGATATGTATATCAAATTTCTTTCACTGTTATAATGTGTTCACGCATGTATCATCGTACACCCACCTCCCTGCACCTGCTGTTATTTAAGCACCAGAGTACAGATTCTGTTTCCAACTGGCCTTTTTCCATTTGTCTCACGTCGACGACACACTCTCGCACACTCACTCCGTCTCGTCTCTTTTCCAAGCCTAACATTGTGGTCAGACTTTTCCCCGATTTAATGACCTACCCAGAGGCTCATCAGTCGGAAGATTAACAGCCGAATCCTGCAGAGTTTTACATAATTTGTAGAGACATAAATTAAGCTCGCTACATTTCAGAATCTCTTCAGGGTGCAGCCCATGGAAAGAACAGTCTGGAGCTGTTGTAACATTAACCGTTTTGCTGCATCAACCTACTTTTAAAAAAGCACAATACTGCTCTTTTCTCATAATTGAATGCTTTTTATGATTTACTTTTAGCTGCAGTGGGACATCTTATTACCTAAAATGTAGGTAATTATAGTTTCTTTTAACAACCCTGGTCTCATTTTATAGTTTGGGCTGTCGTTACTCACAATGGGAGTTCTGAGACATGCAACAACCTCATTGGAAAACACTTCACAACAGAGTTCACGGGGGCAACCACACTCCTGATCGAGTTCAACCCAAGTATGTAAAATACGGGCAACATTGTTAAGAAATACTGTGGCCCTCTCACCTAGGCTAAGGAAAGCATCTCACCACCTTGTTATACATGCTGACCAATATGGAAGGCCTCTAATCCACTTGACCCAGACCGAAGGAAACCAGTTGTTAGAGACTTACATAAGAGTGCCTGGCGAAGACCTCAAACTCAGTGTTTGTCTGGCCTGTGCCTCCCACAACAGCGGGAGCGGAGAGGACCCCATAAACACTCTGGATGCGTTCGCCTGCCGCTTCGACTTCCTTCATGAGCGTCCAGGCCTCGCCTTTCTCTGCAAACTCCCTCACTCCGTTGCTGGCAAACCCATTACGCTGCCACATGTGGTAGTCGGAGCTGTGGGTCACACCTAAAAGCAGCGAGAGAGGGAAGTGCTGTTAGTTGTTGCAACAGGTATTCGTCTGCATTCAACGGAAATGTACATATTGGTGAATTATCGAGAAGAGCAGTGGCATTTAATGGGAAGAAACATTTATTAGTATGCTTTCTACTTGTAACAAATAGGAGGAATCTTTTGCCATTGACTTCCTGTGTACTGACCAACCAGGACATGCTTGTGTATTGACTATTTATTTCTCTACATGTAGTTTTCTACATTAGCTACCTGTTCATCCTCTGATCAGTATACTGTTCCACTTCTGCTGCCAATACTGTGACTAACGAGAACACAGTATAAAACCAGCTTACTGTGCACTTACCAATGAGCTTTGACCACTGTGCGGGGGGACGGTAGACAGGATACTGTTTAGGGAAAGCAGCCTTGGTCCACTTGCCAGAAAACGTTAGCCTGTACTGGGCTGTTTCTGAGGCTGTGCACACAGGGCCGTCGGTAGGAACAGGCATTGACTGAATGCCTTGGCCCAGCGTCAGCATCATGACGATCAGGTGGTAGAGTGCTTCGGAGATGGAGAGGATGTTCCTTGTGGTGTCCATGATGATGAAGTCTGATTTCGGGGAGGATGACGAATCTGAAGGCTGCAAGGGACGACAGAGAAGGGAGAAGAGTCAGAAAAGGCAGCAATGTTTCTATTTATCTGAATCATTTAGTGTAATCGCCATATATTACACACTTTTCCATGCTTTCTGCTATTCTGTTGCTACACACAAAGAGTCTAATTCAGGGTCTACCAGGTGTTAATATTTACGCCTTTATTCTAAGGAATTACCTAATTTTATTGTCTTTATTGTACACATTCACTACCTGTGTCCCTGTGCATTTACAAGCTCTGCAGTCAGTAATTATTTGCCCTATTCGTGTTGACGTCTATACTTACAGTTGTCCTCTCACTGTCAGATCTGGTACATGACAAGACAAAGAGAACTGGTGAAAGGGCAAAGCTTCTGGCTGCGGCATCAGTTTTGGGTTTAACAAGTGGGGCGTGTGAGTCAGAGGGGAAATTTCTCAATTAAACGTTGTCAGCGGTTTTTCCGCTGTTTAGACTTGCAAACGCGGTTAAGCAGCTTAGGATTGGCAGATGGAGATCTTGCATTAATTAGGAAGCAAGTAGTAAAAGTTTGGTGTTTGTCGTCGCCATAGCTACAGTCTGGTGAGCTGTCGAAGAATAAAGCTGTGTCAGCTAACTTTCCTAACTTTAGATACCTCATCATATCTTCCTCAGCAGCTACATGGCGCTCATCCTGCCATCTCCCTGAACTCTTTGACTAGTCTGGGTCTCTTTCATACATACTTTTACCAGTATGATTGAAAAGTCATTCGTGAATATGTTTGAACTTGTCTCTGGTTAATGAAGAGCTAAATGTTCTCCGTTGGGACATTCATTTTTAATGAAGTACATCATAACAGCACATCTCTGCTTCTAAAAGATGTATACATGAACAGCATGCAAACAGTGTGAAACGCAGTTTGCTTAATCAAGTAGACCACTTCATATTTCAAAATTCTGCTTAATGCTTGCTTAAGAAATGTGTAGAATAGCTAATCTCACATCTTCCCTTTTAATCTAATCATTTTGAATTTTGATTAAATGAAAGTGGGTGCTATTGCATTTTACATATTGTCATAAAAGTAGAGCAGGATGTGTTGAACGGCAGACTTTGCATTTCACCGCAACACTAATTCGTCCTTAATCTAACACTCTGCATTCATACAAAATCTTTTGCATCCTTGCTTAAGTTAACTGAATTTGTTTTCTTACGTATGATTGCGTACAATTCCCCCGTGACAGAAATAATTGCCAGTAATTATACATGCATACTTGGTAGCCCTCTATAACACAGCTGACATTTCCACTAATGTAAGGATCTCTGGGATGTCATGTGGCGACAGGATGAAGACGTGCCGTGGAAACTACTCACTGATTTTGTTCAGGGTTCCAGATGAATGGAGGGTTGCAGCAGATGAGTGGAGAGGAGGGCTGGAGGTGAGGAGAAGGGGAGAGGAGGGTGGTGGATATGGCTGTCGAGAGGAGCGACTGCGAGCCTCCAAGTCCTCTTTCGCCTATTTATGTCTTCCAGGAGGTTCACCCCTCTCTCTCCTCTCCCTCTTTCCCTCCTTTCTCCCTTTTTCTTCCCCCTCCTTCCCCTTCTTGCTCCACTCCCCTCTTTACATTTCTTTCAGTACCTTTCTATCTGCTTGTCAGTGACTTCCCTGCCCCCTTCTTGCCCTATGACTTTGGTTCTCCCTCCTCCACTCTCCTCCTCCTCGCTCTTCTAGTCTTTTTAAGTAGCCCATTTACTGGCTAATGTGTTCAGCAGTTCTAGATGCACTGCCAGGGGTTAGTATAATACTGTAGGTCTCTATACCTACAAATATGACTGATCATACTAATAATGTATTTTATTTTGAATGACCTAAACTTCTCTTGGTCAGGTTTTTGAATTGCTGCTGAGCTGCTAGATTCAATCATGTCGGGAGTTGTATTGTCTGTGTCACAGTCAATTTGCAAACTTTTTAGGGCGAGTCGAGACTTCCTCCAACAAGAAAATGCAGACGAGTAAAAGTCTTTGTGAAGGTTATTTCAGGGGTGTACATTACCGATGAACTCTGATTCTTACAGAACACAATCAGTGAATTATTCAATTTTTTTCGACCATCCTGGCAGCAGGTCACCTCTTTTAGTCATTAGTTTGTTAAAATTGTACAGCTGTTACATAGTAATGGGGGCGACTGTGGCTCAGTGCCAGAGCAGATCATCCTTCAATCAGAGGATCGGTGGTTCGATCATAGTCCATGTCGATGTGTCCTTGGGCAAGACACTTAACCTCAAATTGTTGTGTGAATGTTAGTTGGTCCTTATGGGCAGGTGGCACCTTGCATAGTGGCCCCTGCCATCAGTGTATGAATGGGTGAATAGCGCTATACAAGTCCATCTACTATTTACCATTTAATACAATTAGCTGTAATGAAGTATTATTTTCCTTATTGACTGATTTGCTGATTATTTCCTTGATTGAGATATTTATTTATTTATCTCATACCTTTCCAAAATAAGAAAAGATGCCTTTTAGAGTCTCCCAGAGTGACGTCTTAAATTCCTTATTTTGTCTGACCAACAGTCTGAAACGCAACGCTTTTCAATTTACAATTATATAAAATAGAGGACAGTAGCAAAAATGTATCTGCAAGTATAGTTGCGCAAATTATTTGAAATCTCTTTGGTGGTGATGCAATGGACCCTCAATGAGCATTGAGAAATTATTGACATTGTTGATATTGTGAAAGCATGAATGTGACTTTGCTCTGTTGACTGTACAGTGTGACATTAAAGCTTTAGGATGTTGAGGCAGGTGTATTTTCACTAAAAGCTCTTAACTTTGAGCAGCTGTAGCCCCAAACTAAAGTGTCAAACCTCACTTTTATATTCAAAGTGATGCCCATAGTAATGCATTCTATTTACATCACGTAATCAACAGATTACATTCTTTTTAGCTGCAATTATTTTGCGTTTCTGAAACATTTTCCACAAATAAACACAAGAAGTACATTAAAGAAACTCACAAAAACAAACATCGCTACAAACACGAAGTGTCTGCGGCCACATTCGCGTTATAAAACTCTGGTGTAGGCTGGACATGGACAGACGATGCAGTGTCTCCGGAGTGTTTTACAGTGTGTGATGTGTGACTGACACACCTCCAGGCAGCAGCTTTCTCCCAGATCCTGTGTTGTGTGTCTTTAATCTCTCGGCCAGGTTAGAGGGTATCTGTGTGTGCCTTTGTGTGTTTGTGTCTTTGGAGGTCGGGGGTGTGGCGCTTGACCCACCGAACCTGGAGGTGGCAGACAACACTCCACGCGCTCACGTGCAAACGCAATACGTGCCAGCGTACTGAATCGGCCCACATATAATGATTTCCATATGGTCACGTTTTCTTACAAACACAAACTAACACACACAGACCACTTTCCCTAAGTCCGCCCTCTCTCAATTTCCAGGATTTATTGTTTAAGATTCCAGTCTGCTTTCAGTCAGTGACATTAAAGTCTCACCGCGTTTAACTCTCACCGCCCTCGCAAAAATTTAGAGAACGAAGCAGCACGAGCAATGGAGCCGAAACGGGTGGTTTTCAGTTTTGGTCCCTGGGACACAGAGTATTGCTGGCTCAATTTATGAGGTGGAGTCTCTGCTATCATCACGGTAGAAGGCAGCAGGGTGTCACATTCGCTAGAAAAAACATCCTATATATTCCTGTCTGCAGACATCAACACTGCTGCTGTGTCCTGTATCAAGACCCTCAGTCCCAACCAAGTCCCGGTCTGTGGCTCTGTTGTTCTGACCCTTGACTTCCTGAATTGCCACACGGGGATCAATCAACTTTTTACAAGTGGTTGTAGTCGTAGTAGGTGTCTTAATAACATTGAGACGGGTAGACAAAACAATCCCCACTCAAGATCCAGTTACACACTGAGGGGCTGATTCACAAATAATGGATTACCACCAACTCTCTGAAGATGCTAATAATTTCACTGTTACTGTTTGTGGCTGTTAGCGCGGATCTTTGTGATTTGGACTGTTTTTGCAATGAGACTCATTTGCCTTGGAAGGGGCTAATTTTATGCACAATGAATGCCTATGGCCTCATTTAAATACATGTAAATATCACAGGAGCACCGAGACACTATTTTCTTGGCAGTGCAGTTAGAGATGCATTTCACCCTCGACGGTTGCTTTGAGAATTTCACGTTTTCTTTTTGTCTTATTCGTGCAGGTCTAGCGTCATGGAGCTGTACATGTTTGAACTTGTTCATCAATGCCATCATTCTGAACACTTTTAGGACTTGCCTGCCTTGTTGGCTGTCTTGACCTTGAATACACCGGAGTTATTTTATCCCTGTAAGCCTGTGTCTTTCCTTGCCATCATAAACGTAAAGGCAGGTCTTGATTTAAAAACACGCTAGAACCGGTCTGAGATGACGGCGTGTTTGTGTCGGAAAATGACCGGTCGTATGTTGTTTGGAAGGAAGCTGTAAAACCTGGGAGGAGGGTCTAAGAGAATATACGTCAGGAAACACCACGCGGGCCTCGGGCCAAAGAGGCGAGTCTGGCACGTGTCTGCTGCAACTGCAGTGGGAGTTGAGGATGTGGGTACATATTGTGGTGGGGAGCTGGGATCCTATATATATATATATATATATATATATATTTCAGTGGTAATAATGATGATGTGTGGATACAGTAAATCTCCAGATTTAGAAAGAAAGGGGTCAATATACTATAACTCTACATCTGACTGTCAAACTGGCTTCATAGTGGCCGTGTTCATCTGGGACCTAATGCTTCTTAAATGATGCATAAAGGTTTTATCTCATTGAAGCATTAAGAAATTAGACAATTGTTGTCACACACTTGGAAATGTGGTTACTAAGGCACAAAACCTTCAGCACACCTGTAACCAACATCTCACACATACTGATTATTAAATTGCGTTGGTCAATTAACATTTAATTTAAATTATCTTTTATATATGACATCATGTCCAAAGCTCGAATACATTTTTTCTACCAATAAATCTCATATATTTGAACATACAATATAGATAAGACATTTGATTATGAAAAATAAGCATTTTGTTTGTTAGAATTATAATTTATAATACTTCATATTTATTTAATGTTTAACCCCATTCTTGATGCTATTTGTCACAAAGTTACTGATGAGTCCACAAAACAAGATGTGATCATAAGAAGAAACGGTCACAATGTGCTGTTAGAGGAAGAGCTGCAGGTAGCAGCCTCTTACTGGAGTCTGGTCTCATCATCAAGGTAATCAACACCTTTGGTCTGCTGTTGCGTCGGGATCGTGGTTGCCAATGGCGTAATGAAAAAAAACCCAATTAATGACTCTCAACAACATCACACAATGAAATACTCTCAGCCCACTTTTTTGTTTGGATGCTCTAGTTGTTCATCAGCTTTTCTGACAGAAGATGAGTAACTACTTAATGTGCTTTTTTATTGCTCCCAGTTGTTAATACACGTGTCATTTCCAACTGAAGTGTGGGACCTGTGTTGTTAAGACCTATTTTTCCGTTACAACCAGTAACCACAGGGGTTGCCAGATCAATGAGAACTGAAATCTTTTAACTTAAACTAAATTATATTCCTGCTTACTTCTTTCTTAAGAAACTATGTCTGATTTAAACAAATACTGTGTATACTGTACACTTACTATGTTTAAATGTAGTGAGTTTAGTTACGAAAAGGTCTGTGAGTTTGGGGAGCAGGTTTCAGTCCTGTGTTTTCAATTATGAGATGAGTTGAGATTTTGTTTACATTTGAATCATAGATTGTGCTTCCATCAGTTATTACTTAATTTAAATAATTATCTAATCAGTGTAATTTTAAAGCAAGTGTCCTGAGTAACCTGCACTTCCAGCAGTTAATCGTGACACTGTTAAGGCACTGAAAGGGTTGGAGACAATATGAACGGAGCACTGAAGTGTCAGAATTGGACATGACCTTCTGCAGAATGAAAGGTTTTGTAGACCAGAACAATGCTTTTCCTTGGCTGCACCCACTAACCTCAATGGTGTTTCATATCAATAAAGGTTGTGAAACAGATTCAATCCTTTTTATATGCAGGCACAAACTTTTATTTCCAAGAAATATTATCCCAAAAACTGGTTTTCAAGCTGGAATTTACTTTGTCGCCAAGTAACATCATTGAACTTTTTAACAGAAACTGGAAGTAAAGCTGACCACATTGATTTCAGTGACCGAGGTGAATGTCAGGATGCTAAATGCCACCGAGGGGCCACCATATGTCAACCCAATGGGCCGAAAGGCCTGTAAACAAAACAACAGGGTTCGTTGTTGTTGGGGATAACGGCCAGCGTGGCTATGGCGACAGAATGTGAGGTCATTGTTTTGACTCTTTGGCTTCGTGTAAGAGCGGATTAGCACAACTGACTACAGGGGATCTGGAAACAATGATGAACACACATTCACACGTGGACACAAAAAGAGGTTTAGTCATGTGCATTGAAACACTAACACAGCGTGATGATGTTTTAGAGTCATTTAGCCACTTGTTAGCAACCGCCTTTTTTAAGAGCCGCGAAAGCTTCAGAATTCACAAGTGGGATATTTAGTATTTTATGTCGTTGAACAAAACCAACCAAAAACCCATTCAAAAAAACGCAATGGATTTTAGACGGGGGAACCGTAAGTGCAAAACTGATTACTAATTTCCGGGGTTTAGGGTGAATTTGTCACTTTCTCCTCGTCTCTCTTGCTTTCCCTTATACCCAAACACACCTGGTCTTAGCATTCAACCCGTTTCACACTGTTTGCGCCCCTAACTTCCACTCAGCGTTTCCCTGGGGTCTTGTTAGAGCAATAATCACCCCTACTTTCCGGGAATAATTTCCTCCACTGTGTGGGAGCAATCTGTGTGCGTGTGCATTCATTTGCACATTTCTGGATAAATTGTGTGTGTATGTGCGTGTGTGTATTTCTTGCCCCCCTCTCTAATGGAAGCTGCAGTTCAGAGCAGAAATCTGGCTAGTGGTGATATTGTAGATATCCATGCAGCACATGGCTCGGTCTGGTTTTTGGCTGGAGCTTTACTCGTGTTATTGCTGGTAGGGCTGCCTCGTGAAAGTCGCTAAGGCGAATCATCTGTCGGTGAACCCTCAGTCAACTTGAAATTCTTCAAGTAGAGCCCACGCTTTTAAATTTGCCAGATCTTTTTTAGAGAAATTTTAGAGATCTATGCTCTTCTTAACAATTTTATGCTATATTAAACAATTAATTCACAAACATATTGGTTGTAGATATGAATAGTGATGACACAGCATAAAAGTCCCTCCCACAAAGCCTGGTAAACAAGACGGGGTCAGTGTTTTGAAGACAGATCGGACGGGTTGCTTTTAGTTTAGTCCCAAACTGTGGACTCTATCTAAAAATTGGCCTCAAACTGTAGATGCCGTTTTGAGCAATTTGAAACTATGAAATTACGTTTTTTATACATTTGGTAAGGAATGTCAATATTAACACCAGCATTGATGCGTTTCATCACAGTACAGTCATATCAATTAGTTAATAGCTTGAGAAACACGTTCAAGTGTGCAGTTACTCTTTTAATGTCGTCAAAAGCATCACTGAAACTCATGCCCATGGATTTTCTGATTGCTATATATTAAAAAATTAACACATAGTTGAATCTTTGTTTCAAACAGCCTAATCATATTTTCATTTTTCAGAATCGGCTACAGCCCTGTATACTAGTATAACCTGTCTGTGGTTGCTGTTGGACTTCTTTGTTCAATGTTGAATTCATATTTTGTACTTTTACTGTAAATATACTGCTGATTTTACCCATTTAGGCCTTCATTTTGGCTTCTTTTAGTGTTGGTTGTACAGGAATTCAATCACACAAACTCTATGACCTGCCTCAACCCTGTGATGATACATTTTCTGAGTCCTAATATTTGACTCCACAGAAGCAGACTGGTGGTATTGAAACCAACTTTGTTGAAGGTTTGTGCCATCAATCATCAAAAACCACCGTAGTCAGACAGGCCAATATTAGATGATGGAGACCAAAGCGGTTTATATCTGAGAATTATGCATGAAGAGCTCTGGTCCAGGGTATTAGGTGACCACAGAGTATTGAAACACAACGCGTATAAATTCAACTTTAGGGAAATTACTGCTGCTGAGGCTGCTGTTCTCCCTCTCAGTCGTTGTTGTGTCTTTCACTGGGATTGGTTGGGCAGTTGGCACCTGGATTGCATTGTTCAGTTGTAGAAGAAAGCTGCACAAAGCACATTTGCACATGGGGAGCTCTAATGGCAGAGAAGGGTCATGTGGAGGAGAGAGTCCCAAGACCTAATGGTGGTGAGTGAGCCATCACTGTCGTTTAGTTTTGAGTGGTCATAACCTTTGCCAGATTTCACTTTGGGAACTAGGCTGGAGCAGAAAGGCTAATAGTTAGCCCATTTTCATTATGTTCTAAAAGTTTTGGTAGGTTTTTCTTTGTCTTCTTAGAGATCTTGAGCTGGGTCTGTAAGTTTTGCTAATGGGGCCTGTAAAGCCCATTGAATCATTGGGATTTTTGTAGGGGTGTCCCAATTCATCAAATCCACCCTTCGGCTTTTGATTTTCGCGGTCACGTCTTGATTTGATTTTCAATTTAGGTAATTATTTGACTTTACCATTATTGCACTATTGTGTCTTGATTCATGAGGATCAACAGCATTGGTTGTATGCCCTTACAACTGTAATTTATTTACATTGTCAAATAATTTTTTTGAAAGGCTACATGGTATCATGGTGTAATATATGCAGCAAAGTTTTGGGGAAATGTACACCACTAAGGCCATGTATGTACCATGTCACAAAGCTCCAATCATCTCAAACTGGTTTCTTGAACATGACAATGAGTTCACTGTACTCCAATGGCCTCCACAGTCACCAGCTCTCAATCCAATAGAGAACCTTTGGGATGTGGTGGAACGGGAGATTTGCATCATGGATGTGCAGCCGGCAAATCTGCAGCAACTGCGTGTTATCATGTCAATATGGACCAAGATCTCTGAGGAATGTTTCCAACACCTTGTTGAATCTATGCTACGAAGCATTAAGGCAGTTCTGAAGGCAAAAGGGGGTCCAACCCGGTACTAGCCAGGTGTACCTAATAAAGTGGCCGGTGAGTGTATAATGTAATAACAATACGTTTTTCACCAGTCAATTGGGAACAAACACAAAAACAAAAGGAAGAGCCACTAGATGGGAGAAGGGTAGTTAACAAAAACAGTGTGAGATTCTTCTTCTACAAAAAGCCACCAGATTCTGGCCTACCTATGCAGTAAAGATAGGGAGGGTATGCTCATACTGTATAACTGGTGACCTCGGCGAGGCGGGAGGATTTTCTGACGCTGCTGTTTCTCCGTCATCTCAGACTCCGGCAGTCGCCATGGTGTCTCAAAACGTTCAGCTGCCAGCTCACGTTAAGCTACGCTGTGTCGTCTATGAAGTGACGTTGCTAAGTAGGCGAAGGTGGAGGGAAAAACAAAATCAAAAGCTCATTATCGAGTTTCAATTTAGATTTTTGGCATTACAAGTAAATTTAAGTTAATATGCAGCAAATGGTTTTAAAAGTCTTGACACTGCAGCCCTTTCAGGTAAAATTGCGTCAGCTGAGCCCCAACACTAGTGGCCCAAATGCTTTGGAAGATGTGTAAAGGCAGTATAATGTATAATGTTGCCATGGATTCAGTGAGTTACACTGTGGGCTACAACTTGAGTCACATTTCTAACTTGTATTTGTTTACATCCTGAAAAATTGCCACCATTAAAAGTATCCAGAATTAGCTATTTGCAGTTAATGTTAGCAGTGTACCAGTGGATGTACAGACATCTATCACTGGATTACTGAAGACTTAAAAACGCAATGATTCTTGGATCTGGAGTTATAAGGAGCGTCTGTTTTCTGTTATTTCTAAGCGCATTTAGGGATCGTGATGGACATCGGAAATAACAATATTCTCAGGAAGTGTAAATCACACTTAATCTAAAACTATGTGTATCATGTCTGTATGTTCAAATTTGACTGAGCTATGATTTAGAGCAGGAGTGTACATTTTGCAGCAATCAGGCTCTTATTGTTAAGAAGTACCTGAATTGAATTACCCCCATTCAACGCTCTACCGCCCCCCAGGGGAGGAGCACTTCACAGTTTTAAAACCTCCAGTGGAATGGGACATTGTTCTCTGTTATTGTATGACGTTGTCATGGGCAGCTGTCAAAGGTGATTGGGCCTCTAAATAGGTCAGTTGGTTTTAATGAGGCACGGTCACAGGTTAAGAGGAAACATATACTTTAATTATGGGTATTGCGTAGTACAGGAGGACATCTTATTTAATAAACTGGTTTCCTGTAACTGAGACTGAATTACTTGGGTGGGAGACATCTCTGTATCTCCACCTATACAGCAATTTGATCCAGCTTTCAACTTCTTCTCCTTAGTGAAAATCTAATCCTGAAAACAGTATGTCTCTGCAAGATATTTATTGTTTCTTATGAAGGGTGTAAAAACTCTGTTGTGTGGTTAAGAGAAAAGTAATACGAATATAAAACCGGTATTTGCTCCGACAACGAGTATCTGGAGAAGAAGCTAAACCAGAGGCTCATAGAAGGATTAGGAGAACAGCAAGTACTAACATTTTAGAGGCTAGAATCAGCTATTTGTCTTGGCATTTCTTATAAAAAAACGATTGTTTGTTCTTTGAAATGGTTGCTGATCAATTTTCTCTTAATTTATTGAGAATTTATTAAACTAATCATTTCAGCTCTACTGACCCTCTACCCATACATTGATGATTACCTGTGAAAAAGCGTAATATTTAAAATGGTAGCCAGTTAAACTTCCAGGAGGAAGACCATAGTCTTCGTTAGAAATGCTTGCGAAAGAAAGTGCATTGAATTATCTTCCAATAACCTGTAAAATATCTTCAACTTTACCTTTAAAAACATAAGTGGAGAGGCCTATCATTACGTTCCTGGATTTATATATTTGTCTTACTTTTATTTCTGTTTTTATTCCCTGTATGTGCTTTAGTCTTATCCTTGTCACCTGCTTAAAATGTTTTGAAATAGAGAGTCTGATTTTTATTGCAGTTCCTTGGGTTCTGTCTTCATATTCTCGAGTCTTTATTTATTTTTCTCCGTCTGACTATATTTCAATATTTTACCCCCTGCTGTCTTTGTCTCTCTCTCCTCATCCACTGTAGACATCTCCTCCTACATCCTTCACAGCCTCTCATTCTCTTTTGCCCTTTTTCTTCTCTCTGACCCTCTAAAGTGAGATCCCATCATGTTTTTCCCATCATGCTCTCCTCCCACCCTGCGGTGAGGCGGTGAACCCCCGGCCGGAGGTATAAAGGACATGATTTACAGGGCCCCTTCGCAAAAAAAGAAAAAAGAAAAAGAAAGAAAAAAACTTTAAATGAGAGATCAGTTTTCCAGCACAGTAGTCTTTTTCTTCAGTGCAGGTTTCACTCTTTAAAGTTTTGACTTGAAATACGGTGTTCCGGCTACAACGCGGTGTGGTCCAATTTTGTGAGGTTGCAAAAGTGCCAAAATGTAAATCCACGGGAGAAGAAAAGTGTGATAAAGCCGGTTTCGGTTTTTGCCATGTTTGTTCGAAAGGGAAATCCAAATGGGGGAGGAAGTGGGAGTAACAGTTGAGCATTAAGTCCCAAAGCAAAGCATTGACACATTGTAATTTTCTAAACTTACACATCCATGTGTAAAACTCATAAAAGCAGCAAAATGAGAAATAGCTGATCCACCTTAAAGGTCAGCCCACCTTAAGTGAGCCTCGGACAAAGTTTTTGCTAACTTCGGGCACGGAAACTTGTCCTGGTCTTGAGTTGTAGCAATTATTCACCGACAAACAACCTGTACACACACCGCACTGCTACATTCACATCTATACCGTTACTGCTAAGTCTATACGTCACATTTCTTTATTGACTGCACACTCGCTAAGAACCTACACACTGAGTTATCCCTTAAAGAAGTTTGCAACTTGTTTAAAAATATCTATAAGATATTTGATATTGCCAAATCAATATCAAAACATTTTTGGTTGGATGGGAAGTTATTGGCACTGTCAATGTGAACAAGTTCAATAAGTACCAGGACTGGATTTCTGAGAATCATTGCACAATGACTCTTCCAATGAAAAATATATTTTAATTACTGACGCAAGACACCATTTCTTCTTACTGAAAAATAGTATTTTTTTAACCATTAATAGGGAACCTGAGCTGAGTTTAGACCGTCGTGAGACAGGTTAGTTTTACCCTACTGATGATGTGTTGTTTCAATACTAATCCTGCTCTGAATATATAATACTTGTATGATTTATTTTTTCCTCCGAAGACATCAGATCATCTAAAACTTCCCTTTGTCCAGAGAACGGTTTGGAAGCATGTCTGCATCTTATTCAGAAATAACTTGCTTCATACTTACAGATTTACACCCGGGAGCTTTCCAGCATAAACAGTCTTCTGCTGTTGAAGATGGCCAACAGAGCAGAGTCAAGTTGATCACACAAAACCTCTAATTGCGCTATGCAACCACAAATGGTATACTAAAGAATCCATTCAGGGTTTGACTAAGCCTATCACTGATTCTATAAAGTGCTGTAAACCCAGTAGTCTTGAAGTTAGAGCATCAGACTTGTGGCTGGAAAGTCACTAATTTACATCCTGGACCGAGTTTAGAAGAAAAATGAACAAAAGTTTCCACTCACTAAGCAACCAAGACATTTTATTCCCAACTGGTCTGATGGAGCAGGCCTATGGAGAAGACGATGTTTACATTGGAGGGCTCCCAGGTGGTTGTGTCTGAAAATTTAGAGCGTACCCAGACTTTGCTTTGATATAACCGGCTAATGAAGTGAGTGAATGGGGTGAGAATAAACCTCTAAATGCTGAATTTATAAAGTTCTGATGTTTTGCCTCCTGCCACAAAATGGTTGCTGCACTTCATTGAGTAATTATTTTCTTCTTTTTTTTTTATGTTTCATATCAAATTCACATCATTAAAAGCTGAACACCTGTTCTATTTGGGCAGAAGCTGCAGTGGAGACTGTTACACTCAGCGCACTCATTCAAAGAAATATTTGCATTCAGCCTGGCTTTGCTCATGAAAATCTTACATACATCTTTATTATATCATTTTGATATTGGCAATTATTGTTATTTTCAAATACCACTGTCTACCTTGATGCTAACATTAGATGCAGTTCGAAGTAAACAAAACCGCAAGACGGAGTTTGAGTTGTGAATGTAGGCCCAAACCAAGCCCTAACCTTCTGATTAGCTTGTTCACGCGTAGGGGCAGAGTGTCCTGATTCTTGTTACGATAGACTAGTCCAGTACCATGGCCTGTCGTGAAATAGTCACAAAATGCAGTCCACTGGTTTTGTGTACATTTTTTTTTTGATGGCTCTGGGTGAAAAAAATGCGAATAGAAAGTCAATTAGGATCCTATTTCGTGGTGTACACAAATTCAATTCATCCACATGACTAAGCAACAGTCAAACAAGTGACTCAGTATTTAATATCCAAAAACACCTTCTAGTGGGTGAATGGGTCCAACAAACACAGGACTTTCAACCACAAGTGTTCAAAACCGTGTTTTGGTTGTGAATTTTTTCCCTAAACCTAACGTTCGTGACAGTTTTCCTAAACCTAACTATTTTAATACCAACCATGATGTTTTCCCAAAAGCGAACTAAGTGGTTTTGTTGCCTAAACCCTAACGTTTGTTTTTAACGTAATGTCCAAAGTGAGTGTTATGAAAGTAACCAAGTATTTTCTTAGTCAATAAAGGTTTAACAGTTATGATAACATTGGATTATCTTAGTTTCATGTCGTTTCAATGCATTATAGACCTTTTCTTCATAACAAGCATCACAGAAAAAACGCTTGAATGCCGATGTCTCTAGCTAACGATGCAACATTGTTTTAAGCAAATTTGTGCGTGACTGTCCCTAATTTGACATAATTACAATTCACATTTTCACGAAATCAAACTTAAGTCCAGCAGCGAAGTTGCTGCACCTGTTGCTGCACCTCTGGCAGGGTAGGAGCACGACTCGTGTGAGGACACGTTTGTTGGGCGATCAAACATTCAACCCATTGGGAACTAGTTGAGGTTAGGTTACCGGTTACTTTGTTGCAACATAATCAGAAACACATTGAGTCCTGGTCGACGTCTTATCTCTCTCCTGTTAGTTGAAAACAACCGTGCCCCCAACAGATGCTTCTGGACCAAAACACTGTCAGACAGTGACAGGCTAGGCCCATAAATTTCACTGCTGGATACACACCAGTACATCTGTGCTTCAGTGTCAAAACAAACCCCAAACACCCATAAATAAGGGTTGCTACACTTGCGTAACCACAACTAAGAGTAAAGCTACTGTAGGCCTACTTTCTGGAGTTTACCAATTTGGTTATAATCTATTTATAAGCTCTGTTCGTGTATCTAATATTATAACATTTATCCCCCAAATCTTGTGTTTTTGGTGCAGTGTTGAGGTTAAGAACAAAACAGAACTAGGAAAGTAAAAGGCAGTTAGTTTACAAGTCAAGTAAACAGGCTTACAGTTGGCAGGGTACAGACCAGAACAAATCCAAAATCAGAACAAGTTACAAACTTGCAATTTCAATAGATTTACATCATATTCTGGGTAATACATCTGTTTTTTTCCTATAAATTCTGATTATGTAATCGAAGAATAACCGTGGGAGTAAACTGATAGCACTGCTTCTCCTGACCATGATGTGGTAAAACGATTTGTA
This sequence comes from Ophiodon elongatus, assembly GCA_016806645.1. Taxonomy (NCBI): domain Eukaryota; kingdom Metazoa; phylum Chordata; class Actinopteri; order Perciformes; family Hexagrammidae; genus Ophiodon; species Ophiodon elongatus. Next base: position 2,984,925 of record JACSYO010000150.1, on the reverse strand, counting down.
TGTAGTGTCCTTGACTGGAGTTTGTCTCTACATGATGATTAAATGCTGGTTGGAGGGTTGAGGCTAATTATTAACATCAAGATCTAAACAAAACTGTAACGCAGAGGTTTGTGGCGCTAAACAAGAAAGCTAATGAGTTAAACACTCAAACTCTACACATAGATTTCATGACATGTATTTAAAGAGTGGACCAGCTCTTTACCCTCGCAAGACGGCTGGAGGGGTCCTGGGAGTTTGCCCAACCAGTCTACATGTGTTTTGTGAACTTGGAGAAGGCTTTCGACCGGGTCCCTCTGGGTTTTTGTGGGGGGTGCTGCGGGAGTATGGGGTGCCGGACCCGTTACAACGGGCCATCCGGTCTCTGTACGACGAATAAGTCAGACGCGTTCCCGGTGGGTGTTGGCCTCCGCCAGGGCTGCCCTTTATCACCGGTCCTGTTCGTGACTTTCATGGACAGGATATGTAGGCGCAGCCGGTGGAGAACGTCAGGTTCGGGGGTCTCAGGATCGCCTCTCTGCTGTTCGCAGATGATGTGGTCCTGTTGGCCTCTTCGGACCATGACCTCCAGCATTCACTGCGGCGATTTGCAGCCGAGGGTAAAGCGGCGGGGATGAGAGTAAGCACCTCCAAATCTGAGGCCATGGTGCTCTGCCGGAAACCGGTGGATTGCTCCCTCCGGGTGGGGACGGAGTGCCTACCCCAGGCGAAGGAGTTCAAATATATCGGGGTCTTGTTCACGAGTGAGGGTAAGATGGAGCGGGAGATCGACCGGCGGATCGGTGCGGCTGCAGCAGTAAAACAGGCGCTGCACCGGACCGTCTTGGTGAAGAGGAGCTGAGCCGGAAGGCGAAGCTCTCAATTTACTGGGCGGTCTACGTTCCGACCCTCACCTATGGTCACGAACTCTGGGTCGTGACCGAAAGAACGAGGTCTCGGATACAAGCGGCCGAAATGAGTTTTCTCCGTAGGGTGACCGGGCTCAGCCTTAGAGATAGGGTAAGGAGCTCGGACATCAGGAGGGAACTTGGAGTTGAGGCGCTACTCCTTCGTATCGAAAGGAGTCAGCTGAGGTGGTTCGGGCATCTAACCAGGATGCCTCCTGGGCGCCTCCCACTGGAGGTTTTCCAGGCACGCCCAACTGGTAGGAGGCCCCGGGGAAGACCCAGGACACGCTGGAGGGATTATATCTCCCAGCTGGCCTGGGAACGCCTCGGGATCCCCCAGAACGAGCTGGAACGTGTTGCGGGTGAGAGGGAAGTCTGGGTCAGCCTGCTGGGCTGCTGCCACCGCGACCCGACCCCAGATAAGTGGATGACAATGGATGTATGGATGGATGGATGGTATTTAAAGATGTTCAATTACCATCTCAATTATATTATCATATCGTTTTTTTGGGCTGTTGCAATGTTTCCAATGTGAGTTGTCACATAAATCTGTCACTGCTGTGAACATACTAATGAACGTAAGAGTCAGTAACTATTTGATGCTCATAGGTTTATGGGCATTTTGGAAACAGTTAGTTGTACTTGGACAGTGGTGGAGGAAGTATTCAGATCCTTTACTTCAAGCTGGAGTGTGTGACTGTAACATGTTAATGAGCGTCTGTTACCTTAAAGCCCACCATATACCATATATACACCATATACACCATATACCATAAAGCCAAATGAGTTCACACAATGCGATGTATAATGCAAAGTATAAGGCGTTCACATGCCGTGATTTATTGCGCCCTCAAATCCATTGTTGTCAATGTAGACACTCGGGGAAGTTCCGCACTCCAGCTTTGAATACTAATACCACACTATGACAATACTCTATTTAAGGAACAGTCCTGCATTGAAAATTATGAAAATAGTCAGAAATGCCGTCACAATTACCCAGAGTCCAAAGTGACACCTTCACATGTGGAAGCTCGAACCACAAAATGTTTTTGCTTAAAAAATGACTTAGGCGATTATCAAAATAGTTGGCAATTAATTTGCTGCCAATTTACTAATTGATTAGTCAACTACTAGTTTCAGCTTTACTTGTATATACTGCAGGGTTTGGATAAAACTTACAGTACTATCCTTCCTTTAGTTTTCCAGATTAACAACCTGCATCAGACATTGAATATGTAATTAAACCAGGCTGAACCTGCAAGCTTGTCCATTACTTACAGTACCATCTAACGGCATCACTTTCAAGGCTGCCTTGCTTAAAGTGGCTAATATTCAAAACACTTCTGATTAATATTCTTTACTTTTTAATGTCTGTTAGTTAAATTAATGCAAATTACCAACTAGGAGCTCCGTATAGGACACGCACAGATGGTGGCTCACTCTATTTTTCCACTTATGCTATAGAGGGGAGGTTGTTTTTCTGTCATGTTCTCATGTACCTGATTTGTAAAACCCTCAGGGGTTACAAGTTGAGGCATTTCCAGGGCGTATTCTGTATTTGATGATGGGACGTTGGCAAGAGACTTGATTGGGAGTCAACATTAATCATGAATCAAACAAGAAATCTTCTGACTAAAATAAACGGGGTCATTTTAATCACATGGGGATTCTGTAAAATAACTAGTATTTACATAGTAACAAAACAGATCAGAAAGAAGAATATGAAACATATAACAATAACAGGTGTTATGAAGATGAACCCGAGCGCAACTTAAAGCCTTGCCTTATATCAAGAATATGTTAATTTACGGTAACTCTGGAAGCCTGGATCAAATGATTGGAGCTTACAAATGTTTTTGTTAAGAATTAAATGACCTAACAGCTCATATTTTCCATAAAGTAGACAGACTGTCAATCCACTAAAATCCTGTGTGACTACATTTTCCCCCAAAAATCAATAGTTATCGTTCATATATTCATGTTTTGATATATTTCACTGAATTTGCAAGGAGAATGTACCATGTAGGTGTTGTGTGACGGAAGTCATTAAAATATATTGCTATCACGACCAGTTTTTATTCCAAAACACTGTTGACACCCAAAATACACTATGCCTTTCTGGATGTATGATAAGGAATTTGTAATTGGTTATCACCTTATTTCTGTCGTTGAAATCCTTAATTTTATATACACTGCATACATGTAAAAAAAAGAATTGCTTTCACAATAGCAGTAATATAGGGTTAAATTAGTGAAATACAAATCAACAATGAAGGAGACACATTTAAAATGTAACATCTGTGATAATCGTGCATGGATAGCTTCCAAAACTGTAATTTAATATTTTGGACACTGTGGAGAGTAGCTTGGAGCCTGTAGACATTTAACGAACACTATCAACCTTTGTCCCTTAATCTTTCCCCACATTATAAAATTAAATGAAATACTCGATACAGCTGAAAAGCAAGCCAGCGAGAGGTCGTCTGTACGTTGTGATTGTTGGTCGTGAAATGAGTTGGACAGAAGTCTGTCCGGCGTCCAGGCTGCGATACAGAGGAGTCACTAATAGTTTGGAAATGAAGAGACAGGGGAGGATATTAAATTATCACGGCAGTCAAAAGAAAAACCTTGAATCCCTGAAGACGTATACTTTTCACCCCGCAGAAAAACATCAATCTTAAACTCTTGTCTTGCGTTGAAAAAGGTGAAGATGTGTGAGATAATTTCACTGGTTCCCAGTGCACTTTTAGGAATTATCTTTAAAGAAAGTGATGACATTGTGAATTTGGGATAATATCGCTCCAGAGGTAGCGAGATAGCATCAGTTGAAAATAGCTTAAACAAGCCCGTTTGCTTTCGTTAAGATGACCTCACCCCTTTGGCAGATTGTGCCTCCGTCCTTTTGGAGGAATACGATTTTTAAGACCCAACATTACACTGAATGACCCGTCAAGATGGATCGTTTTTGCAGCGCAGGAGAAAGACAAAACCTTTTTCATTTTCAAGGTGACGCCAACAGATTTTTTAATTCTACAATAGGCTTTGAATGGTTTCCACAGACATAAAGGTCACATCACTCCCCCAGCATGTTGGAGGATGTCAGCTTTATAGTGAAGGTGAAAATGAGGCAAATTTGAAAATGCTAAATTTCCACAGGATTGAGGAGTTACATAATGACACTTGGACAGTGATCCTTTGTCCTAAATCCCCTGGTGGCGTATGAAACTCTGGCCAGCTAGTTCTGCAAGTCAAAGCCTGATTGACGGGCTGTTGAAGTAACTGGGACACACACACATTGGGCGAAGTACTCTGCATGCAAAACAGTGGATATCACACACGTCATGCGCTCGCAGGGACACGACTTCACTTTGAAAATAAAGAACAGGAAGGATAAAACTGCAAGAACACATACAGTAACCTTCAGTGAAGATATGGTTTGATATTTGACCAGATGTCTGCACAGAGAATAAATTACAGACTCTCTGTTTTTGTTATTATGTGAAGGGAGAATTGCTCTGCAGAAAAAGTGTGTGACACATTCACAAACAATCGAAAAAGTCCATTTCTTAATGGCGTTACTGCAGAACAAGAGACTTTTAACACACACAATACATACATGCACACACACCAAAAGAGGCTCTCGCACACACACTCACACACCTTACTGGCTTTCAGCAAGTCAGCCAGGAAGATCATCTTGTGTTTCTGGTGTCCCGCTCTGTTCAGGGATTTACCGTCCCCTCTCTGAGGAACCATTGGGTAATGCTGCTCCGCTGCCCAGAAATCCTGGCCTTCTTAAGAACACAGCCTTGCACCAAATGCAGAAAGAACTCTCAGGAGCACCTGCTGTCTCCATGAACCTGGCTGACCAGGTGAATCCAGGTGAAACCCTCCCTCACCAAATGAATCACCTTCTGCCATCAAGGACTTGACGATCCATACGCGTACGTGGGTTAGGCCAAAGCAGGTGCAATTCAATATCGCAGACACCAAAAACTACCAGGCGCAATAAATACCAGGGGATTGGTTTTGGTGACAGTTCCCGAGACATTCAGGAGTACTTTCAGGAGAGGAGAGATAAACAGTAGACCATACTTGTCAGTGTAATTTAGTGTGTAACATCTAGCATGGCATGCCTGTGGCTGAATCAGTGACTGTTTTTATAATGTCTGTGGAATCGCTTAGAAGTTTCTGAAGGATTCTTTTGAAAGCCTCGACTATACCTGTCCGTGGTGCCTGGGCGGGGCGAAGAACAAATCTTTATGTTCTGATATCGCTGCAATCTAGGCCCTAAAAATGCCCCGTGAAACGAGCATAAATGCACATGAAAATATTCTGAAAAGGTGACTTTTTTCCAGTCCCATTCATAGATCGACAACCTTTTAATAAGACACAAGAGTAGGCCGGAGTTTCGGCGTCAAAGGTTCAATCACAGATTTGAGCAGATTCTTAGCAGAAACTTTCCCCTCATTACTCCACAAATGCCCCCAACAATTGGAGTAAATCCACTTTCTCATTTTAGTGTGTGCATTGTCGCCAGAGTTGGTTCAGGCCAAATTCTTTTGTAACCTTTGTATGTATTACTGATATTTCTTTGTGCCAAAAAAAGCATTAGCCTTGTTTCATGTTGACATTTGAAGAAAGTTCAAGGGAAAATGAGCTAAAAGGCTGTGAGTTTAGTGACGTAGCCTTTATCGGCCCTAATAGACACACTGAACCTGCACGGACAAGAATATGACCAACGCGTTTTGCCTTAATAAGTCAGAAAGTGATCAACAATTATTTCGAGTACATAGTGTAAGTTCATATTCCATTCATGACATTAAATACCTGGAATCAGTTCTTATCCTGTTCTGTAAGTGAAAGATTACAGTGAGATAAGAGTCATTATTTTCGAATGAGATTACGGTAACACCATAATCCGTTTCTTCCTACCCTCTGGTTTCCTGTGACGTCTTAACGGCGCAATAACGGCCACGCTTCTGTTTTCATAGGTGTGAGCAGTTACTGCACAATAATCTGTGTTAAATGGCCTTGCCAGCCGCTGTGTCTCTCAGGTTTCTCCTATAATTAAATAATGGCGATGGACGTGAGAACCAGAAATCTGACAGATGGGTGGTTTGGGGAGGGTGGGGGGGGGGAGGGCTCCCCCGCCCCCCCTCCCTCTGTTTCTGTACCTGACTGCCTCTTTCTAGATAAGATACTGCAGCTCAACTCATGACAGTGCTCTGTTAACCGCAGCTGTTTTGCTTCGAAAAAACTAATTTTGCTGAAGGGGTGTAGTTTGGATCGAATGCATCTGATCCTTGCCCAGGTGTGTGTTTGTGTGTGTAGCAGCATTTGCAAACACTCATTTGAACCCCCCCCAACCCCCCCCTGGAGCATTTGTTGTCTGTATGATAGTCGGCCAAAATAATCTCTCCTGTATCTCCTTTCAAATTGACTAATTATCTGTGCGTGATTAAATGCTGCAAACATCCTGGTCAAGGGCAGCTGTGCTCTTCTCTGTTTCACATTCGTTGAGTAGATTCTTTATTCATTTTTAGTTGTGGCAACAGAAAAAGAATACTAAAATGAAGTCTCATGACACTTGCACGATAACAGTTACATCTTTTTATTCCAGTGATTTGCTTTCATTTTGTATTCATAAACCATATCTTCACCATCAATGCAACAATAGATAACCAGTTCTTCCTCTAAACATAGCATCCAACTCTTGAAAGAAACACATTAGTCTTATTGTGATATATACACCAATATACTTTCAAGTAAATGTGCAAAATCAGAATTCATCCTCAAACACAACATATTAAAGGTATTTGCTGCATTATTGTTTTCGTGGACATCACAGCCTTTTCCTGTTCGAGAAAATCATTAACACCAGAAAAGTAACCCAGATAGAAACGTGGCAAAAGATTCTTTTTACATAACATCATCACTTTAATTTAATAAGATGTGTACATCTGGCCTGCAGAACAGCCTAGTAGCTGGAAACGATATCATAACTCGTGGGTTATTGTTTTTTTTCCCTGTGAAAAAACAAATCTGCTGCAGTCTTTTATTGCATCAATATGACATTTAACCCTTTCCTGATCTCTCATTGAGAGGATTTCTGAGTTAGAGCTTTGGCTTAATGTAAGAATTGTTTTTTAATCCACAGATAAAATCTGAAGCTGTTTGTTTCATTTTCTCTGAAATATCCAAATGGCATTTGGTTTGCTGTGGGTAAGGCTCTAGTTCGCCATTAGGATTGAAATAGCACATATGGCACTGCTGTCTGGACCATCCCTGTCACTACAGTTTACAGCCTGTGTATCTGACATTCACCAGACGCGGACCAACCAGTAGGAATAAAAACTAGAGCGGCTGATGGGAATACTTCTTACACATAACTCGTCTGAGCTGTAACTTGGAATTGGTGGGATGGAAATAGTTGTAGTCATGGATATGATTTTAACTAGAGATGCACCGATCCCCATGCTGATATCGGACATCGGTCAAATAGCTGGATCCGGTATCGGTGACATTGTGTTAATCGGGGGGAGGGGAATTAAAAAAATTTCTTTTATAAATATCAATTCAGAAAATGTATTTATTTGTCACATTCTGTTTTACAAAGTTAGGAAAGCAATGTCTAAGTTAAGCCTGATGTTGCCTTACACAAAACCTACAGCTTATTCATTGAACTCAAAGTCTAGGTCTCGGGACTGAAAAAAGTCGGATCGGGTGCATCCCTAATTTTTCTCAACCGTTTTTAGTTTAGTTGCAACATGGAGGGATTTTACAGTTCTTTGATGGTCAAGTTGAAATTCAAGTTTCAATCAAAATAACTTTATTAATTCGTCAAAGGTCAGTGCATACACAACACATCACCGGACAAACGACAAACAAAGAGAAGACAACAAACACGTGCAGCACCAGTGGGGTTAAGTGTGCTTACAAATGTCCATAAATACATACTAAATAGATAGATAAATAAATACTTCTGATGGAAGCAGGCACAAAGCTTGACACGGCCCGCTTGGTCTTGAATGGGAGTGAGTTTGATCAAATTCCCTGTTCAGTTTTTGTTTGTGTTCATAAAGTTAGTAATCAGATATTGTGGGAATTAATAAAAGCCTAATTGCTTTATTTTTGTCTCTAATAATCAGTTTTCAGGTATGCAATGAGGAGAGAGGTACACCTTGCAAACACCGGCACGAATACAAAACAGAAATAATCTATATAATGTATTTTGGGCAGAATGTGTCACGTCTGCGCCTGAACAATGATGCCTGAATTATGATTTTCGACAACAGACAAACACTTGTTGTATCACATGTTAGCTCGATCACACAAACTATTGTACGTCTGAACACACACGGCTCTCTATTGTTGGTCACGGTTCAGTGGTGCCCTCGTCATAACCGAGGTGAAATGTCACCTACTTCGACAGTGTGTCGATTACCGTCGACTCAGCAGAAATGATTGTAAAGTGATTGGTACATTAAAGCACCTACGTAGATAATGTGGCCGTAGAGATCGTAACCCTGGATCTCTACAGTTACCGACATGCTACCGTTTACCCTGGCTGCATGCCTGTCCGTTCTGTATGTCCCTGTGTGCATCATGTGTGAGCTCGTCTGCGTTGACCGTAACATTCTAAGTCGTCTCTCAAAAAGCTTCCTGGATCAACGTTTCGGAAAACAAGCTGTTATTAATCTATGGTGATGCTGATGAACCGCTGCCATGTGATCTGAGTTTATTTTCCACTCATTCCTAGAGAACGACTTGTATGATTTGTTCAAACGGAATACTGGACGCTTCTGCAGATGGTGAGATGTTTCTTGGAAATATCCCAGTTGGGATTGTGTTGTTTTGCTTTGAATAGACAAAGAACATCTATGAAAACAGGTTCTTGTTTTGAGGCCTGGGTTAAGTTGCAAGTATGTAAAATGTCTCCAAACCTCATGTCGAGTTTTAATACGTCCCAGTCACTGGCAGGATGTTTGCAATTATGAGTGGAGAAGCTAACGGTCAGAGGCCAACGGATCTCCAGGTTATATGTCGACAAAACTTTAACAAAACCATCACAATAGTAGACGTGAGAGGGCCAGACGGCAGGGAAAAACGCAGATTTTGCCCAGTTGCATAAATCTTCCTCTAATATTTCATTTTTTTTTCCTCAATCTGGGTTTCTTAGCAGAAGATAAACTCCCATTTACATTTCATCGTTTCTCGCATGTTGCCCCTGCTTCAGCTCAACTAGGACAACAGAGGAAAAGTACACATGGAGTAGTTCAGTACTACATCTGTGTTCAAAGCAAATGTGTTTAGAATATATCGGTAATTCTAACATCTGATGGTAACAGTTTAGGTTTGAAGCGAAATGAGACAATCCTGTTGAAAACTAGCGCAGTCCGTCTCTACTGGGGGTCAGCGTGTTTCAAACAAAGTGCTTGTTGGCAGCGTCTGAAACCTGCTCGCCCACACACCTTTCCAACCGAACACCTTTGGTAACTTTCCCAAACCAATAATCCCACCAGCAGAGAAAGTAGAAACAGGGTTTGAATCCCAATCTTGAGCTCTCGTTTGTCATTCTGTACGCACTTACCTCGGCCTCTTTTTCATGTTTACAAATAAGTGGCTCTGAATGCCTGAAACCTAAAGCATGCTCTGTTTTCCTTATTTGAGCGGTTATTGTGTCTCCCCTCTCTCTACAATGGCGGGCAGTGGGGGGGGGGTCTAAGCCGGGGATTTGGCCGAGCACATTTGCCGCAGTACAAATTGATATATATGCAGCTTTGTTTTGTAAATTGAAGTGATAGCCATAACTGTGCATAGTTTATGAAGATAAAGCTCTCCCGTTAGCAGATACATACTGATTTGTGACAGTATGGAATGGAGATGTATGAGAATGTCTGTCATTCTGAACGGGCGAAATCCCAAAACCAACACAAGAACAAGCACTTTGCAGTACCTAGAAAAACTGATTTAGTTAACTACCTACCGATATTGTATGTGTGCATATGTATGCATGCATGTAGTCCTACATGTATCTGCTTCTTTCTCTGTGTGTTAATGTGAGCCACATAGCGTCTGTCAAGTGTCAGTCCCTCCCACCTCACACACATGTGGGCAGAAAACTAGACCCCAGAAAACCCCAGAAAACCCCAGAAAACCCCAGAAAACCCCAGAAACCGGTTCACCACCTTCAGACTTGTTTGGGAAACACACACAAACACAGCAAACAACACGTTGAGGGGAAATGTGAAAACGTGACCAAGACTCATGCTGAAAAAATTTAAACAGAATGATTAAAACCAATAATTGAAAAACAAAAAAGTGTTTCTGCAACATGACAATATAAATCTACTTTATTTTGGTAATCATCCTCCAGCTTTTTCTCATTATCAATCTTTTCTTCCTCTCCCTTTTTTTCTGTTTGTATCTTTAGCTGTCTTTTCTCATAATCTCTGTCCTCATTCAATTCCTTGCAGTTTCTCCAGCAGCGCAGGCTCTATCCAGCAGTCTATTTATTTTTCATATCAACTATCACCGTGTCTTTCAGCATTGTATGGGTCTAACAAAACCTATTAGGCCAGGGATAACAATATCATCTACTTTCACAGACCCAGTTCAGGAGTTAGAGCCAATCTTTTTGACTGGTTAAAACCCCAAATATTGAATGACGCACTCAGAAGCCTAAAATCCTCACAACCCTGCATGTATGGCCTGGCAGCGGCAGTCAAGGGGTTTATATCTTATGCAGGAGCTCTCTGCTCTATCCCCATGTCACCATGTTGGTCACAGTTGCTTCAAAATCTAGTCAGTGCTAAAAGAAAAAGCGTGTTTTTTCAAGCTAACTCCCATCCGTTGTTGACATTTTACAATCCTTTCTAATGATGTATCTTGGCTGTAACATCACAACACGTTTTCTGCATGTGTGACACAGTGGCGGCCAATAATGATTGTAAAAATTGCTAAATTGCGACAATAAAGCTGGCAAATTGGAAGTGCGCCATTTTTGCTTGCCACCAACAAAATAAAGGTGACCTGCCAAAGCAGCCAATTGAGTTGGCACCTTTCAGGCAGCCGCCAGCATTAAAAAGCACGTGTCTGGTGTTTATTAACCACCAGACATTTTTCTTGGCAGGGTGGAAGGGCCCTATGAAGCAGTATGTGGACCCATTGGAAACTCAAACCCTGAAACAAATGCTGATGGAAATCCTGCATTTGGTGGGGAACTCATCTCAGCAGGGTGCCTCACCTTCTGAAAGTCAGGGCGGCCGCTGTATTCCACCACATTTCTGTGGATAATATTCCTCTGTTTGGCTTTGTTTGGACTGTGCCCAGTCGAGGGGAGAGCACAGCGGAATAAAAAGCCGTAGAGAGAAAATGTCAGGATGAGAAACCGCAGAGAGGTAAGAGGAAAGGTGAGAGGAGCAGAGGGAGAGGAAAGGGAGAGGCAAAGAGGAAGATGTCCATCATCGACCAATTCATCTGTTGCAGCCTGGACACACACCTATGTCTTTCTCACTTCTAGTACTTTCAACAGAGAGTGTACAAATCTGATGGAGGAGTCAACATGTCACAAGGGATCCAAGTGTGTGGTCTAAAATTCAAAGCAACTTTTTTTAGTGTTGACTTTGTATGAAAACTCGTTGAACTGGTGGCAGCTGCATTCAGAGGTCGACAGGTTGGCAAGTTAATTTCAAAAATGTTCCTTGAGTTTAAGAAATCAAGGCGTCTCCATTGTTGTCTCTTGTATCGCGTTGCACATAACTGCTTTGCCTTGACTTTCCAGTCGAATAGATTATTCAAAATCAGGGAAAAAGTAGGTTGTAAAAAACAACATTTTTAAAGTCTTACGTAATAAACAACAGAGTTAGATCGCGTATTCCAATATGTAAATTCAGACTAATTCAATAATCTCGTTATTTATCAAGGCTTCTGGTTGTTTTGCCAATACAGATTTAATCACAATAAAATTACATTCTTGGTGTAGAAGATAATGCTGTAAAATCTTAAATCAGGATTTTTTTTTTACCTGATTTAGGATGATGAAAGATTAGTCCCTAAATGAGAAGGCTGGCAAAATTGTGTATTTTCCTTCTGGACAAAAGAATCCCATGAAAACGCCACAAAAAACCCCCACAAACAACCGTCGTCTTTTGTGGGATTTGTTGACTATAAGAAATAATAGAATGATGCCAGCCTTCTCCTTTAATGGAGGTGTTTGGTATTGTTGCTGCAAAGGACGAAACCATTATTTAGAACGGTGTGTGTCTGTCGTTGGGGGCAACGTTAGCTCATTCCAGCTTGTGTCTATCAATTGGTCCTCGCCTGTAAACATGGAGGGTCTATAAATTGTTGTTCTCTTGTCTCCGCTCCAAAATAGCTTTTAATCCCAGTCTGCTCCAGTGACAGCCGCAGTAAAAGGCTGTTGCAGGGGTCGTTGTATCGCTCAGAAATGTGCTAATAGCCAACTTGCCTGTGTAATTAAGGCTTACTAATACGTTGATTGTGAGATCATCTTTGTGAAAGAAGCAGGCATCTCCTTCCTGTGTCGAGTCCCTCCTGTGTTTCTAAGAACCAGTGATATGTGCCGGTTGAATAATGCATTTTTACATAGTTAAGGGTACGTTTATTTATTAAAAATATGGTTATCAAACCATCATGATTGAGACGTTTTGATAGTTAGCCACAAGCTCAAACGATAAGAAACGGTTTCTGAACTCATCTTGTAAGTAGCAAGATTAACGAGACAAACTGTAACAATCTGTAGAAACAAAGCCGGTGGGATTTTAAGTGGAAATTTTGACAAAAATCACATGTTTTACAATCAGCCTCTCTCACCACCATCCATCGATTTCCCACAAGTTTACTGTCGGGGAAAGGTTTTGTACGCCATCCAACTGACTTAACGGGCCGTGTTCCCTTCATGCCTCATGCTGTCTTGTCCAACAAGCAAAGCTTTAACAAGCCTCACTGTCCCACTTGAACCCTGTCAAACAGGCTTGTCCTTTAACATGGATCAATGTGAAGTGCCTTGCCCAAGGGCAGCTCAGTGGTATTTCCTGAAAGAGCGGAGAGCGTTAGTCATTCAACTTTTCTTTCCCCAAATTTTCCTCTGCTTCTAACAGGCCAGGGTCTCTTGAAGCTTAGTCGCTATTCACAAAGGAAGACGTGACTCTCACCTTTGAATTTAAGTCTGATAGTGGTCGTCCACCAACACGCTTCCTCCCAAAATGTCCCAGCGGCATTGTGAACATCTCTCTTCCCCTTTGCACAGTGCCCTTTGGAGGTCCCCATGCTGCTTGAATTAAACGTGCCCTATGCCTGTTTTCTGTTTTTATTTTATTTTTTTATTGCATCTGGTTCTCATCCTGCTTTCTGAGGTTTAGATTAAACCATCTTGAGTTTCCAGCTGCCGGAGAGCCTGTTCCAGTGGCTGTAACTTTGAATGGATGAACCAGAGAGAGGGAGAGAGAGGGGAAGTGACAAAGAGAAAAAGAGAGTGTGATGGAGAGATGTGGGGGTATGCAGGGAGCAAAAGAGAGATAGATAAAGAGAAAGACAAAGAGATGAAGGTCTTTCCATGTCCCCCCAGATACAGTCGGTTCAATTTGAGGTCTCACATGATTGGCAGCATACAGCTAACAACCATTTCTGTTTCTCCAATAGAAAAAGGCAGCAAAAGAATAGACTGTTGAATAGATTCTTGAATATTTATACAGTATCTTATTTCTACATAAAAAAACCTACCTACGTAGATTGGAAGAAAAGAGTTCTTGTTTGCTCAGTCCAACATTTGATTCATCTCGAGGCCTTTAAATGATTAAATGACTGAAGTCTCTACAGTGCAGGTGACGTTGCTCTTCTGGATAATCCACAGCACAAACAAAAGCAGATTCAATATACTTCATATATCATTATTCCATTCCACACCGTATTTATTAATATTCCATATTGTAGTGCGTATTGTGTGATCTCTGATTCAATGACTCTCGGCTTCATGTATGAGCAGTCAATAACTCAGTGTAGGCCGGGACCAGTTGCAAGACGTGTTGACAAGCATTGCACTAATGTGACACAGGTGCGCTGTATATGTCTCGAGGAACATCCAAAGATGAATATGGATTTATTGCGTAAATAAATTAAACAAAAAAACAGATGCAAGCAGCGGAGCCGCTGTAGATTCATCTGTCACATCTGGTCCGCGTGTCTTTCTCCTCCGTATGACTGTTTCAGCTGTTCTAGTGACATCTGTTGGAATCAGCTAGTAACTTTATATTCAGAGTTGATGGATGCAAACTTTTAACGAAATCAAAAGCGCATCTAACTCGTCACGTTTGAGTAAAGTAGTAGTTTAAACACTCGTCGTGTGTGAAACGAGACCGTCGCGATGTCCTTTTTTATACTTCATATAATTCTGTGTTTCAAGTTCATACCGCGTTGACAGAGGTGATGAATGTGAGCATACTCAGTGTCAGTATGCATACTAAAGGATGTTGATTTACAGTGTTGCAATGCACACGCTGCACTAATCTCATCATTGAGTAGCCTGATGATTATTTTCTAGATTAGTCAATTAATCATTTGGTCCATAAAACATCAGATAATAGTGAAATCTGCCAAAAGTGACCTCCTCATGTGTTTTGTTTTGTCCGACCAACAGTCCAAAGCCCGAAGGTGTTCGATTTACTGCAATAAAGGATAAAGGAAAGTGGTGAATTCTCACATTCGAGAAGCTAGAAACAACAATTGTTTGCTTGAAAAAAGAATTGAACGATACATATAAATTATCTAAGTAGTTCATTTTATGTCCAAGGCCCACTCCGTAAATAGTTTCCACTGATTTATTCACAACTGGAATTATTAGCGGATGTTTTTTGTATATTTTGAGACCTGCATTCTTGTCAGTTTTTATATCCTCTTTGACTTTTCCTTTGCCTTTTGCTGTTGCATTGCTACTTTTTTTCTTTTTTTCTTCCTGATTTTAAACAAATTGTGTTTAGTAGTATGACATCTCCAGTAACATTCGGATAAGAAAACCATAAAGTTCAAAATCTTTGGGGAAAGTATATTTATCAAACCAGGATACAGTGTTATGTTTATTATTAATTAAGTGATAATAATTGAGTTTAGACATGAATAAAACACAAACTTCACCTTTCCACAGTTTATTTCTTTTTAAAATAATTCATACAAATGCATACAGTCACAAACATATCTTTGTCAGGTTGTCAGTTTCGACCAAAAATAATGATATTTACTGTAGAATATAGAATATGTATACTGTATATTGCTACGCCTAATACTTTACCATAAAGGGGACTAAGGTAGGCAACAGTGGACTGTGTGTTACGACCAGGGATGGAATTTCAAAGAGCACCTCGACACTCTAAAGGGACAGTTCACCCCAAAATCAAAAATACATATTTTACCTCTTACCTGTAGTGCTATTTATCCAATATTGTAGGAACTCATGTAGGATCTCCTCCATGAAACTACTCACAACAAGGTCTGTGGACTATCTTGAGTACCCAGGTCATGATTTCTGGAAAGAGAGTTTTTCAAATGTATTTTTTTTTTTTTTTTTTGGACCTTTGAGCACCAAAAGCCATACAGTCCCATTATGTTTGAGAAAATGCAGACACATCTACAGCTGATGTTTCCAAAACTAAGGAACTCACACCAAAACAATCTAGATTGATAGATAGCACTGCTTTTAACAGGTAAGACATGTATTTTAGTTTTATTTTGGGGGGGTGGCTGCCCCTTTAAACGCTTGTCTGTTGTTTTTACTTGTGGCCACCATGAGTTTGAATAAGGAATGCTTACAGTTTATATCAGGAAGTATTAGCAAAGAGTTTCCTTCCCCACATAACGACAGGCATCTGGTGAGGAAAGATTAATAGTAAAATTCAAACTATTCCTGCATTTTATGGCTGTTGTCTGACAGTGACATTTAAATATCACCTCAGTATCTTCTTTACTAGACAACCCTTCGGACTCTGGCCAGTGAGAACTCAGACATACTCGCCAATGGGTCGTGAAATTTCCATCCCTGATTGCTACTTGTACTACCTCACCATGGAGAAGACCAGGCAGGCAACAGTGGACTGTTTTTTACTACTCAGCTGCTGGTAGAAGGGGATCCAAAAAGCACCGTCACTTAGCTGTTATGCTAACATCAACAACACTG
This sequence comes from Ophiodon elongatus, assembly GCA_016806645.1. Taxonomy (NCBI): domain Eukaryota; kingdom Metazoa; phylum Chordata; class Actinopteri; order Perciformes; family Hexagrammidae; genus Ophiodon; species Ophiodon elongatus. The sequence continues at coordinate 2,968,851 of JACSYO010000150.1, read as the reverse complement.
GAATCAGTTAATCCAGCTCGAAAAAGAGTTTCAGATCGTGTTGACGGAACAGCATCGTGTTTACATGTCGAGAATGTCACCAGCGAACACATAGATTACTGGGTTACTGGTTTTGCTGGCTTAGATTTGAAGTCTAGTTCGAGGCGGGTTTTTTTTGTGTTTTTACATAGTGTTTAGTTGTGTGCTCAGATGGCAGTCTTTGTAATGATGCCTTGTGGAGAGTGCTAGCCACCACCCCTTCTCCCAGTGCTGCTTTTTCAGACACAGATACAACCAAGTCACATTGACACAGGCAGGCAGAACACCATATGTACACATAGACACAGAGGCCACAGAGGGCGGCTTAACGGTATACTCAGGAAGGAACCATCATGAAATGTTAAAGGAATACAAGACTAAAGAAAACGGTGCGTCCCGACATTCCATCATGAAACGTCTTCACTTTGCTGAAAGCCGATCAAACTGGCCATTGAGTATTTTTTTTAAAGTCTTCACGGGTCGACTTGGTAGCGGATCAAAAATAAAAGAAAATTGGGTTAACTTCAAGAACACAGCTGTTCCTCATCAGTCGGTAACCATTACCTGTTCTTTTACTGGATGAGACATCTGTACAAGTGAGTTTAGCTTCAAATGGGAACCAAAAATGGTTTTGGCAGAGAGCAAAGCAGTTGAATAACTGATTGACAGAGTTTTTGATGCAGTTTTTCCCCACGTCCGTTGGCTGATTTGACAGATCCATAGCATGAAGCAACATGTTGCGCAACATTTGTAAACCTTGCTGTGCTGATTATGGTCCATGATTCCGACAATGAATGTGTGAAATGGTGGAAGTACTGGATGTTTAGACATGAAGACGACAATAATGACCTGCTACAAAATATCAGTGCATTGCCTTGTACATAACCTGCTTTGTCCTTCAAAGTAATTAACCCAACCACTCTGTTTTTTTGTAAATTCAAACGGCGATTAGGGATGAAGTCGTCCCAGTCAAGCATACCGTTACACCACCTCCCGACAGCCTTTCCTCCCACAACCCCCTCGATATGGGTCAAACATTTACAAACAAGTCCCAAGAGCAAAGTCGCATGCCCCTTAAACACATCAAACAAAAATCAAACATTAGATGAACTTTAGCTCTCGTTAAAGTTCTTTGTATCTAATGTAGCAGGACACGAAAAGGCAAGCAGGTAGAAAAACAAAAGCACTAAGTGGCATAAAAAGGTATATTTAAAACAAATTTAAAAAATAATATACCAACTGCGGAAACTTAATTTCCTGAGATGGTGTGCAAAAAGCTGCCTCTTTTTTTTCTGGGGGAGGGGGGTAAGGGTTTGGGGCTTGTTAATTTGGGGACACATAAAACAAAAGAAACAGATATTGTATTCTCAAACCAGTTTGGCTACATAGAGAGATCACACAACCCTTGTTTTTGTTAAGACTGGCATCCAAATATCAATATCTTCTTGCCGTAAGTCTAAAAACTGTACACAGACAGGTTACATTCATTTGATAACCTACTACTTTTGCTTGTACATCAAACTAAGGAAAGGACACAGAAAAAGAGAGAAAGACATGAAACCTGCCCCTCTAACTTTGGACACACTACAGTCTAAGACAGCAGAATTTGATTCAGAATGTTTTCTTCCCAAATCAACAGATATATGTTATTGTTATTTTTAATTTCTCTTTTTTTTTTTTTTTACCTCTGGCAGTAACTTGACTACTGTAGTTGTTATGTAAAGATCATCCTGTGGATCTTTACAGTCATCCTCGGGACTTCTGTTTGGAGCAGAGGACAACTGTCTTGCTCTCTGAATGGAGCACCTGACAGCTATCCACTCCTCTTCATCATCCTCTTCATCGTCCTCGTCTTCTTCTTCTTCTTCTTTGGAGTATGAACCGGCTGCTGGGAACCAATTTGCCAGAGTGTTTGGAATCGATTGTTACTGGGACCTCCACCTGTCCATCTGACACTCTGTGAACCTGTCTGATAACAACTCGTCACTGGGGCGCTTATCGCTATGATCCTGGTTGCCGTGCCAACCTCCTCCGGTCACCAGACAACACAGGCAAGCGTGTGTGTATGTGTGTGTTTGTGGCTACAGTTGGTCATTCGGATGCTGCTCTCTGTCGCCCTCTGGTGGCTTGACTGTATTTTGTCCGGGGGACGGGGCATGAGGAGGGTGTGTGACAGCGGGCGGGAGGGTGTGTGTGATGGGCACGGCGCTGGGCACGATGCCTTCAACAGGTGGCGGGAGGCCGCCAGCTGGCAAGCTCACCACTCCTGGGGGATACCTAGAGAGAAGAGGAGGGGGAGGGAGGGAGGGAGGGAGGGAGGGACAGAGAGAGACGCAAAACTGAGTCATCAAAGTAAAACTGAAACGAAAATTACAAACGTGACCTTGTTTTGACCTGAGCAAACACATTGCAGTCCTCCATTAAATGCCAATTGAATATTAACATTTATAGCTTAGTAATGAACAGAATACTTTGGTGGTGTAATACTGTAGCACACTTTAGTACCACAGAGTATTGCAAGGCCATACAGTTGGGGACTCGGAACAGACATTTTATTTTTAAACGATCAAAATAGAGCAGAAGAGGATAATAAATTCTGACTTCGGTCAGTATCGGTCAAGCTCCAAAAATGCGGGCTCCTACACTTCCCAGAATGCAGTTCAATAGAGTCTTTTCAAAAAGAGACTTAGTAAATATCTACGTCTTTAAAACTTTAAAGGTCCCTGTTTGCATCACAGGGTTTCCATTAAAAAGTTGTAAAGTTCAAGCCAATATAAAAAGCTAAATAATTTTGAATAATATTGAGTTTACTGCTGTGTTATAAATTGTGTAACATTGTTGGAAAGAAGCACACTATTTTGGCAGGAAAGATGGGACTGGATTTGTGCAGCGGCACTTCATCAGCGTCAACACAATTATGAAATCACCGCGACTAATGCTAATTTCTTTCATTGACGATTATTTTCTCAGTCAATCGATCGAATGTTTGGACTATTAAATCTCAGAAAAAAGTGAAAAATTAGCATCACAAAGTCCCAGTAGCACATTGTTATTCTAACACAGCAGTAACATTCTCTATATATCCGTTATCTTTTGTCATTAGTAGATTTATAACCGGCACATTCTCTATTTTCAAGACATTTGGCAGAACTTATCAATCACTTTACCAGGGTTTGGGGGAGAAAAATCAAACTGCACTGACCACTACTGGTTTCTTTATCCTGATGATTATTACCTATAAGCCCCGTTGAGCTCGGGGTGAACGGTAGCTGGGTCAACACCTGCCCAGTGGTTATTCTGGGAGAGGAACTCCTTATTCACACAGTTCTTCAAACTGTCCGGGATACGACCTGAAAAGTAGAGAAACGGAGCAAAAGAAAAAGAAAGGGAGAAATATGACGTGTTAACAGAGAAATCAAATTAATTCACACTGGGGGAGCGTTACTGCACTCAGAAACCCATTTTATACAGAGAACAAAAATGTCAGACACGATTAAACAGGTCAGTGGTAAAAAAAAAAACTGAGCCATTGGGGGAAACCACAAGAGGAGAAAATGGGATAGAAAGGAGGATAGTGTGTGTGTGTGTGTCTGTGTGTCTGTGTGTGTATACGCTACCCGTGATAGCCCTTCGGATCTCCCTGGCTGCCTCCTCTCTCATCTCCAGCGAGGCCTGTTCGCTGTACCAGGCAGCGTGTGGGGTGCAGATCAGGTTGGGAGCGTCCTTCAGCGGGCCCTGGCTGAAACTGACAAATGTACAAACACAGTGAAATCAGTGACAGCTGCAAAAGAACATCACGAGATAGGTCGCGTGTGTGTGTGAGTGTGTCCGTGTGTGTGTGTGTGTCTGTCCAAGGTGAATCTCGCATTCGCTGTGATTTTGTGTAAATAATGAAATTATTATATAACTCGAGCAACTGTTGTCTTTAAGCTTTTGGGACAATATTTATAGCAATAAAAATGGTCCTAAATGCCATGAAATTACACAGTTTCAAGTCAAAACCCACCACATTTTTAAACCCAATATCCTCGTGTAGCTTTTATTCACTGTAGAAATTCAGAATGTCTTTCTATATCCTGTTGCATAATACGAGCATCCTGAATAGCTCACGCGTCAGCTCTGCCTGCCTATCTGATTCCAGGCTTTCGGCATCCTAAAATATATTGTAGAGCGATACTGTCGGCTACAAATAACACAGGAAAGCACTTGAAGTATTACCACTAGGTAAATATATAAACACACCACCATAACCCAAAATGTTTAAGTTGGATTATTTTAGTATTGTAGACCTCCTATAGAAGATGTAAAGCCCAAATATAATATAAGATACATTTGGATCAGGAAAATTATGTCATGTGTTTTTTTTTATATATATATATTTTCTTGTAATTAATTACATAAATGAAACTAGAAAGGTGCACTCAATAGAGTGCAGATCTCCGCCAGGTGTGTCCGCAACGACATCAACAGCAATCAGTGAGTGTGTTACCTGAAAGGCTCGGTCTCATGAACATCCAGAGCAGCTCCACGTATCCTCCCCTCCTTCAGGGCCTGAGCCAGGGCCTTCTCATCCACCAGACCCCCCCTGGCCGTGTTCACCAGGAACGCCCCCTGGCGCATCTTTAACACACATGAACACACATTCAGATCTAATAGGCCACAGCGCCACCGGATTAACATTACATATTGATCCAAATTGGCTCAGAACATTTAAAGGTAATGTTATTCAGTCATATTTTATTGATCCATGTGGAGGTATAGCCCGTGTCTTGGTATTAAAATTGTCTTCAGGCTTAGCCCTTGAGATGAAGGACGAACAGATATTTCCTGAGTTTATCGGTCATCATATGCAGTGGAGAACCTCAATCATCTGTATGCCGGCAGTGGGCTTCCCCGGGTATCTGCTTCTTTAATATTTATGGCCACGGGATGTTGTAGTTGATGCAGGGATAAATAAATCATTCAAGTGTTGTGTGCTCAGTCATAACTGTGTGTGTGTGTGTGTGTGTGTGTGTGTGTGTGTGTGTGTGTGTGTGTGTGTGTGTGTGTGCGTGTGCGTGTGCGTGCTGCTGTCCCTCCACCTGTTTGATGGTGAAGTCGTTGATCAGGTGGTGGTTGTGTTCGTTGAGGCTGCAGTGCAGAGACACACAGTCGGAGTGGAAGAGCAGGTCCTGAGGGGAAATACAGGAAGAGTTGCCGAAAGATGAATCCCAATCTTCTATTTACACTTTTCATCGGCTGATAAACCGCCGCACGAGCTCCACAGTGTTTCACAAGACGGGGGAGCGTTTCCAACTCGACAACATAAACATTCAAAATGGGCCACTTTGTATTTCCCGTTGCAATGTTTGTAAATGCAGTAGCTGGCAGGAAGTTAACTTGGACCAAAGCGGTTGCCCGAGCAACAGAATGGCAATGAAACGGTCCATAAAGTCACACACAGATGAAAAAGAGACTCTTATTGCTTTTTAACTAAATCACATTTCAGATCTTCCGTGAACCAAATCTGTTTTGCATTTTTGTTCTTCAGTAACTGGTCCAGCAACATAAAGGTAGATACACATTTGTCATGGTCGATGGTGGAGAAAGCAGTGTAGTTTAGTCTGAATCGGTGAATCTGAATCTATGTTTTTATTGGCTGGACTCCTAATGGGAGTTTGACGACTATCAATTGTCACCAAAGTATACTGGTGTTACGTGCAGAGCTACTTCATAGAAATTGTCAGTATTTCTATGATGTGCATTTCTATAACACCTTTCAAAAGAAGGTTACAAAGTGATTTATAGTGAAAGTAAATAAAATCCAAAACACAAGATATAAAACATAATGAAATAATAACAACAATACTATCATTTAAGAAAAGGCCACATCATAAAATGTAATTAGACAGTGGCCACTGTTGTCCACTTTGGTCTGCTTTATGGTTTAGTAATCGATGTAGCAATATCCTAAATACTACTGTTTTTTATTATTAAAGTAGACAACCTGAATTATTTTTAGGAAATAAAGGAAAGGGAAATAAACAGTGGAAATTAATTAGCTTTTAGTTTTTTTGGCCCCACCACTCCATTCCTGCTAGTGTCTGTTAGCTGTGGCAGTTGGTCATTGACACAAGCCGGACTTAAAGCGGTACAGGTGTGGATGCTTCTGAATTTAAATATATATACTTTATCTTTTTAATATTCTGTGTTTTATATGAATGTAACACAAAAGGGCTGGAAACGGTTTGAAGGTTGCCGATTTCTCTGAAACAAAGTGGCCTCACGTAAAACCGTGTGTGTGTGTGTGTGTGTGTGTGTGTGTGTGTGTGTGTGTGTGTGTGTGTGTGTGTGTGTGTGTTACCTGTAGTGTGGTGACCCGTTGTAGTCCCAGAGATCTTTCTACCCCGTCGGCCAAATAAGGGTCATAGAAGATCACATTGAAGCCGAAGGCCTTGGCTCGCAGGGCGACAGCCTGACCCACTCGACCTAGAAACACACAAACATGAAGGCGCACACACATTACTACACTCACAGGAGCATGTGAATACACATTCAAATGGAACAAAAAGCGCAGTTTACGTAGTATATGTTCTCTTTTTTGACGTTTGCCTTGTAGAAATGACATAATTCTGTGGCTCATTATTACTGAAAAAGCTTCCAGACTGTTCAGGGAAGAGATTTGCTTTCTGCTTCTGGTTAATCCGCTTATATTTTATTGGCATTAACTTCTCAGGAAGCCAATTTAGCTGAGCTAAGGACGAAAAATGTAAATGGGAAAGAGACGAAAAATCCTTTGATTGGAAACTTCAGTCTGACTAGCCTCCGTCAGACAAAATGAACAAAATGAAAACATTCTTAGCCGTGTCGCTCAGTTACATTCGTGGTCCCCAGAAGATGAATCCTAATGACTGGTGATCGCCTGACTTTTACTCTAGCGCCACCAGCTGGTTGTTTAGTGAAATTTGGTTCAGACATTCATATCTCTCAGGATTTCATAACTTGACCTGACTTCATATGTAGCACCACCAGCAGGTCAAAGTTTCAATTTGTAGTTGTTTTATGAGTAAATAACTGTCTAACAGAAGAAACCGATTTCCATCAACCTCAGCCATACGTTCTGTTTACTGCTTCGGTGGTGGAAGAAATATTTAGGTCTTTTACTTAATTAAAGGTACTAATACAATAACGGGAACATTCTCTGTACAAGTAAAAGTCATTTTTTTAAAATCCTACTTAAGTAAAAGAGTACTTGTACTTTTGATACGACATAGCTATATCTTACAGCTAACACGATTGTAGTATCAGCTGTAAGATGTATATGCTATATCATATCAAAAGTACAAGTACTCATTGTAGCGGTAGAATGTCACATGAGATTATCAATATTGATGCATGAATGTGTAAGTAGCATTTTACTCTTGAAGCTGCTCGAGGTGGAGCTATTTTTAACTTCTTTATATACAGTTAGCTAAAGTTTACTGGTTTAACCTTAAATAATGCATCATGTTTTATAAGCTTCTCATCCGACAAATAACTACAGTTGTCGAATACATGTAATGAAATTAAAATTTTGAATATTTCCGTCTAAAATGTAGAAGAGTGGAAACATAAAGTTTAATAAAATGGAATACTCAAGTACAAATACCTCAATACTGTACTTAAAGGACCAATATACAACACTTAGAGCATTAATATAAACAACTGTTTGCTTTCATGGTAGTTTGTACTGTTAGCGTTGCTAGCACCGTTAGCTACGAGCCGCCAGCTAAGGCTTCGCCATGTTGAGAGCCGTTTAGAGGCAATAGAAATGCTTCCAATCTCATATTATGCAGCTTCAAGTACAGTACTTGAGTAAATGTGCATTCCCATTTATTTCCACCACTGGTGCTAATTTGCAAATATGAGCACGCTAACAGGCTAAACTAAGATGATCAACATTATACCTGCTAAGCATCAGCGTTTTCTCGTCGTCGTGGATACGTTATCATCTTACCATTCGTACAGCCACCGAGCTGCTGGCGCGGCTGTCGGCTCCTTCTCTTGTTTTTACGACAGTACGATAAGTAGGTGTCACCGCGGAGGCACGGGGTCATATGTGTGTGTTGTTACTCACCGAGCCCGATGAGTCCCAGTGTCTCTCCTCTGATCCTCGCGGCTCCTGACGCCACCTCTCGGATCTGCTCCACGCTCTGAACCCGCGTGCCCTCCCGGAGCGCCTGGCGTGAACAACAACTAATGATTACGTGCAGATATCACAGAACATGACACATCAACACGGTCCAGGTAAATGTCATGATGTCTGCACTTAATGACCAAAGTCTAAATCCTTTTAGATATTGTTACCATGGTGATAAAGTACACTGAGTCTAAGTGGTGGTTACTTAAAACTGATTTGAGGAACAAATCATTTTTACTGTACCTTCTACATCTTACATCAACGTCTCTCAAATACAGCGACATTCTAAAGAAAACGAAACGTTTCAATTTTGCTGATTTGTCAGAAGACAATTATAAGTAATTGTCGAAGCTTATATTGTGATAACTGGACGCACACCTCTCGCCAATACATTTAGAGTCGGTTCGTTCAACTCCAGTTAATCCCAGTCCGTTTTTATCAGCCACGCAAAGACACAAACCTGGTGCAGCCAGGTGGTGCGTCGGTACAAGGTGAGGATGTGACACAGCGTCGAGTCCGCCGTCTCCTCCACCGAGGCCGCTGGCATATTACACACAGCTATGCCTGTTGGACCAGAAAGCAGATAAGGATTAGCGAAGGCTTTTTGGGCCATTTGATGAAGTTTGGTAGAAGCTGTTTTTGGTGTGAGAAGTGCAGACCCAAGATGTCGTGTCAGCAGTTTTCTCTGCAAACACTACTGGCTGCTTTCAAATTGCAGAGCATCTTGGTGGGAGGAGATAGGGGGGGGGGGCGTTAGTAAAGCTCTGGCTGTTGCGGGACAGACATGAGTTTTAATAAAAAAAAGCTTTACTCACTTCATATTTTTTTAATAGCAGACTTCTAGCAAGCATGGCAATACCTATTGGCATCAGAAAAAAAAAAAGTTTTGGGGAGATTGGTCAAATTAGCTGTTGAGCAGTGGTGGAACTCAAGAGCTGTACTGGAGTACAATTTTGAGGTACTCGTACTCTACGTGAGTGTTTCCATTTCATTCTATTCTTTATCTGACAGCTTTAGTGATTATTAAAACAAAATATAAATCAACTAGTATTTTTTAATTAAGCTTCCTGGCATTACAAATTAATTAAAATAATGAGCTCCACCTTTACCAGCTGCAACATTAGTGACGCTTACACATTAATATTATATGTAAAGTTCCATTTGATGCTAATACCTATGTACTTTTTACTAGGACTTTTACTTGTAACAATATCTTTCCACTGTGGTATTGCTTCTTTTTACTCGGGTAGAAGATCGGAGGACAAAACTGTATTTGTTTCTTGCGACTCGTTGTTTGTGCTAATCAATGCAGTCACAACAGTTGGAACGCCACACATTTGCGTGTAATTGAATGTGTAACTAATAACATCAGCAATGGCTCTTTTCCATTTCGGTGTGCCAGTCAGCTCGCCCAGCGTGCAGAGCTAAGCTTGGCTCTGGAACAATAAAAGTGTGGCAGCCTGCTGTGAAAAGTAGCTCCGGAGTGAAATGGCGAGTAATTGAAAGTCACATGTGGCTAAACCTGCCTTTTAGGTGAATTATGTTGGTAAACAAACATTCCGGTTTGAGCTACTTGAACATACTTTCCCTCTTTACATGGAAAGGTACTGTTGATGAGTATTGAGGACGGAAATAAATAACAATTCATGGTTGCTCTCCTCTAAAATAGTTGCAAACATAAACATGGCTACAATGTCTATGTTGTATTAATACTGGGGACCCATATTACTCAACGCTGTGTGGGCCACAAAGCAAAGGATCCACCAGAGATACACGGATGGGTGGTGGTGTTCAAGGACGGTGTTTTATGTTCTTAACACATAAAGAGTGTCAATGATATTGACACTGAGAACAGTGCAGCACATGGCCAACACACACTCTCACTTCCTGTCTGCGAGTGTGTGTGTGTGTGTGTTGTGTGTGAGTGTGTGTTCTCACCCAGTTCCCCGGCAGATTTGATGTCGATGTTGTCGTAGCCGCTGCCGATGCGGACGATGATGCGCAGACCTTTAAACTTTTCCAGGTCTTCCCTCATCAGAGTGATGGTGTGGTACATCAGAGCTCCTACGGCTTCATTCAGCACCTGTTGAGACACACACACACACACACACACACACACACACACACACACACACACACACACCGTTTGACTTGTTTTACCGGTAGTAAGCTAGCAATAAGTGCATATTTGAAATATCTAACTCAGCGCAGCCTTACTTCAGCTCTGCGCTTAAACACACCGAGGCATAAACGAGTGTCTGTTTGCAGAATAGAACGATTGTGCTTTGAGTTCGTACATTACAGAACAAATGGACCAAATGCAAAGGCCAAGTCATGAGCGTGTGTTGTGTGTCGGTGTGGGTGTGAGCGTGCACAAGTCAAGCGCAGCTTTGCGGAAACAACTTTGACTGAGTGTCAGCGGCCAGAGTTCACCGAGTTCAGAGTGTTTCCATAAACTCGGTTTCTCAGTTGAGGATTTTTTTTACTTTCCAGGATATGCTGTTTATATCTTTCTCGCATCCTGTTTTTTAATATCACTGCCAGCGTGGAATGACTGCTTTTCCTGAATATTACCATGGTAACTAAGCTTTCGTAACCACAGGCATCAAGATAAGGTGTCTCTACATTGAACAAAGCTGCCTAATATCAGCAGGGATCTAATTCACATGGGATCCTCACCGGCTCCTAAGGAGGACAACGGCTCATTGTTTTAATTGAAAAATGAAATATTATGACTCAACAGCAGATCGTTTGATTATCTCTTATAGAATGGGAATATATGGCTGTGTATCGAGGCACCTTTTAATTGGTTCTCCGTTAATCTTACAATCTTTTTCCAACGTTGCCAGCCCTCCTCCTCCTCATGTGTGTTAGAGAGGATGAAAATGACATGCGGTTCAATTACAATAAAGAAGCCCTTTTAATTACACAATGAGGTAGCTGCTTACTAGAGAGCCAGAGAGAGAGAGAGAGAGAATGAGAGAGAGAGAGGGCCATCTGTTTCTCCCACTCTGTGGGTTACTGAGCACGCTCACAGAGCGCGTGGGCCTGGCAGACACCCAGAACGAGCCGTAACCCTGCCAGACATACAAACCCATTTACAATCCATAGTGACGGTGGCCAGATCCGAGCCTGACCCACATTTTAAGTTTGCTCTCTGCACTCTTCACTTTTGAGTCCTTTCCTTCTCTTTTTCTTCAGATTTATTTTTCATGGGATTGGCCTTTTTGCACATCCGTAATAAATATTCAGTGGACTGGCAAAAACCGAAGCATTCCCGCGTTATTGCCCCCACTGCTCTCCTTGTGGTCACATCATGCAAATAGCCTGAATAAACACCGTTATTGTGTTGTGTGTGTGGATATCGTAAGAACCTCCTGATATGTCCAACTCGGAGCTGCACTTAGAGGCTCACGTGAACTGTTTTTCCGACTCAGTCTGAATGAAATTACTTGAGTATAAGTATACATGTTCATTTGTTTCCAGGTCAGACAAAAGATGGTTAAATATACTGTACAAGGGAAAAGAAGGGACTGGAGCCCACTGATGGATTTGCAACCTTTAGTCGTGCAAACAGACTGATGTTCGGTTGGTTGATGGTTAAACTTACTAGAAACGTGGACGTTACGTCTGTGACATCCGTGATTTCTGAAGGGATGTTTTGAAGCCTTAAGTCAAAGTTTCAGCTTGGTTCTCAATCTAAACGTGTGCACTGAGGAGGAGTTTGGATTAAGCTGATATTGGTGTACGCAGAGAGGAGCAGGTCGAGATTCATTACACATCTGATATATTAATATTGATTTTATGCATTTCTAATACAGTAGATAACTACAAATGACTGAAATATATAATTATATCTTTTGTTTATGATACTGATGATACTTTTTGTATCAGCCTTGGATTTTGGAAGTGATGCTTTAAAATCCCACTACTTCTACCATTGTTTATTTCATGCAAACTACTGTTGCGGCTCTCTATTAATGTAAAATATACTCACTTCCTGTTCCAGTGGATTTTTAGCAGCACCAGATGATTATTAAAAACTGTCTATCTATTAAAGCAATTGTAAAAGCTTTATAGAACAGCTTGCTGAATCCCTTCCTGAGTTTTTATGACAGGTTGCATTTATAAGTATACATCAAGAGGAAATATGCCCGGCGCAGGATATGATCTTACTTACTGTGCGTGCGTGCGTGCGTGCGTGCGTGCGTGCGTGCGTGCGTGCGTGCGTGCGTGCGTGCGTGCGTGCGTGTTCATGATCTAGCTAAGTGTGTTACCTTCTCGTGGATCTCCTGTGTGGACTGAGCGTCACAGAAGGCTACGGTTGCTACGTCTTTCAGGATGGGCATCTCCACCGTGCAGTCGCGTCCGTCCAGCAGCGCCACCAGGGGGCGCGGGTGCATGGGCCCGTTCATAATGGGTGGCCTGATGCCTAAACACATGCAGAAGAAAAATAAAGAAGTGGCAGATGGTCAAAACAGTGGAAATAGTCTCTACTGTCGTAGGCTGCGTAGAAATACGTTTAATCAGCACCATTTTTTATCATTGTGATGAAACCTGCAATCTCCCTCAGAGAAATTAGTGGTCTTGTTTTGGGAAGAAATGGAAATTATTATTATTAGACCTTCAGGCGTATATTAGTTTTGTCATATCTCCCAAAATGTTTATCTTTTTTTTCTGAAGATATGCTGTTGCTGCTGGGTTGAGATGATGTCCTGCTTATGTCTGCATCCCATAATGTTTCTGCGCCGGACTGATGCAGTTGCTATGACAACAGAGACAGCAAATCTCCAGGAGCAACTGGTCGTGTTTCACAGCTTATTACTTTTAAAGATTTTAGTGGTTCAGTTTAATCATTACTACCTTGAAGTTTGCTGACTCTTTGAAACAGGCAGTAATTATGGGGAAGATGGATGAGGAGGGTAGAGGCCGGGAGAAAATAGTGCAGAGTTGCCCTTGAAAAGTGCCCTCAAACCTTGAGGATCTCCCCATCCAATTAAACATCATCCTTTTGTATTTCATCCTGTTCACATTGTTTTAATTACATACTCATATATTAGAGAATGTAAGTGCTCGGCCCTGCGGACCACTGAGAGTGGATCTTGGGAGCCACTTACTTGGAAAAAATGGGTCAATCTTTACCAGAAAACAAATGAGCAAGCAGCCTGAAGCTCCACATTATGTCTCAATGTTCTCTTACGTAGCCTATCTTGGTTGAAATTGAATGTTAATTTACAAACATGCAACACCAAAAAAAAAGTGATATATCGCAGCTCAAAATCCCTCAAAATGTCACCTAGAATGATTAGTTAGCAGACATATGGATAAGCTCATCTGAGACACAGCCAGTTCCTGGAATCTAACTGGAGTCTGCCAGTATGGGAATAAGAGTGAACCCCTTCAACCATCCAGCAGGATGTTTTGTTAAATCGTCTCCTCAGACGAAACCATTACTCCTCGAGTGCTGCCAGCCCTTACAGGAGGATAAGTGGCATTTAACAAGGCAGATACGCCCGGCGACCCCACTAGAGGGCCGCTGTTCAGGTTCAACAAGAGCAGTGGTCGACGAGGGTTGCATCTATTCCTTTTCATTAACTGTTTCCTCCCACTGCAATCTGCTGGGATCTCCTTTCAGGTAACTGAAGAGTTAATCATCCCAGATCACTGACTGAGATCCAAGACATCTGAAAGACGGACGGATTCAAAGGAAAAAATGTAATTGGGTCGACGCGCAAAGTTTTGACGGACCTCTAAAGCCCTGTAGATGAAATGAGTGCAGTTATGCCCGTTACAGCCGATGCTGTCGGGCCCCATCACTCATTCCTTACTTCTCCGTCTGAGGCTGACATCTCATATGAGCAACCAACTCCGTCATTTCACCCAAAATATTCCCCCTCAAACTTTGTTTTTGGCGAGATGAATACACAACTGGCATCCTCTCAGTTTGACACTGTTTAGGCCAACATCTCATGAAGGTATTCAATATTCATTAAACCTGTCATTTTTCAAAATCAGCATTCTACGCCCTCCACGTTATTTTGAATGCCATGTATCCCTGAGAATCACACTTGTGGAAATTTGCGCCAATTCTCCAAACCTGAGAATTGATCTGTAAAAACTTGGGCTTTGAAACTAAGGAACACTCTCCCCTCAACAGCGATCGATACGTGTTCTATGAGCCAAATATATTAAAGGAGAACTCCCCGTGCCTATCATTGAGCTCTGCTTGTCAGTGCTTTCCACAGCTTTGTAATCTACCTGTTTTCTTGCACTTCATCTATTGTATATTTGTACACACGTTAGTGAGTTCATGTTTCCCACAATGCCTTTTGACAATCTTCAGAAAAGACTTTTAGCATTCAGAATGATAGAAATGCAAAAGAGATTTTCTGCCTTATAAAACCTCTAAAACTCGTTTGCAAATGCAAACTGTCTCGTACCTGCACAGCTAAAGAACGAGACATTTGTCGATCTGATTTCTTCTGGTACGACTGTTCAGCATTGGTGTGAAACAGTGAAGCGAGACGCCACTGCTTTTGGGTGTTGGAGGCCTCAGTGTTTTGAGTAGCAGTATGTTTTTACAGGCGATATAAATCATTGTTGTTGCATGAGCACGATGCCACATCATCTACATTTGGTGTTTTCTTTGGGGGGGGGGGGGGGGCATATTTCCGTACATGTGCTCCAATGGTGCAGCTCGGTGGCCAGTAAGTGAGGGCCGTGTTGTACTGAATAAGCTGCATGAATACTATGAATACAAAGCAGGGAAGTACTGGAGAAAATAAAAAAGCTTCGCAGGACAAATGCAGATGGATGATCCACATCGTTCTCATCGAAAGTAAATTCTTATCTAAAAGATGTTTTGCTCAGGCTTGATTTTTAAAAACAGACTTTTGGTGGTTTTCTCTGGTTGCTGAGTGAGCCCGTGTGCATGCATGGTGAAATAATGTCGACAGTGCTTACATGCATATCTGATTCATGCTCCAGTGTGCTTGAGTGTTCATGGCTTGTCAGTATTTAGAGGGAACACATAGGAAGCATGTGATATTTTGAAACATCAATATTTTTGATTTGATATACTTTTTTTTTTTTTTACAAATACTTCACTGCTAATTTTCATAAGTAAGTTTTTTTTTTTTTTTTTTTTGTACAAACAACATACTTATGACCTATTTTTAAACCAGCACTTCCTTCCTCCTGCGTGTGTCAGGCAGCAGTAGAGCCGAGCGTGGGGGAGCACACGCAGAGCCGCGTTACTGTAACCATGGAATACATCAGTGCACGGAGCGTTTAGGATCCTGGAGTCACGGCTGATATTTTCACCTACGGTAGTAACAGTGGTTGGATGTGGTGATACATCGGTTTAGTTTTGATTGCCGAGATTTAACTGCTTAGATTTCTAACATTAGCAACAAATCTGAAAATACTTCAGGTAAGCGCCTGCATTGTATCTTTTTTTTAAGGGTTACAGTGTGAGCTGTCCTGGTTTCTGCCTGACAGCATTTCTTAGTACTGACAGCCTGAACCTTACGATACAAGCACTTTCACTATGACAGCACAATGAAAGGAAACGGCACTCAGAAGGTGCAGAGAAGAAAGGACAGCCCACAATTTAGCACAAAAACCAAATCCTCTACTTCTGTATCGTCTTCTCCTCATCGTCAGGTTGCAGCGGGAAATCTGATGTGACGAAGCAGCAGCGCCCACAGACCAATGAAGTGAAACCCAAATCTTGCTCACAATGCCCGACGCGAGCCGTTAAAACATTAGCTTTCCATAATAGGATTCGCCTGGAGGCCGTTGCACTTAGACGTCAATACAAAATCAATGGCGCATAGCTGAGAAATCGGAATTCAGCAACAGCAAAACGAGTACACAGCCGTCGCTGCGGCTCAGATGTAATCACAAGTAGCACACTCGCCCGGAGGCGCCGCACGCTGCACTGTTGTGGCCGACAGACTTCTCTGAGCTTTCGTTTGAGCAGAAAACACAACGCGTGATTCAGAGAGGGGCCGGTACAAATATCAAGCAGGCATGATGTTCACTTGCACAGAAGAAGGAAATCTGCTCAGTCCGAGCACTTGTGCAGCTGAGTGGCGTGTTATTTTTTTGGTCTTTTTTTTTTTTTTTTTTCTGGCTCACACTCAGTCAGAGTGAGGGAGGAAATAGCTTTCATTCCAGCACCGAGCATGACCTTGAGAGGACCAGCACCGTTGACTGCTGAGTAGCACTATGTGATAAAACACCCATTCATTCTCTCTCTCTCTCTCTCTCTCTGTCTTTCCCCTCACACACACACACACACACACACACACACACACAGAAACCTCAGCACAACACTGTAATTATTAATGCACTCTCTCTATTCCTAAATGACACAAACACAAATGGCAGTTTCCTCCCGATCTTTTATTTAACGCATTTTCTCGTTTTCTAGCTCATTTAATTTAAACACTCATTAAATTATACTTGTTGTATTAAATAACTGCAAATGCTGAGTTCCTCAACTCTAAAACCTCTTCCATCTCCACTCTCCCTCTCTCATTACATTCAGTCCTCTCTCTCTCTCTCTCTCTCTCTCTCTCTCTCTCTCTCTTTTTTCCCCCCCCTCCCACCCTCTATTGCCTCGGGGGTGGGTGACTGCTGGGAGTTTTCACAGCGTAAACAGGCCTCTTGACAGCCAACGGAGCCACAGCTCCGGCTCCGCTCTCGCCATCCATCCAGTGTTTCTCTGCAACTGAGCTTTGCTTCGGGATTCACCCGCGCATTTGGTGAACATTTTGAGGCAACGTTGTAGAAGAAGGGCTTTCCAGCCACGGCAACATCCAAAATTGAAACGGTGATAATTGTTCACTAAAAATCAATAACCATCATGTTCAATAACCAACGGCGTGTTCACAGCGCTGCTTTCGCAATATGTGCTTCAGGGCCTGGGACTCTGCTGAGACCCCGCGATATGAAAATTGAATCCGTCGGAAAATTTGTAATCGGACCAAAATAACACTGAAGCTGTTTGACTGACATTTAGAGACGGAAAAAGCATCTGCCAGGGACTGCTGGGACTGAACCGGGCGGGCCAGTGGGAAAGCCCTGCAGCAGGCACGTATCCAGCTGTCGTTGACCAGCTCACAAGAACAGCTGGATTTTTTTTTTGTCCCAGAGGAACGAGACAATGTTATCGGACTGTCAGTCAACGGAGACGATTACCCTGTGTTTTTAAATGTGCGGGTCACAGGGAAGTCTGCCAGCCTCCATAGAGAGCGATGGGCCAAAACAAGCTGCGAGTCCCGAATGTTGACCGACACTAAAGAAGCACAACAACCGAGTGTCACGCCACACTCTCTTATAACGAGGGGTTTCATTTCCACAGCGTCTGTCGTTTTTTTTTTTAGAGAATTAAATGTTTAAAAACAAACTTTGGAAGACATCAACTTGAGCTTTAGGGATTTGTGATGGGGCAGTTTTTATTATATTCTGATATTTTATGGATCAAAAGATTTAGAAGACATTCAGGCGATCAATCAATGATGAAGATGGAGCTAAAACAATTAATCTATTGGTCAATCGATCAGCAGCAATTTTGATAACCGATTTAATTGTTTAGGTCAGCTGTCTTGTCAGAAATGTCAAGCCTTTGTTTTCCATCTTCGAAATGTATTTTTATTTGCTACTTATTTAAATCATTTAAAATCAAATATCTTTGGGTTTTGGACTGTTGGTGATACAAAACAACGTCGGCCTCAGACTCTTATAATGGATGTTTTTTTTGTTTTTTTGTACATTTCATAGAGCAAACGATTTATCAATGAATCGATAAAACAATCAGCTGATTAATTAACAATGAGAAAACAAAATAGTTCATTGCATCACCACATAAATCTTCATCAATTATTTTGCGTTGACTCCTACACCCATCAACACGCAACACGAAGGCCTTCCACATATATATTGCGACCAAAACCTCCCTGAACTGAAACTCTTCTCTGTCCCTTCTCGAGTGAACCTCGGCAACATGACGCATTCACGTTTCAGATACGCTGGGGTTTTCTTTTTCCCCCGTGAGACAAGAGGAGGGGAGCGTCGCTGTCGGCACCTGTGATCAGTCAGCCGTCTGCAACTGTAGCGACCAACCGCTGAGCCGCAGCGCGGCTGATTTATAATGTCACTGGCTGTTCTGGCGCGCAGCGACGTGGCGTGGTTAGAAAGCCCCTGCGTCCTCGTCTGTTGCCCCCTCAGCGTTGCTCTCGCCGTCCCTTCGTCTCTTGTTGCTTCATTTTCTGATCTCCTGCTCTCACTTCAGTCTCGTTTCTCCCCCCCCCCCCCCCGGCTTTCCTCGTCTCTCTTGCCCTTTCCTTTCTTTCTCCCGTCATGTCTATCTCTCCAGCGATGAGAAAAGCCCCCCCCGGTTTTATATCGTCACTGCGTGTATTTGCTTTAAAAAAATAAAAAATAAATAAAAAAAAAAAAAAACGCCTGAATGTTTCTGCAGTATTTTATTCTTCCTTTCTTGTCTCGCTACGCACACTTCAGTTCCCAGGAAGGAAAGACGGTCATCCCTCAACACCAGTCCTCCCTCCTTCATATGCTCTCTCTCTCACACACACACACACACACACACACACACACACACATTCAGCCCCACCCACATACACAGATATACAGGTACCAGCTCAGCATACTAACCCGCACAAGTTGACATGAGTCACATGCAGTGTATACGACAAATCCAAGTGCTTGCATAAAGGTTTGCTCACCATACAGGTCCTCTCTTTCTCCCTCTCTCGCTCTCTCTCTCTCTCACACACACACACACACACAGACAGACTGGTTTACGCAGACACACACATATTATACAGTACTGTATCAGCAAGACAGTTCAGGTTTGTCAGCTTTTTGTTCCCAGAACTAAAGACACCAACAGCAAAAGAGAACGAGATAACAACTGAGGGAACGCCAACAACAACGTTTGGCAGCTGCTTCGTTGTGGCGGCCAACTTGGAGTCAAAGTTTGAATGTGCAAATGTTAGTTCCAGGTAGACTGTTAATTACTGTTCTCTCGATTTTAAACCAGTTCTACTTGTGTTTAGTGTCAGATAGAAGGTGAATAGAGACCAGTTACGGTTTGAAAGCACAATGTTCAGCTTTATAGAAACTACACTGGATCAATGAAGCTATACAAGTAGCCACCACCACCACATTTTACTGCCCTGAATCAGGGACCACCATACACCCTTTCCATGTCGTTAGACAACACATCACTTCTATTGAGAAATATGTTTTTTCCATTACATGTTGTAGCAGTTTTAATTGTGAGGAAAAAATACATCATTTTAAACCCGTCAGCTTCTGAGGCTGATGTGAATTTGTCAAACTGAATAAAGGCAACTAAGTAGACACTTCTGATGTGTAAGATGTCATGAACGAAGGATGTTAAGAAGCGCAGTCTGAAACAATACTTGCGCGACAGAAACTACTACATTTAAATACAGGCTTTAACCGGATTACTGTATGGCTGTCGGCCTGTTACATTGGATTAACTGTTAATATGCAGAAGAAAGTCACAATCACTTTGAAGGTTCAATTGGATTGGGGTCACTGTGGACACTCTGGAACAAATGTGCCCATTAATGGATTATTAAGGCTACGAGGCATTTATTGTATTATAGATTAAGGGTTCCCAAACTGGCGTCCGAGGACCCACAGGGGGTCTTTAAGTCGGTTCCCCGTCAAAACAAATTATTATTTTTCACACACTGATTATTGCTGTTGCTGCGTATGAAGAGTGTCTAGTTGAGTTATATATAATGACAGTAGATCCAGAGTCAGACAGCAGGAGCAGATGCACATACTGTTCACATTTAGTGGAACTGTCGCCGTTTAAAATGACATAATAATAAATAAAATATTACAGTAAAAGCATTTTATTGCAGACAATACAAAACTGCCAGCTCGAGGGCTGCTCTCGCTTGAGTGCCTGCTACGTGAATACCATCGCAGCAAATGTCTCTGAGCAGACTCACCTGACTCGTAAATTGATTAACTCATAAACTGACACATGTAAATGAATAACAATAACGCACTTGTGCTTTTCATTAAGCTCTAAGTGGAATACGTACTAATTGCTGTTTTGGGATGTAGGCCTGCTATTTTTTTCTGTGCATGATGCCACCTGTCTAGTCCTGCTCCTCAATCACATTTGCCTTTTTTTGAATGATATTTCGCAATAAAATGCGCAAGTCGTTTCCACGTATAGTTAAATGGAACTAATTATATTGGCTCGCCATCATTGCAGATGTCAGGCCTTTGAGTGCCCAGCCTTTTAGCTGCTGCTGGTAGATCTATCACTGCTGCCTCCCTCAAAGCTCAAGCTTTTTCTTCTGTGCATTAGATAAAATAGATTAAGCCTTTCAATGCCTGTCAGTGCGCGCAGTCTCTTCGCGGAGCGCTCAGTGCTTTATAGATTTCTAAGTGCTGTCAATTATACCTGCTTCGGTGTCTATTTATTTTTTTTACACACTATTTATTCTTTTCTTTTCTTTTTTTTTTTTTTACAATAGTCAGGCTTATGAGTCCCAGTTTAAATCTAAGGCTCAACTCAAAATGCTAATTCATAATGGAGGTGTCGTTCGAATTAAAATAGAAAGTCGGTATGTGCAAGTGTGTCCAGTAGCATGGTAGGTAGAAATGAATACAAGAAAAACTGGAACCTCTATTCATAAAATGATTCATAAAATGATTCATAAAATGTTAAGCTTATAAAAAGTAAAATTTCTTTCAAGACGAGACAACAATGAATCCACTACAATACACCACAAGTTCATTGCTGTTAATGCCCATATTTACTCTGCGTCGTGGAGGTGTGTTTAACACCTCGTGAACTAATTGTGCTTTCTAGTGACACAGGAGGGCGAGGGGCGGATGGAGGAGGGGGGTGGGGGGGGGGTTGTGGCTTTCCTAAGTTGGCAACATGTCACAACATGAGCGGTTTGCCTCCTCCTGGTGGGAAACTGCCTGCAGCTATTAAGCACAATCTCATTACGCGTTACCTGTAATAAGCTTGTAAGATCATTCCATGAGTTCAAACTCACGAGTCAAATTATGCAAAGTTTTCAGCTGAGCAAAGAGATTACACTTTCGCTTTTTGTGGAGAAAATCTGGCATTTAAAGGCGATTCAGGGAAGAAGGTGACCGGCGCGCGTTTGTGTCAGTGATCGAGGCCTTTCTAATCAGATTAGACGCGACTCAACACTCGTGGATCAGAGGACCCGTGCCTTCCGAAAAACATGAATCAACACATCCATCAATCGCCCGGGACGACGAACTGATTGCACATCAGCCCTGAATGGTTCAGTGATCTCCGCCGTGTGCCGCAACGGATCCAACGACCAGAGGAGCTGGACTATTATTGACAGGCAGTGATTTGTGCGTGAGCATCTTAAAAGCGGCACTCCTCCCTCAACCATAATTCACACGGTCGTTATTCCTGTGACCTTGGATTCTTTGAGCTGTTGGGGGCACGGTGGGGGCGGATGTGGAGATCACTCCAGAAGCAAAGAGAGAGGGCGGAGAGGAGGGGGGGGGGGGAAAACAGATCAGAGATGCAACTTTAATCTTTGATGTCATCAAGAGACGCAGCCCGCAGCCAGTTGATGACATCACAGATTACAATCTCTACAATTTCTTTTGGGAGAAACAGCTTCCCATATCCACATTTAGGTGTCCAAAGATACAGTGATTCAGCTAAAGGGTGGATGATCATTTATCCTCACACCCTCCTCCTCCTGCTCCTCCTCCTCCTCCTCCTCCACACCCAAACCCCCCTTCTTATTCCTCAGCAGCACCTTGATCCCATTTTCTAGAAACGTCTTTTCCAGCGCCTATCATAAGTAGCATCTGTCACCTGCCTGTGAATCCGGCTGTGTGCATGCATGTGGACACTTGAATGTGTGTGTCAGTTGAGTTCCCTATGTGTGTGTGTGTGTGTGTGTGTGCGTGTATGTGTGTGCGTGTGTGTGTGTGTGTGCAAACGTGTGTATCAAGGCAACCGCTCTCCGTAAAAAGAAGCACAATGAAAGGGAAATATGTGTCATGTCCTTGCTAGCCCTCGAAGGAGAGAGAGAGAAAGAGAGAGAGAGAGATCTATTTCTGTCGCCACAAATGGAGGTGTTCAAGCAGCCTTCAATAGCAGAGATTTGCCTCTTAACACACACACACACACACACACACACACACACACACACACACACACTGGGAGCTAGAGAAAAGGCTAACCATTCAGCGAGACTGGGGCCGATAAAAAAAAGATAATTGAGTGAGAGAGAATTAAATAAAGAAGGAGGAAGAGGAGACGGGAAAAGGGAGAGGAAGAGAGAGAGAGAGAGAGAGAGAGAAGGGGGAGGGGAAGAGGAAGGCAGAATAATGTAGAGTTCCTAAATATTGGCACACACACACAGACACACACACACACACACACACACACACACACACACAGTCCCCGACATAAAAGCAGAGTGCTAGTTGTTTACCTAGAGGCATGCCTTTGTTGAGGAGATGTGAGCTTCCCATGGTGTGTTCCCCAGCCGGCCAGCACACAGCAGAAACCTACAGTCTTCACACAGCAGACATGAACAGGAATCCAGTCAGCATATGGCGGCTGTGGCCAGCTACCTCGCTTCCCGTAGTCCTTCTCCCAGCCCCTTAGTGACAAGCATACACATGTGCTCCCCCTCCTTTCTCTCTCTCTCTCTCACTCTCTCTCTCTCGCTCTCTCCTTCCTTCCGTCCCCTTCACTCGCCCGCTCTCTCTATCTGTCTTACCCCTCCCTCCCTCCCCTCCTTCCCTCCCTGCCGTCTCGAGCTACCTCCCTCACCCTCCCTTTCTCACTTTTTATTACAGCAAATCTCTGTCTTTCCGTCTCTCCCTCCGTCTCTAAAAGGAAACGTGCACACGCACTGAATGCGAGCGCTGCTGCATTTAAGAGAGTGTTAAAGAGAGAGAGAGAGTGTGCTTGTGTGTGTGTGTGTGTGTGTGTGTGTGTGTGCGTGTGCGTGTGTGTGTTTGAGAGAGCAGGAATGGGGAGGAGCCAACGTTGGCCAAAATTCATCTTTTGTTTCCTGAAAGACGACAGAGAGGGGGAAAAAAAGAAAAGAAAGAAGAGTTATGCAATTACAAGTCTGAGGCAAGAGAGGCAAAACTTGTTCCATCTGACACCAGGAAGACAATTATACAGATCATGAAACTTAATTGTAATTAATAAGAACATGTTATGACACTTTAATCAGTGAATTGCTGGTTTTGTTTTTTACTGGTTTTGTTCTACTTTATAAGTTTACTTCTGCAATAAAACAAATTCAGATGTGACTTCCGGGTGTGTCGGCGTTCATTCAGGACATTCACACTGGTCATTTTTATTACGTATTATTAAACCATTCACACTTATACAGTACTAAATATTACATTGTACTAAAATATTTCTATGAATTCAGAATTTCTACGGGGGTAAATGTGCTGCGTTTGCACCCTACTTTCATGCAAACAAACATACTTTGTAATGCTTTGTGATAATATTGTAATGAAAATCATGCAAAAGCCCATTTTTATTAGTATTATCACTATAGAGTTGTACAAAACTGTTGCTGACTATACTGATTATTATTTTGAGTGACAAACAACACGTGTCCGCTTTCAGGCAGGTCTAAACAGATGAAAAATGTCCTCAGGTTTTTCAAATTAATCAAAATACTGTTCTGTTATTAATTATTTTAATATTTATTTTGAATGGTAAAGGGTAGGAAGCTAACTTTCAAACTTTAGCCGGTTTCAAATCTGTGAATCTGCCTCCATTAAACAAATGGACCAAACAGAACGAATTACATGTTAAAAACTGTGAGTAAATTCTCAAATTATACATTTTTATGAATCCATCATTTATTTTTGGAGGGTTGCATTTTTTTTTTTTTGTTTAATCTGAGACCCAAATGAATTGCTTAACTCGGCTCTGTCTTGTGTTATTAATGTAAAAACATAGTGTTTTAATGAGAAACGTTTAACTCCTGTGCCATGAAATCACTTTAATCTCTTAAACTCTCCATATATGGACTTCGGTCTGGTCAACACCTTATCCACTTTCTCAGGCTCTTTCTATTCCTGCAGTGCTGATGTTACAGTTACTCTCATCTACACTTGGCCACTTGATAACCACGGTGATATAAGCAGCCTCGGACACCCCCACCCCAACTGCCAGGGCCTAACCTAGTTTAACAGCAATGATGGTTACATCACATCCTCACTATTGGTAAATGTCACCGACAGCCAGTGGGCGAGTTGTTCAAATCCGAAAAGCGTCAGAGGGTCAGCGGAACAGTAGTTTTCAACACTGCCGATAGGTCGAACTCGTGACCTTTGTCGTATGTTATCACCTCGACCATTAATCTTCAACCCCTCCTGTCAGATGCAGGCAACACATTTAGCTTAAAAAATACTTTTCATCTTCGAAGGAAAATGACCAGTGTGCTCCCTCCTTTTTTTTTTTTTTTTTTGTTATTGCTTTTTTTAGAAAGTGGAGGAGGGCTGAACGGAGGAATTCTGGCTCCCTTTAAAGAGTGGATAGCTCTGAGCCCCGAGTCTTTTCCTTGATAAAATAATCTAACTGGAATCTCCAGCTGTTAGGTTCGTCACCATCATTTCCCTCAGTCACGATTGGCACAGGGTCCGCTAGCAGATAAATCTGACTGAAATGATGCCGAATCAAAAGTCTATAAGGTTACATGTCGTGTGAGGTTCCAAGTAGAGTTGCATTCTGGCCTGTTTTGTAGCTGCTGCTTACTCAGGACTGCAGGTCAATACCACCGACTAAACCAGCCACTGTGACTCTATTCAGTTAATGATGTCCACACCCGATGGGGGAGTCACGGCTGGCGAGGACATGACTCAATCATTCCTCACAACAACAAATAAACACTGAGACTGTTATGACCGTGGTGGTAAAGCAAAAAAACTGTGGTCTCCAAAAACAAACAAAAAAAACAAAAAAAACACATGACATTTTTTGAGCAGCTGCAGGTGACACGGCGAATGTTAAACAGACTCAACGCACTTAAGATCAAAACTAAACCGTTTTGTGTGCAAGAACACAACAAATGGAGTTCACTGCCGGGCTGAGCCGTGACACAGCAGCTCTGGACAGTCGCAACATCTGTGACTGTGGCAGCAGTGGCGTGTTGGAAGCGGTAAAAACACTTGTGTCCGTCATGCAGAAGTTGACTTGAAGTCCCCTTTTCGCGTTGCAGCCGGTAGTGGCGTCTTCTGAGCAGACCTGCAGCTGTGAACTTGAAAAACATGGTGGCTTGTTGTTGTTTTTTTAAAAGAAAAATTATTTTTACCGCAACGCTATAAGCATTCAGAATCATTCGGTTTGTGATTGTGCATCAGGCAAGAAAAAGCCCACGTACTGAAGCGCAAATAATGTTCAAATCCGATCCGCTAATTTCATCATTTTCTGAGGGAATTAGGAGCTTTGTGAGGGGACTTATACAAATTTTGCGTATCAGCCTGCTTTTTTCCAGAAGAAGCTCTTGAGCTGCCCAATGTCTCGCCGTCGTAAGCGATACACCTAACAAATTATGCTAATTGAATGGCTAAACTGATTAGCTCCCTAATTGACAACGATCTCGACACTTGTCATGACGCCACACGTGGGCGGTTTTGCCGTGAGCTCATTAAATAAAACCAGTTGCATGTACAACAAGGAAACGTGAGCTCATTAAATAAAACCAGTTGCATGTACAACAAGGAAACGTGAGCTCATTAAATAAAACCAGTTGCATGTACAACAAGGAAACGTGAGCTCATTAAATAAAACCAGTTGCATGTACAACAAGGAAACGTGAGCTCATTAAATATTATCAGTTGCATGTACAACAAGGCAACGGTTAAGTGTGCAGGTCCCGCTTCAGTTACCAAAATTCAAACTGACAACCTGGAGTCGACAATGTGAGAAGCTACAGGCACATGTATCGCGTCGACGGGGCCAGGGGCAAATCCACTCCGACCACCTCTTACACGCGAGAGACAAATGTTACCCGGGAGACGGAGGAAACGTTACATATTTGGTGCTTCTGAGTAAGGATGGAGAGAGAGGAGAAGACAGTATCTGGACTCCTCCAGCTAAAGAGAGAAAGAGGAGGATAGAGAGGTAGATGGGAGAATAAATGAATAAATAATGAACGGCAGGATATTTAATGCTTCTCATGGGGGGGGCGGGGAGAGAGAAGAAGTGAAGGGAGGATAGATTTTGAGATTTCACCACCTCACATTTGTTTATTTAAGCGCCTCAGTCGGTCATGTGTGCAAACTGAGCAGATATTCACACGCATACTGTGCACGGGTGGACATTAACAGTTACACCATTTCCTCTCTTTATCACTCCACACCTGTTGTTCTTTCTTCCTCTTCCTCTTTTTTTACTTTCCCTCCTCCTCCACCGACTCGTCTTCTCGCTCCTCACCTTCTCTGCCCGTCCCCTCCCTCACTCCTCTCCATCTCTTTACCTCCTGCGCTTCCATCTGCACATCTTGTTTTCCATGCAGTTCCTCCCAAATTCTCCCTGGATATCATTCGCTCTCCATCACTCCACTAACCCCCCCCCCCCCAAAATCCTCAGTCCCGCATCTCTTTCACTCTCTTTTTCCATCCCCGCCTTGCTCCCCATACATCTCCACTCCCACGCCGCCCCGCCCCTTCTCCCTCTCCCTCTCTCGGTAGTCACTGCAGCGTGTCTAATGGCTCAGCTCCCTCTCAGCAGATCCACCAAGCGGAGGCCGGGCGAGCAGCAGCCCCGGCTAACGCCTCCCCAACCGCTGGCCTTATCAAGACTGACAGCCAGCCAGACCCAGAGCTATCGCCGGCGCAGGCAGACACGCATGATTGCAGGGACACATGCCTGCACACGCACAAAGATACAAGACAGAGACATAAATGCACACTCACGTCAGCGGTCGCATGCAAAACAAATGCATTGACATGCTGATGTACAGGTCCACACGCGGATGGGAAGAAGAAAAACATGTCACCAAGCATGTACACACAAACAGACACACACACACACACACACACACACACACACACACACACACACACACAAATGCGTGGCAAGAAACACGGGTGTCAGCACACACGGAGCTTCAGATGCACAATTACACTCTGTAGCGCCAAAGGAACACAAAGTGACCATCGCACTAGCTGTAAATGTGCAGATGCAGGCACACACAAATACACACACACAGCAAATTGGATTTATGGATACTGACAGTGAGCTGCAGAGCAATGTGGATGCCACTACAGAGGAGAGGGCAGATACTGGAGGAACTAGCAATTGAATCTACTACAGGAGGAGACGGGTAGCGGAGGCATGAGGAATCTAATCCGTGTTTGGAAGAGCAGAGTGACAGGAGGTGGAATAGGTGGGACAGAAACAAAAGAGATGAATGGAGGAACAGGTTGTCAGAGAAGAAGGGTGAGGGTGAGAAGCAGATAGGGATGGAGAAGCAGTAAACGAAGAGGAATTATTGATCTTACAGAAAGTTTGAAAATGTAAGATCTGAAGGTCAGAGATACTGTCCTACAGTTAGAAAGCTGCCACCTCCCTCAATAGAAATACTAAATACTTCAGCATCTAATATCAACCATAGTCCCCGTGTCTCATTCATATAAAGTGTTTTTACTTCATCCCAACAACAGAATTTATCATAACGAAGAACTCCCCTCAGAAGTTTCTACGGCCCAAAGTGTCTTCAGATTTGATTTGAACCCAAAGAGATTCAATTTATTATCTTATAAGACCAAGAAAGGCAGAACATTATTACATTTGAGAAGTGGTTACACACACACACACACACACACACACACACACACACACACACACACACACACACACACACACACACACACTACCCCCCCCCCACTCTCCTCCTTTCCTGTCCACTGTCTTCTCTAATAAAGGCATCAGTATGAACCCCTCTCCAAAAATATGTCTTACAAAAAAGTTGCCTCTAATTTTTCTGTCAACTAATCAATTGTTTCTCATCTAGTATTGTCTTAAAAAGTTGCACAAGCAATCTACTCTAAAAACGTGTTCCTTTCTAAAAGCACAGTTGACAAAGTCTTCAAATAAGGAAAACATTCAGAACATGGCACTCTGCTATGGCACTTGTTTAAGTAAAGTACACTTTAATAAAACCAATTACAAAATGCATGATATAATATGATATTTCCACATCAGGGTCGGGCTTTATTAAAGATGTAATTCAGATGTGAAGGACATTTTTAAATGAGTGTATTGTGTGTCTTTTCAGTCCTCTAACAGCTTCTTTCTAGATTCAATACATTTCACCAACGATCAACAACCGCTCTGAAATCCATCATAAAAGATGCAGAAACACCCATTTCTCCGCCAATTTATTCATCAATAATAATAATAATAATAATAATCCTCTTGTCACACAAACTGCACACACACACACGCACAAAGATAAATGCTCATATTCATACAGTCACACACAAGCACGCCTTTATACAGTAAGTACACGCATGCATGGAGTTTTTTCCCCCGTTTTTTGTCTTGGCACAGAGTTCTATCTCCTCAGAACCAGAACACAGTGCAGAGCCCGGCTGTAAGCACAGACGCCGCTATCCCATAAACACACACGGTGTTACACACATAGACACTGGCACACAGTCATACATACTACACACATGCTACACACAGGAAGCACTCGGTATGGGGGCCAAAAATACATCACAAACCTTGCATCACCTTCCTCTCTGTGTGTCCACTGTTCCACTTTGTTCCTGAGCTGGGTGGGGGTGGGGCATGCAGTAGATAATGGGCCAATTGTAAGCCATTAGAGCTTGTGCCAGCCAATCAGCACAGCGCAGCACTGGACAGCAGCCAATGGCAATATGTTCACCAGGCTGGAGGGGGGAGGGGGGAAGGGGTTATTCTCTCACTCACACAGCAAAAGACATGTGGCCATGATATGGAACGGATGTAGGGGGGATTCACTGGTTGTACTAACTGACTGTAACCTATACTTTGAATAAAAGAATATTTGTCTTTACAATATATGTCATTGTGAAAAAGATACCGACTGCAGATGGTTGACTAGAAAACTATAATTCCTATTCTACGTTTTACACTTTATTACGGGTGGCTGTCAAAATGGACAAACAATTCAGGATTCCTTTCAAACTAATCATTGATTTCCTCATCCACATTAATGTCAGACTTTTCCTACCCAGATATTTGATTTCTGACATCTTGAAAATGTCTTTGTTTGTAATTTCTAATAAGGACTGTCAGTGTGTCAAAAATTAGCCCTACAAGCAGCTCAATCCATGCGATTCCCCATGCATACATACATAGTGATTTTAATTATTAGGATGTTCGGATGTGAATACTTGGATATGTGGACTACACAAGGACTGCAACCAGCAGTTTATTTTCATTATCAATTGATATTTGATTAATCAATTGATCCCAATTTTAAAACAAAATCATGAAATGTCACTGATCACAATTTCTTGGATTCCAAGGTGACATCTTCAATAGTTATTTTAATCTTCATTCATGTTTTACTTATCAAGGACTTCAAACAATTGATATGTGATTATTATTTAGCAAAGTTGTAGATTCATTTTCTGTCACTCAAATAAAAATAAATAATGGATTCAACGTTACACCACCTGCCTGGTCGTCCATTGTTTCTGGTATTGGCAGCTGATCTAACAGATCAGGAATCTGGTCTTAAAATAAAATTCACTTTATAAATGTAATTATTGATACAGCTCAAACTCACTTCTGCTTGTGGTTCAAATGCAGCCCCAGGGAATGCAAGAAAACATGCTTCATGATGCTGACCGATTAACTTGTTCCTTATTTACTGCAGTCTTGGATTTAATTACAGATTAATTAAAAACAGTCTGGACTGATTATATCTTACATGTTTATTGAGCCTTTCGGGGTGCCCAATGACACTTTACACATATGGAGGCAAACACAAACTAATAACAACAAAAACAAATAACAGAAAATAGTAATAGTAATAGTAATAGTAATTAAATGCATGAGCCAGTGTGGACAGGTGGTGCATGAAGTGGTCAGCAAAAAAATGGAAATTCAATTCCTAGGAATTGACAACTGGGCAAACTGCTTGTGAAATGTGCTCATGAAGAGTGTGTGATGTGAATGAGATCCACTACAGCTAATAAATGCATCACGTGGTGGTATTGGTTTTGTGTGCAACTCTTACATTGAATACATAATATGCTAAATCTCGTCTTTAAACCGGGATTTTGCTACTTCACATAAGAAAAAGCTAAAAAGTCTTCATCAAAGCTTATCACGCTGTCACTACCGACACCGTGTCGCCAGGTGGCGGTAGTGAGCACCGAGGCCATTCTGAGCTCGGAGAAAAAAAAAAACACAAACAACCATAAGAAAACCAGGAAAACCAAGATGGCGGTGCAAGAGACAGCATCTCAACTGTCGATGGCTCTCAAAGTCCAAGAATACCCCACCCTGAAGGTAAACGGAAGCTGAAACTCTCGTATATTAATTCCCTAACGTTTCTGATGTGCCCACAATACGTTTGACGTTATTTGGAAAATGGGGATTATTAGTTAATTTGATAGCGAGAGCAGAGGACTTGACAGGGAGGCTAACGTTAGCTGGGCCAGCTTAGCCAGGTAGCAGCGTCCACTAACTGCCCGTGTTTGATCAGCCACGTTACAAATAAAGCAGTTTGACGAACACACAAATAGCTGGTGGCTAGTCAGCTGGCTGTATTCCGCCCTTACTGGTACTTATTATCGACGCCAAGCCAGTGGAAGGCCTCGGAGCTGTTAGCTTCAGTGCACCGTTAAGCCTGTTCGTGACAAAGTGGTCCGTTGACCTGACTTCTGTTGTGTCAGCGAACGCGACCGAACGTCCGTTAGCGACCGTTGGGTTCGTTTAACGTTCCATAGCGACCTTTGGGCTCCATAGCGACCGTTGGGTTCATTTAACGTTACATAGCGACTGTTATGTGGACAAATGTAACGGCTGTGCTGACCTGGGCATCCTGCCGATATACACGTTATGTGCGCGTTAAAACACCCCGTCGCCCGCTGACAGAGCATGTCACAACGTGGTTTCTGGCCGGCCGGCGTGAGTGGCCTGCTAGCTGGCCGGCTGTGCTGAAAACCAGCGTTGGCCACCTTTAATTAAATCGTCACATAAGTTAAAAAAAGATGAATAGCCGACCCGATAACGTAACGGCGAGCATGCAAATTCTCGCTGGCCGGAAGATGGATCGGCTGAAATCACTGGAGAAGGGGGGAGGAGAGGTAGTGAGGAGAATAGGGGGAGAGCCCTGTAACGCCTCGCTGTCAGGCAGAGGATCAGTCCCGCGAGTTAGCGCAGTGTCATCAGATTGCCGCCTCGCCGCCTCTCTGCACTTCAAAATGGCCAGCGAGAGGAACCACAACCCGCTGCCGCACACACGCGCCGCTCCTCTATTCCGCACAACGTTACTGCGACACCGCCGCTAAATGACGAGCTGAAACCTCCCGTGTGTCGTCGTGTGAAAAAGGCACGTTTTGTGAGTAGCGATCCATTGACATAGCTAGGTTTTTTTGTGTGTGTGTTGGATAACTAATTGCATGTGGTTGTCATGATGAATGTATGGTTGTTGAGTCCATCCGTGTAAAGGGGAGAGAAAGAAGGCACGGCTGTGGTTTGGGGATATGTCTTGTCTTTGCTTGGATGCTGCAGTAAAAGGATGATGGGCACCATTTTAAGACAGGAGTGATGGTTATAATTGGTATCAAATGGGAGTCTTCAGCTGTGTTAATTACATTTGGAGCTATATTGAGGCAGAATAATACAATCATAATGCTGCCTGACACTGAGAAATCTGCTAATCTGCATTACCAACACAATGTACTCGATGTTGGGTATTATGTGTTTATTTGTTTTATACTTTTGGCTATTTTCAGTCAAAGGAAGGTGTACCTCCAGCATTCTTAAAGGACATGGTTATATATAACTCATTTACGTGCATGAATGGAAAAGGCTTTGTGACCAGTGGTCTGTTAACCTGACAGGCCCATCCCAGTGAAATGGTGATCTAATGCTACAGAGAATGTGTCTGTTAAAACCATCTTTCAGACATTTTATTTCTTCTAGTTATTCTGATTGTCATTAATGTGACTGTGCACTGCCTGTAGTCGGCTTGTAGCTGTCTCTGGAGCCGCCTCCCAACAAATCATGACCGACAACCACTCGCACGGTGTCAGCCTAAGTCTGAAATGTGTTCACGACTGATTTACATGTCATCTGTCAACGTAAACCATGGAAAAGAGTAATCACATATATAACATCTGGTAGCCAATCATAATCAAAAAGGTAATATTTGTACAAATGACATTTTCTTTTAGTATCTTCTGTTTAAACTGTCTAACTAACTAGGGCAAAAGGCAAAAACGTGGGCATGTTTTATTTGAAGCTGTTTATGTTATATGTAGTACATAAGCTGGAAATTCATGAAAAACATCTTTTGAAGATAAAATATCCAGGTTCAAATGCCTGTCTTGGATTATCCAGTGAATTTAATACCTGGGGAAATAACGTTATGTGTATGGTTTTGTTGCATAATGTTTTCCCTTAATACAAAGGGGATGCACCGACCCGACTTTTTCAGTGCTGATACCTGGGTTTTGGGTCGCCGCTGATACGGAGTAACAATCTGATACGTGTGTTTAATAAGTTACACGCCTCAATTTGTGGAAGTGACTAGGATCCTTCTTTTATGTGTAAAGCAACATCAGGCAATGCTGTCCTAACTTTGGAGAACAAAATGTAACGAATAAATACATGCACAAGTATACTGACTTGTTATTTAGTAAAATAATGGTATCCAATATCAGATCAGATCCAGCTATTTGAGTCGGTATCGAATTGGTATCAGTACATCTCTACTTATATACATAGTTACTTCAGTAGAGAGTATAACAAAACATTTGACAATCTCTGTGGTCTAGTTCCAAGGTATTGCTGCTCAACCTTGTTTGTTTGCATACACTGTGAATTGTATGCATATTTTATGAATTGATTTGTCTTTCTCATCTTGCTGTAATCATCAGCATCTTCTGTAGCAAGTCAGGAGCAAACCCTGATCGTGATGTAGCCCTCAGGGGGAATAAAATCCTGGAGACTGACGTAAAGCCAATGCTTTTTTCATCTTTTCCCTCCTCATACAGTGGCTTTACACATAGCTGAGCAGAATAAGACCCCTGTTTCTGTCAACTGGACACTAACGAATATTTACTAGTGCATACTAAACTCTTCTTTAGTACACGCAAATATCTGAATCATAGGGCACGCTTGCATAGTTATCCTCTCCGTTAGTGACCTGTGAAATTAACTTGGCTCTAACTTGAAAGAAATAAAATCCTGTAACGGATCAAAGCACACCTTTTGTGGGGTTTTCTTATGCAATATCTCAGCAAAGGAACCACAACAGTTCAATTAATCTGGTTCTCAGGTATCTGTGAAATCACCTCGTATTGTGATAACAGAGGGAAAGGCACTGCGCTGTTTGCTTTGATCAGAGATAACTCTTTAGTTTGTGTTGGATACAGGTCATTTTCTGCCTTCACTGTGATCAAGTTGAGGTTTTCTTTTAGTAGATCTCACCATCAAATTGTATCTGACTTTTGTTCTATGTTTATTCGGGCCAAATATTAGGCTTTGTTTAAACTGAATTCAGTTTATGTGAGAAAAGAACAGTTTTTTTTGGCTCATAATGGTGAAACAAAAGAGAAGCTTCTTTATAATATAGTTTTCAAAAATAGGAAACGGCTGTGAAAAACAAATTATTCAATATTAAAGTCAGTTGCGAGGTCAGAAGCCTTCTCATTAAAATATTGTTACAGACGGAACGTAAAAAGAGAACTTTAAAGAAAAATGTGTTTACGTGGATCATGTTGATTTCAAGTTGGTACAGTTCAAATTAAAGATGACCCAGAGGTATACATCGTTACTAGCATAATACCGTTTGAAATTAAATGTAGTTGCAATGATCGAGCATTCTATTCATAGCAGTAGCAAGGAAGAGCGGATTGTTGCAGCCTGACAAAGTAGTGACTAGTTATCTGCTTCCTGTTTTGGTTGAGGGGTTCTTGCTGCATAAATGTCATGAAATTAGGCTGCTAGAAGACACAGTTCACGGGGCCGTGTGCAGCCCACTGCGGATTGGGACTGCCGGTGACATTTTTTTGAAAGAGTCTTTGCAAAGGCTTATCAGTATTTATTCGGGTTGGCTGTTCATTCATTTTAGCCCTTACGAGTCGGGATATCTATACAAACTACTTCAATGTTTGTAACCCAAACACTCAGGACGGCAGAATACACTTTTTGTTTTCATTTGAAGAAGATCCAATATAGCGCAGCTATTCAAAGAGCCATTTACCTTTTTTGCAAAAATACAAACCATAATCAGCTAGATGTCATTGTCATATGCACATGTTCACTAATCAGGCTTTGTAAGTGGCGCGCTGGCTCTTTGTCACTGCCCGCACAGAGGTAACTCGCCCATTGTGTTGCAGGTGCCGTACGAGACTCTGAACAAACGCTTCAGGGCGGCTCAGAAGAACATCGACCGGGAGACGAGTCACGTGACGATGGTCGTGGCAGAGTTGGAGAAGACGCTGAGCAGCTTCCCGGTGGTCGACTCCGTAGTGTCACTGCTGGATGGCGTGGTGGAGAAACTCAGCGCCCTGAAGAGGAAGGTCAGGGATACGGCTGTGCGCGCACACACACACACACACACATACTTTCACACAGAAATTTCCCCCCTGTTGACTTTCAAGAAGTGTCTTTATGTATAGATTATATATTTGTTGTACAGTAAAAGCCATGAATCTTGGGTTTTCACATAAAAATGTACTGAAAACATACACAATCCCTGGTGATTTTATTTTAGGCCACAGACTGCCTAAATCTCTGCCACATTGATGATACTTCAGGAGGGCCATCTGCACACCAAAGCGGAATAAACAGAAAAATAGAATTTTCATGTTGAATAGAATTGAGCGGTGTTTTTAGATCATTTTCACATCAGTCTAACAATTTACACGGAAATAGAAACAAAACCCCAAAACACTTCCTCGCCTTTCTCTTTTAGTTTAATTACAGTTGGTTGGATGATGGAGCCGTTTGACTAATTCAGCCTCTGTGCGTAATCACCAACTCTGTGTTTATCGCTTTGTGTTTCTCATTTCTAACTAATTGACTCATTTTAAAATTGAGGTGTTGCCTCCATTAATTCTATGTGGAAGGTTTATCACAACAGTCATGTCTGTCTACTCTCTTGATACTACACTTTAAGACCGGCTTTTTCAATTGTACTAGTATTATTGACCCTGGTACTTGCTCCACCAGCAGTATCTCGTCTACAAACACAATCTCCCTTCAGCGGAGATTGTGTTTGTTAAACGCCACATTACTCGCCCCTGTTGACAAAAGCACATTATTGTGGTCGCGGCTTTCTTTCTGTGGATTGTGTTTGTCAGCGGTGGAATGCGGCCTGGCTGCTACTTCTATCGAGCCTTTCTAAAACGACAGACGGCAGGTGATCAAAACACACTTCTGCCATTCTGTTTTCCTTTGTGCCAACATGTTGTTCAGCAGGTACTTTGTGGCATATACACCCTGTATTAATACGGTTGGAGGCTGGGTCATACTAGATACTACGCTGGTGTGCTAGGGGGCGCGGTTGTCATTTCCCTCCAATATGTTGGGCCAAATCTGGTCCCTCAGGTAGAAGTCCAAAAGTCAAGAATGAAATCTGAAAGGGAGAGTTTAGAGAATTAATGAGAGAAGACCAAGCAATGCAATTTTATTTTGAAGCCTAATCTAAAATGGTGGTGTGCATGGAACAGTGCACATAGGAACGCAATAACGTACTGTACCATTTCATCTGTTTACTTACTTCTGTGTCACTTGAGAAGCGTTTTCTTGTGACTTTTCTATAATATTCAGTTTGCAGTAATCAGCAGTGCAAAAGCTTTATAAGAAGGTTAATTTTTCTTCCTGTTCAAAAATGAGCTTTGTTACATATTATATATGTAATAAAATTATGTTTGATAATTAAGGGGGTTAAAGGCTCCTTCTTTCAGGAAATGCAGCGCTGCCAAGAATGGATACTTACTGCCCGTCAATTTGAAAAGATTTATTTTATTTTTTTCTCTCTGATGGATGTTCAGCTTTGTGTAGATATCTTGATTGTTCTTGTGCGTGTCCTGCAGGCTGCAGAGTCCATCCAAGCGGAAGACGAGAGTGCCAAGCTGTGTAAGCGTCGCATTGAGCACTTGAAGGAGCACAGCAGCGACCAGCCGGCCTCCGTCAACCTGTGGAAGAAGAAACGCATGGACCGAATGATGGTGGAGCATCTGCTGCGCTGCGGCTATTACAACACAGCTGTTAAACTGGCCAGACAGAGCGGCATAGAGGTAATTGTCTGTGTGTCAATGGTCCGTTTTGTCTCGAGGTAATTCAGGAGACTCGCGAGTTCTTTGAGTTCATATTGTATGTTGCATTTTTAGAGCATTGGGACAAAACTAACAGACTCACTGACTCTGTTAACTTGGTCAGTTTGACACATTTTGTGTGTGTGGGTGGGTGTGTGTGTGTGTGTGTGTGTGTGTGTGTGTGTGTTGATTTGTTTCATCCTTATACCTGAATATTTGTGCTTCTTGATGAGTTAATTTATCTGTTTACCAGTTGTTTCTGAATCTGTGCTGCTGTGGACAACCAAGTCTTGTTTGTTCTTCTGATGCCCTTCTTCTCCATCTATACATCCACTCTATTTTTAGGACCTGGTCAACATTGAGATGTTTCTCACAGCTAAGGAGGTGGAGGAGTCTCTGGAGAGGCAGGAGACGGCCACTTGCCTCGCCTGGTGCCACGACAATAAGTCCCGCCTGCGCAAGATGAAGGTAGCTCATTTACATAAGTCAGATTTTACCTCGTGGATCAAAATGGTTTACGTTAAGACAAATACTTAAAGCCGTTTCCACAACAAACCAACACAGAAATGACTTCATGGGTTTAAGGCACGCTCACCAGGCCAGCGGAAGTAAATGGACAAATTCTTATTGGGTTTAGTATGTTGCATATGTTTAAACTATAATCAGCAATGTAGCACTGTTTGTGCTCAGAAACAGACCTGTTAAGATTTAATTACTCTGTTACAGTGTTAATCCGAAACGTATCCTATTAAACCAAAACATACTTGGCGTAGACCTCCGCCAAGACATAATAGGCTTCCCAGTTAGCTGTTACTGTGAGTCAACCGTGTACTGAATAGAGGGCAGGCTGTTTGTAGGGTTAGCCCAAGTTTGAGATGCTCAGACGTTTGGGACATTTTTTGGGGATTTTCATTCTTGTGACAGAATTTGAGAAATTTTCTCTACTTCAGCTCCAGTTCACGGCCAAATGAAGATGCATTTTAGTTCCAACTGTTACTTATAACCGAAACACAGAAACACATTTGGGTAATAAAAAGATTGAAAGGCATCTTGAGAATCTACCAGCGCTGCAGGAGTTGTATGAAAGAGATCAGTTTTCTGCTCGCTCTGCTCGAAAGGTTCATGAAGGGCGAAATGAAACCCATGAGGGTTTGGCAGCACTTCAGTGGTTTTGACTTACCGGCATCGTCTGTCTGTTTCTTTGGCAGAGCTGTCTTGAGTTCAGTCTGAGAATCCAGGAGTTCATCGAGCTCATCAGACAAAACAAACGCATGGATGCAGTCAGGTAACACACACACACACACACACACACATACACACACACACACACACATGCGTATACAACTCTTTTACCTTACTTGTACTTAATTGCAATTTTTTTCCTTATTTTAACATTAATTGAAGCCAGTAAAACCGACATCATGTCACCCCACTGATCTTCTGCTGGTGTGTCTCTGTGTATCTCAGACACGCAAGGAAGCATTTCAGCCAAGCGGAGGGTGGACAGTTGGATGAGGTTCGGCAGGTGATGGGCATGCTGGCCTTCCCATCAGATACACACATCTCCCCTTACAAGGTGAAACCTTAAATCTTTCCTGGTATAAATATGTACATCAAATCTTATTTGGTCACACCCATTTTACACACATGTTGTATTTTCTATATTAGGGTATACTCATTTGAGCTAATTCACACAAACCTTCACACATGGGAAAGCCATCGACGACGAAGCTGAGACGCATCATTCCGCTTATTTGTTCTTAATGGATTAATGGATTCACGCTTCATGTCGTTAAATGCAGCTCTGTTTACACTCTGGGCTCATCGTGGTGAACGACATGAATGTAACAACCGATGAATCAGAAACGTAACAGATACTTGCATCAACCTTTATTCATATTAATAATAATGCAACAATGAAATGAGTTCAAGTGTGGAGCTTTATGGAGACCAAGCAGAGACAGTGGTATAGAAACAGAACAGCCACTAGAGGGCCTCTGATGCCGTCTCTAAAAAATGCACTCAACTCCCCCTCGAGCTACTTTTAACTTAATGGCTGCTTTCAATAGCAGTGTTGTTATTTTTAAACTTCCACTTTAAAATCCTTTTGAGAACCAGGGCACCACATCAACAACAATGCTTGATCTCAAAAAGCATTTGGGCTTTTTCCGCCAGCAGAGAGGATGGACCCAGTCAAACTACTGTGACAACATCTTTCCAACTTCTAGAGCCGGCGAGACAGAAGCACAACTGAGCATCTCTGTCCTCTGGCAACATGTTTGTTGGGCTTCACATTTACGGCTAAATTATCATCACAGTGGATTTTGTCAACGTTGAATTCCCCATCAGTTATCACTCATTCTGTGGAAACAGTGTGAAAACATAAAGTCACTTATGAATTAAACCAGTAACCGTTGCTTACAGCCGAATAAAAGCATGTAGCTGCAACTTAATTTAGATAAAATGAGCAAGCGTTTCACATTTTGCTCCTGGGATGGAACATGGCTACAGAACACTTGATTACTTGTCTGTTGTGTGTTTACGTCACCCCAGTGGCTGCAATGTAGTTAAAAAAAATGTTTAAGGAATAAGCATTGTTTGTATAGGAAACAGAATAGCATGTTGGTGTTGAGTTGTGTGACACTGGTCTGCACGTCGCTGTATGTGCATTCTGGGTACTGGGTCTGAAGTCTGTCTTTGACTGGCTGTCGGTGTAAAACTCTCTCTCTCTCTCTTCTGTCTCTTGTCCTTTCTGTTCCTTCAGGATCTTTTGGATCCAGCCCGCTGGAAGATGCTGATCCAGCAGTTCCGATATGACAACTACAGACTGCACCAGCTGGGAAACAACTCTGTGTTCACGATCACCCTACAGGCTGGTCTGTCTGCCATCAAGACGCCGTATCCTACCGTGTTTTATTTCCAATAATAAGTTGCCTCTGCCCTTTTTTTGATTCAATCTCCTCAGACAAGCGAGTTTCTGTTGATTTTATTTGTGAATAAATCTAAATTTATACAAAATATGTGGCAACAGTTAGATTAAGTCTATCCAATGAGGTCTTGATCACACAACTTTTACCGCTCGTCTCTTTGCTCCCTCTGTTTAATGAAAGTGAAAATACTACCTACTAGACTATAAAACACAACCTTTGTGAGTGGATTACTCCTTCAACTGATGCTCTCTGCTGTGAGACCCATAATAACATCGCACATTGAGTAATGAGCTCACTTATTTTCCTTAACCTCCGTGCTTCTTCCAGTCAGTGCTACAAGGAGGATGGTACCTCGAAGAACCCAGACTGCCCCGTGTGCAGTAAATCCCTCAACAAGTTGGCCCAACCGCTTCCCATGGCCCACTGCGCCAACTCCAGACTAGTCTGTAAGATCTCTGGGGAGGTCATGAATGAAAACAACCCTCCAATGATGCTGCCTAATGGATACGTCTACGGCTACAATGTGAGTACACAAGATGAACTACATCCAAAAGTACTAGTATCGTGAGCGAAAGCTATTCCTGCCTATGTATAAGCACTTTTAAGTACGGTAAAAAAGGAAAAGTCATATAAATGTTTGCTATTCTGTCTCATTTATTATGCCCCGCTTATTATCTCTTCCAGTCCCTTCTGTCCATCCGCCAAGATGACAAAGTGGTGTGTCCCAGAACCAAAGAAGTCTTCAACTTCTCTCAGGCTGAGAAGGTCTACATCATGTGATCACTCAGATGACCCGTCTGAGTATTAACATGATCGAATACCGCCCCGTCGTTCATCACCGTCGTTCGTGACCGGGCCTACTCAGAGAGCCACCTGTGGAGCTGTGATCCAGTGCCCCCCCCCTCCCCCCTCCTCCCCCCTTCTCCCTCCCTCACAGACACACCCAGCATTTCCTACAACCCCTCCCTCTCCCAAAACATGATCAGAGCAAGTTTGCCAGTTCTCCCTCCTCCCTCCCCTCCCTCCCATTTTATGACACAGAAACTGGGATCCTCTCCTTTGAGACTCTGGGTTTTAAATGGGGCTAAAGAACAAGAAGTTGATTGATCTGATCTATTCAAGCACAGGGACTATCAACATTGTCTTTATCTAACTACAGAAACTGACTGATGGGGTGGAAAAACTGCTAGGTAGTTATTTGATTTTATTACAACAAATAAAAACCTGTTGGGGTTACTTTGACTTTTCACTAGTGGTGTTCCTTTGTTACTAAAAAAAAAAGAAAACATGTGCAGGACTGTGTTAACTCACTCCATTAACCAGATTAACACATGAGATTTGGGCCTTTTTAAAGGCAAACATGGCTGGCCTCCTGGTCATGTGGTAGCATTTCATTCTGTGATGCATGCTGTTGACATCCTTTGTCTTCTAGCCATGTTTTTTGGTGGGTTGTTCGGGGGGGGGGGGGGGGTATATGTTAAAAGCCTCCTGTTTAAACTGCCTACCTTTTTGCATTTCATCCCCCCCTTGGTCGAGAAAACGGAGCCTGATTTGGGCTGGGTTTGGGTTGGCTCCTTTTCAAATGTAAATATTAGATAGCAATCGATCATCCTCATGTTTAAATTCGGGGGTTTTGGGGACAAGTAACGACAACAGAGATCATCCTTTTGCCAAGATGCTCTGTGAACTGAACAAGTCTTTTCTTGGGTGTTGTAAACCTGATATAGCCAACAGTATCCTCAAGTTCAGTAAAACTTCTCATCTTTAAGGACGCTGGTAATATTAATTGTGGTGTATTTACTTCCATATGGAAATTTACGCAATATTCAAACAAGACAACCATCTTGGATGTGTTTTTTTTTTTTTTTCATTATCATTGAACAAATTGTCTTCCTTTTTCGTGTTTGAGGTTTTCCATTTGCAGTTCTCCAATTTCTCTATTTCTTTCTTCAACTAAACGAGAATACATATCAGTGAATTAAGGATATTTATTCTGTTTAAACATGAAGCCCTGGGTGCTTCTTATTTAATTAAAACATTTTCTCAAATAGTTTTGATTTCACAACAATTTTTCCACCAATGAAGAAGACAACAAAGAGAAAGGCGGTGCTGATATTTTTTCAGTCTTGGGCTCGGCGATTGTTGAGCTCTACTCTACGGGGTTTACGTAGCATAGAGGTACACCAACCCATAACACTACGTGTAGTTCCATGCACACACAGTACTTGCCTTTATTTGAGAAGAAGAAAAGGGCGTTAAGATGCAGGATCATAACCTCGACGAGGCTGTTGGTTGAACAATCCTGCCTTTTTCTCTGAAGGCTAAACTTGTGGCCGTCTGAAAACATCACTCATCCTCTATGACTTTGGAAACCTGTTATAGAAGAGAAGATTGAATGGGAATGTGATTTAGATCAAGGTGTTCACAAATCTGGACTTCACTGACAACAAAAATGACCCTTAAATTGTGAAAATGTAACCTTGACACAGCCGCGAGAAGCAGTCCAAAAAAAAAACTAAATAATGCAGTTTTATGTTTTAAAAATGATCAATCTGTGGTCATTAATTTCTTCCATGTGTTGTTTCTTGACAAACCAAAAGTTGCCTCATTTGTGTCCATAAATGATTTGGAACTGTATCTGTAACGACACAGACTGTCCTGTGTATTTGTGTCGGTAGAATAGATAAAAAGGGATTGTTTCATGAGCGATATGCCTCATAAAGATTTCAGTGAACTTTGATTTCAGTGTTTCATTATTTGCCATGTCTGCTTTTGCTCCGTGGGCTCCCAACATTAACGCCCCCCCCCCGTAAACACAGGTAGGTGTGACGAGATTAACGATTCACTGCAATTCTGTTGACATGAAAATGAGACCAAGTGTTGTCTTTCACCTGAAACTACATCTCCGCCGTTGGAAGGGGCCGTCGTTCTGTGTGGGCAGTTTTTTTTGGGAGGGGGGGGGGGTCTAGCAGTTGATAAGCATGCTTACAGGTGTACTGTAGTGTCGATCACTTAAACACACGAGAAAGGGATAAACAAAAAAATACAATATTTGGCAGTATAGTTGGTCATGTGGGCTTTCACTACTCGTTCCAGAATCCACACAAACTAAACCTTGATTTTGTGATGTCACCAAAGTGCAAATTAAAATTTGCTCCAGAGATAATGAATCGGCCTCCAGCCAGGTTGTTTTGTGTGCTCTTGCATGAAATTATAGTTTTTAGGGGAGGCTGCAAGAAACGTAGCAATTATTTCTGTCATTGAGCATTCTGTAAATTCAAGGATTCATTATCCTTATGACTTAAAAAAGAAAAAGTGGGAAAATTGTGAAAAATGCCCAATACTAGTTTATAGTATGTGACATCTTAGAAATGCAGCCCAAAAAAAAAAAACAGATCAACAAACCCCCAAATTTAACTATTGGTTGATGAACGAAACAAAATGTATCTTACAATTAATTGCATATTGATTGGTTTCTTCCCTTTTTCTCCCCGTTAAAAGGTTTTTTTTTGGGGGGGGGGGGTTCCTGAACCGATGAGAGGTCCCGGGACAGAGGGTGTCTTATGTGTACAGATTGTAAAGCCCTCTGAGGCAAATTTGGGATTTTAGGCTATACAAAATGAATTGAATTACTTTATTATAACAGAAGTGCCGTGTTTTAGCTCTAGATTTTCCAACACAAGTAAGAGGTGCCATGTTGAATTGGCAGAAGCTTTTTTAATTTTGTCTTTGCACTCACTGTTATAAACTGACATATTTTAACCCAGTTTACT
Organism: Ophiodon elongatus; assembly: GCA_016806645.1. Lineage (NCBI taxonomy): Eukaryota > Metazoa > Chordata > Actinopteri > Perciformes > Hexagrammidae > Ophiodon > Ophiodon elongatus. Next base: position 2,925,406 of record JACSYO010000150.1, on the reverse strand, counting down.
ACAAGCCCGTGAGGTCATCTCTTGCATTAACCAGGCTGCTGTTGCTGACAATGATGAAGTATATTTTTGTGAGAAAGCCTAAGTTCACTCACACAGGTTTACCACACTTCATTTCATTCACTTACATACTCATGACCAAGAAGAGCATTTTATTAACTCGGCCATATGATTCTGGGACCTTCATGTCTTACAGTTCCTGAATGTAGCTTTTTGTTTCGCTTTTTATTCGCATGTATAAATATGAGCACGACACCATTTGATTGATGCATTTTGACACCATGTGACACACAAACCGTCCCGCAGCGGTACTGCGCTTCATGATACTACAACGTATTTGTATTCATTAGTATGTCTTAGTTAACTTTTATATATGTATATATATATATATAGTGGCTTTAATTCAGTAGTTTTACACGTTTTAACAGAGCAGCTGTTGTCTTTTGTCCCACATTAGAAAGAGCAGCGGACCGGAAGAGGCGTCATCGAAGAACGAGCCGCTCTGACGTCACAGCGCGTCCGGTATAAATAAAGCTGCGTTCGTCCCCTTCCACCATTTTAAGATTAGCACATCTTCCAGAGCAGCCCAACAATGACCGACCAGCTTTGCAAACTTTTCGTTGGCGGCCTAAACGTGGACACCGACGACGATGGCCTGCGCAAGCACTTCGAGCAGTACGGCTCCCTCACCGACTGCGTCGTGGTCGTGAACAAGCAGCTGCAGCGGTCCCGTTGCTTCGGCTTCGTCACCTACTCGTCGCCGGAGGAGGCCGACGCAGCAATGGCGGCTAGGCCTCACACCGTCGACGGCAACGCGGTCGAGGTGAAGCGCGCCGTGGCGCGCGAGGACGCCAACAAGCCCGAGGCCCTCGCCAAGGTGAAGAAGATCTTCGTCGGCGGACTGAAGGACGACATCGAAGAGGAGCACCTGAGCGAGTACTTCTCGCAGTACGGCGAGATCGAGAAGGCCGAAGTCATCTCGGAGAAGGAGACCGGGAAGAAGCGAGGCTTCGGCTTTGTTTACTTCACCGACCACGACGCGGCCGACAAGGCGGTCGTGGTGAAGTTCCACACGGTCAACGGACACAAGGTCGAGGTGAAGAAAGCCCTGACCAAGCAGGAGATGCAGGCGGCCGGCAGAGCCCCACCGAGAGGTAGAGGTGGTAGAGGCATGAGGGGAAATCAAAATGGCTACGGCAGGGAGTACGGCGGCGGCGGCTACGGCGCAAGCTACGGAAATGGCGGAGGAGGCTACAACGGGGGCGGCGGCGGCTACGGAGGCGGCGGAGGGTACAGCGCGCCATATGGCGGTGGTTACGCAGAGCAGCAAAGTGGTTACGGAGGCGGGAACGGCTACAACGATTTTGGCAGCAGCTACGGCCAGCACTCCTCCGGCTACGGCCCCATGAAAGGGCCTCCCTTCGGCGGCGGACAGAGGAGCGCAGCACCCTACAGCAGAGGAGGCGGTGGTGGCGGCGGCGGCTACCCACGTGGTGGCGGCGGCTATGGCGGCGGCGGCTACTAAACCGGGGCCATCGACACACACAACAAATCAAAAAACCTGCCCTCTGCCCTCCAGCCTGGATTTGGACGCCAAAAATCTCAATTCAAAAAAAACGGGGCGTCTGCCGTGAAATCCAACAATGGCAGAGAAACGGACACAGAGACACCCCCTAATCACCAGACCTCAAAAACCCAAACAGGTAGGAAGGTCACTTCCCAGAAAAACCTGATAATAACGAGCAGATGTTGCCGTTCAACTAGGACACATTTAAAAAAAAAAAAAAAAAAAAATGAAGAATAAAAACAGCGATCCCTTTTTTTATTATGTAAGTTACCCCACGCAAAACGCGTGTAGTTGTCGTTTAGAGTTGAATATTTTTTATTTGCGTTCACACGTATTGTTTTTTTTTGCAAATTTCGATGTAGGATTGTTTTTGCTGATTTATCCTAATATTTTGCATTTTAAGCAATTTAAGGTTCGTTTTTGTTTTTCTGGAGTAAAACTTAGTGTGATTTCAATGTATGAGGATGAGAAAGCATGTTTTGTGGTCTTGGATTTCATAGCTTTGTTATGCTGATAACATCAACTTGTATCTTACTTTGGTCACTCGGCGAAGGCGGGAACGTGATACTGCAGGATCCAGTTTCCTTGTTTCCTCCCCCACACTGTACTTAAACTCTCCTCACTCATAGTAATAGTTTCGGTATTATACTATTGTTCATTTCTCATTACCTGTAGCAATATCTAATGTATATTGTATACTTTCATGTCTGGAGAACACCTACTGTTAAAAACACTTTGGTATGCTTATGTATGTTCATTTTAAATAAAACGTTATACCACTTAGCTTAGTTATTTTACTTATTTAACCAGGCTTCCTCAAGTTTATCCACAGGTTTTATAGCGTGACATCGTCTTGATCTTTAGTTACATGGCGTCCCACAGTTTATTCCCTTACACTCAGGTGGGTGAAATGGTAACAGAATCATTGTAGTCTACCCACAGCCATTGCATGTAGGCTTTGTAGGGTTTGACCTTGTTTTTAAACTTATGTGGTTGCTAATATGACTTTTTCCTCTTTTATATATATATTTGAATACATATTTTATATGTGGACATGAGGGCTCTGATATTTATCTTTGATTATTCCTACTCCCTATTAGGTGTTCTTACTCGTATTCCAGTATGCTTTCCCAGCCATAATAGCCGTAGCAGTTTGTTTGTAGGCTACATCAGGACCCTGTTGATTACCTGGGGTCGATTGTGATAGGAGTCTGAAATATCTCTTTAGGATATCCACATCCAGCAAACTAGGTATGTAAATCAACCTGTCTTCACTCTGTGTTGGTCAACAATGTATGGAATATCTTTGAGATGGTGCACAAGTGTGCCATTATTTAATCTTAAACAACGTAAGTGACACTATAATCATAGCTCAATGCGTCTAATATAGCTAATCTTAAAATAAAAACAAAATGGGGGGGCTTTACTTGATTTGGTCTTTAACTTTAAGTGGGTGGAAGGTGACCCAAATTTTGTTCCACCATTAAATGAACTAATGGAACGAGTAAATTGGTGTCTCTTCCAGAAAACCTTGCTTTGTCCAGTCTCTCACTCTGTTTCTCTCCCATCTCCTCCAGGTTGCTACGGTAACCTGGGCACGAGGACATCACCCCCGAAAAACGATGGGGTGTGTCTCCACGCCGACGGGGGTACCGGAGAGCGGTTGTGCCTTCTCCCCCTCAGGTGAAGTCAGTTTTCACAAAGGATTGTCCAGTGTGGTTTTTAAATGCATTTGAAAGAGTCTCTTGGGCTTTTATTCTGAAAAGGTTTTATTTGGGTTATGAAGTTTGGGGGTTTTGATAACACAGTGCCCCAGTGCAATCATAGATGTTTGTTTTTGTTTTCCCAATGACCAGCACCGGCTATTATGCTGGACCTGTGGTGACGTTTCGAGTGACTACTTTTAAATGCCTGTGGAGGTTAAAGTATTATGTATTAAACAATAATAATTTTATATGATTTTAAAGTCTTCTGTTTTCATTCTTTGATCTTACTCAAGTGCTGTAGATGACCTGGGAGAAATAGTTTGCACTTCTGGGCACTGGGTTTCAAAATGTATCTTGTTCCTCTTGTTTTTAATATGTTGGCCACTAAATGGTTGTGTTTTTCAATATTAGAATACCTGGTTACGTATGGGAGGTAAATGTATATTGCTAATAATGCATAAATACACTTCTTTGTGCAATGTCACAGATATTTACAGCTTTTCTTTCCTCCTCCTGTAGTACGGATTAATGAAATGTGAAGGGCATTAACTGTCATGTGACAAATCCAATATATTATGAAGAGCCCGGAGGCTTAACATGCGCCTGTGTTGGATGTTGCAGTTTGTCTGCAGACTCGTTAAGACTAGGAACATTGGTGGAAAGTCCAATGTTCACACAGCCCCACGTGTTTCTTACAGTAACTCAATCAGGAAGCCTTAATGTGCAAGATATTGAACGTAAACCTCAGGCCTCCTCAGGTTGCAATGTTATTGAACAAGTATACCAATAAAAACAATTGTCGAACTATTATTATCCAACTTAACATTTTCAGAAGATCTATTGGCTCACAGGATGTTTGCAGTGAGGATCTAAGTACTGCAGTTTACTCCTCTGCTGCTAGATGCCTGTAACTAGAGACGTGGAAACAGCTGCAGAATGAACTGACTGCGCTTTACATTACATGAGGTGTAGCAGAACACCTGTAAGTTGGTCCAAAGTTGAGGCGACATGACCTTTCATATCACAGTCCTTAACTGTGAAATGCAAGACTTAAGCCTCACTTTATTGTAATTACAAATAAGTTTTATTGTCTGATTACCCACCATTTTGGAAAGGGGTGCTTCTTTTTTTTTTTTTTTTTTTACAGTTCAGAAGATGGTGGCAGACCAATGAAGGAAAATGTACAACTGTTATGTCGGTGTGGTGCTTTTATTTTGTTAAAGTGTGCTAATTGAGCAGCAAAGATCAATACGTGCTCTAAATCATGCCCACACAGATGAAGACAAATGTAATGTTCATCGTTTTTATTTTATGTATTGAGCTGAAGTAACCATATAAGAGCTCAACAATAAACTCTTGAAGAACAAACGATACATCTGACAGAAAAATCTTGCTTCAATTTAGCAGTGGTGCCAAGATTGTAAGAACAAAACCACTGCAATGAGAGATTTTGAAGAAAAAAAACTGGCATTTTGATTATTTTATGTCTTGGCTGGAAGGATATTTAATACAAGCACAACCTTAAAACAAAAGTCGATTACAGAAGTTTTGTCAAATTGGAGGAAAGTGCATTCCTTTAACAAGTCCTGTCTGATGTACTGCGACGATTCAAGAGACCTAGTGTGACTCATAACTTGTTATTTTATGTAAGAAAAATACTATGTAAGTGATGCTTGACATGGAGACCGGAGTGTGAATTGTACTTTTGTTCTCTTACCTCTTTTTAGGATAATGGTGCGTGACGATTTCTGATCATCCCATAGGAAAAGGAATCCTCTGTTATGTTGGCCGTGCTTTTTATGAATCTACAATAAATTATATATTTTTATACACCAAGAGCGTTGTTATCTTACTTATTTACATGGAGGATAGTTTGGTTTGCATGTCTCCCCATGACGATACCCGTGAGGAAGGGGTCAAAATGAGGTTGTGAGCTGATGGTCGTTAAATGGATGAGGTTTGTAGAGCTGGTGAAGTCGCAGATCTCAAGTTGGCGGATATACTGATGTTTCATCCAACCAGACTCCTAAAAAGTCTTCTGATCGGAGTGCAGTTTCAGGACTTCGGAGTACTGTATGTGTTCAATCCTTAAACTCTTTGGTGGTTATAAGTAACCAGTTTTGACTTGCCTGTGGTAAGATCATCACTTTTGCGTTTCGATTGAAACTACGGGATTTATAAAGGATATTTTATAATGGGTGTCGCCTTCATGTGTCCCATTTACAGCCGAAATTACATGTTTTTTTGCACCTCATATCAATACAATTATTCTGACAGTTTAAAATGAGTCATGTGCAGTTTTCCTGTTTCGTGTTAAGTCACCAAACGGCATTGTCAGTAAGATTGAGGGCGAACAAATCTGTTAATGTGCTTTTCAATGCCTATTTTTTTTAAATATGCCTAAAATCCTGCATTGTTTATATCAATGTTTACCAGCTTGCCTTTGTTGGCTCACCTGTAAGTCAGTGGAATAGTCTGAAACCATTGGCTGGAGAGGGTATCTCAAACAAAACTGACCCTCAAATACAAGAAACCCCGCTTGATAACCTACCAGAAGTCTGAATCCAGAGTGCCTTTTTACATTTGTAGAATTTGAATTGGGAGTCGGACACACCAACGATAACGAGCACTTGCAGCATTACATTTCAAAACAAAAAGAAAAAAACTTGATCTGGTTAGGTGTTTGATTTCCCTGGAAACAAGTCTGTTAAAAAACAAAGCTGCAGAAACGGTTAGTCGGCTCGTACTGGCTCAGAACGAGGGCGTGTTGCAGCATGTATTAATCTTCATTGGTGAAGCTCATGGATAGTTTTTTTCCAGCAGCTTGGGGGGAGGGGCCTGAGACAAATTTCACTTACTGTGAAAAGACTGACTTCAGCTTGCCTAAACCGTACACTAAGCCCTTTGAGGCTGAAGTGGGTCAGCACTATTTATACATATATATATATATATATTTGAAATGCTGTTCGCTCAGTGTTGGTGCTTCATTTTTTATTCTTGCAAAGACTAGTGTGACCAGTTATCCCTGACTAAACTAATACATTATTAAGAGGACATTAAGTTAAAGTTGAAGCCGTCCTCTGTTCTTTTCCATTTATTCCGTTAAAGGAGTTTTGACAGGAGTTTTGACAGAACCCAATCAAGGGTCTAAAGACAGGATGTTGTATTCTGTACATATGGTAAAGCCCCTTGAGTCTGATATGTGATATTTGACTTCTCAAAGTGATCTCAGAGCTGATATGATCACAATAATTTAACTGCATTTCACATCTTAAAAGCACAGACTTAAAACAGTAAAGACAAGAATTTGAAGGGACAGCTATTATGTTCACAGACACTGAGTAGCACATGTTTAACACATAGAGTAGTATGACAAATTTAGAATTTAAAAATAACCTGGTTCATCAAAAAAACAAAAACGTGGTCATACGTCATTTGTTGTTGGCTCAGTGTTTTCTCTTCCTTTTAGGCTGTAGTCTATAGTGTAGTATTGATAAGGGTAAAAGGCCTGTGTGACTACTTCTCTCTTTTCTGAAACAATACATAAATAGCCCAAGGACATTATGTTGACATTTGCACTGGAAAATGTCCTTTGTCTGGATTTAAATGAAACAATAAAATACATATATAAGATAAGATAAGATAATCCTTTATTAGTCCCGCAGTGGGGAAATTTACAGGATTACAGCAGCAGAGGTTAAAGTGCAGACATAGTAAAATCAAAACAAGTATTGTAAATAAGCATAAAACAGAAAAACAGTAAAGTAAATCTACAGGAGCTGAACTGTGATATGTACACGCAGAATATAATAGTTTATTGCTGGAGTATTTGTATATAAAATATAATGTGTTCTTATTCAAGGCCTCAATTAGTTAGATTATGCCACTGTGTAGGCGACACACCAGCATGTATATATTGGGAATTATGTTAGGATACCCTTGAACTTGCATTTTTAATGGGTACTCTTAATTCTAAAAGTATTATCATTTTCGTTATGTAGTAAAATGACGGTGTGTTTAAAGAACATTGGGACTTTATTATGATAAAAGCAGGATGACTGTTTTAATTAAGTATGCATCGTCAGTGCTGTGTTTTGTGGTTGTACAGTACCAATTATATAACAATAGGGTAATTAATCAGGACATCGCTTTATTAACGTGTTTTGTATTGTACTACAGCATAACAAACGACCGCAAAAGGTTGAAATTCACGCTTCCCTTTCTCCTCAGCGATTAAACCTCAGATTTCCGACACCCCTTGAAGGCGGCAGCGGCACGGTTCGCCCGCGAGCCAATGGGAGCGGTGATTTTTTCAAGACGACCAATCAGCGACCGCTACGTCTTACGGAGGCGCTATGTGTCAAACGGCCCGCCCTGACGCTGCTCATTGAAGAAGAAGACGGACGGTATCGGCATACCATCCACTGACGAGATTCAATCATGTCTACCAAACTTTGTAAGCTGTTTGTCGGCGGGCTGAACGTGGAGACCACAGAAGATGGCGTCCGCAAGTATTTCGAGCAGTTCGGCACGCTCAACGACTGCGTGGTGGTCATGAACCAGCAGCTCGGCCGGTCCCGCTGCTTCGGCTTCATCACCTACTCGACGCCGCAGGAGGCCGATGCAGCAATGGCGGCTAACCCACATGTCGTCGAAGGCCACGACGTGGAGTTGAAGCGGGCCATAGCGCGAGAGGACGCCAACAACCCGGACATTCTCGCCAACGTTAAGAAGATTTTTGTGGGCGGTGTGAAGGACCACATTGAGGCGGACAACCTGACCGAGTACTTCTCCCAGTTCGGCGTGGTGGAGAAGGCCGAGATCATCTCCGACAAGCAGACCGGCAGGAAGCGCGGCTTCGGCTTTGTCTTCTTCGAGGACAACGACTCCGCCACCAAGGCGGTGCTGACCAAGTACCACACCATCAGCGGGAACAAGGTGGAGGTGAAGAAAGCTCTGACGAAGCAGGAGATGTCCACCGGCGGGCGCGGGAGAGGTCGTGGAAGGGGGATGCAAAGCTATGGCGGCGGAAGAGGCGGCGGCGGCTACGGAGGAGGTGGCTACGGCGGCGGCGGCTACGGAGCAAGCGGCGGCGGCGGCTACGGCTACGGCGGGGGTTACAACGGCGGCGGCGGCGGAGGGTACGGTGGATATCAAGGAGGGTACGAAGAGGGAGGCTACGACAGCCAGATGGGGTGTGGGTACAGTAACGGTGACTTTGGGGATGGCTACGGACAGCAGCACTCCAGCTATGGTGCAGTGAAGGGGGGCAACTATTCCTACCGGAGCGGGGCTCCGTACAACAGAGGCGGCGGTGGCGGTGGCTACAGCCGGGGAGGAGGAGGTGGTGGTGGTGGCGGCGGCGGTGGTGGGGGATTCAGCGGTGGCTATTAGGTCCCCCCTCCCTCCACCACCACCCCACCCCCCCCCCTCAAGTTTTTGTGATGTTCATGGGGTAAATTCTGATTTACAGCGAACTTGAATTTACACACACACGCACGCACATACACACATATTACACACGCCCGGGTGAGGGGTCTTTGTTGAATTCAGTCAAGGGAGCAGTGCCCATCACCCACATGGAATGAATGAGACTGTCCTGGATCCTGGCCTCCCCCCGACCCGGACCCCATCTGTCCTCTTATTCCACACATTATGGACTTTACTACTAAGAATTGGGAATTGTTGAATTGTACTTTTTGTTATGTTGGGGGAGGGAAAGGGGGGGGGATGCTTTCTTTGAACCATTTGTAAAACCGTAATCAATTTCAGTCACTGCTTCTCAACTCGGAATTGAGTTTGTTTGTCTTGCAAACCAGCCAGATGTGTCTGTTATTTTTGCATCATGAACTCAGGGTTTTAAGTGATGTTGGTGGCAGTGTCGGGAAGCATGGGACTCTATTGCTCGAGTTTCTTAATCCTAAACACTATCGTGACAGAGTGCTTTTTTTTTTTTTTTGGAGAGAGTGAAATGTCACGGATTGTTTTTGTTATCTGTAAATTTACATTTTCCACCCGTCCCATTACAGGCTTTTGTTTAGATTAAAACTGTTTTTGAAATCCATGTGTTCAGTTCACCCTTATGTTTGATTCTGCTTTTATTAAAGTTTTTAATGTTTTGAAACTCTATCAAATCTCGCAGTCTTGATTCAAATCGTGTGGGTTACATTTCAAATCAGTTTAAAAAGTTTGATGCATTTTTATCCTCATTAACTCGGGGATAATCTGCCTATTTGTAACTCTGAAGATGGTTCATAAAGCCGCCGCCAGGAGGGAGCATTGCCTGTAAATGCACGCATGTCAAAGCATGCATCCTCATTTCATCGGCCATTTTACACCGGCAAGGATTCACTTGGTAGAAGAACCCGTGTGAACCGAAAGCGGTCGTTTTTTGGCTGATTTGTGCCTCTGATGGCAGGTTTTTTTTGTGTGTGTCTTTTGTTTTTTAGAATGTAAATGGGAACAGTCATAAGCGAATACTCGCAATCGAGAATTGAAATCCCAATATATTCACCTTTGCCCACATGGGTGCAGTGTTAAATATACTGATTTGTATGTTTTTCAAAATAAATGATTTTTCTTATTTAGTGATGTATCTTTGAATGTTCAGCTGCCTTTTGTGAACTTGTATAAGAGGGGGAAACACATTGCCGTCTTCAGTTTTACCATGACTAGTTTCTCCGGAAAACCTCCAGAAACCAGCTCACGTGCTTTTTTTTTTTGGTCATACATTTTAAGAAAACTGAGCCTCACTTGATTCACAAATATTTCTGGACTCAGATGTGTCATCTTCCAAATCTCATAATATATTATGGAGTCGCTGGGATGTCTAACTGCAGCCCATGAATGATTTTAAAAATATTTTAGGGATATGTCTGCCGACAAAAAGCGGTGCACTGGCAGCAGCGTCAAGTGGCAGAGAGTGTGAATAGGAGGTCTCACTCTGACACTATTTGTGGGTACGAAAACGTGGCTCTCTGGAGCGAGACTTTGTTAGACTTGTTCTACTTACACCAAATACTTCTGCTGCATGTCACCACATGTCTGAGCCAGGTAATTTGTCTCACACCTTTTCAAATAGAAAATTCAAAGTGCCGTACACAAGAAATATAAAGGCATTACAACAACATACTCTAGAAAAGAAATATAAAAGGGGATTTTTTTTAAACAAATGGAAGATAAATAAGATAACATTACATTAACCATAAATATGGAACCTTGATTGAAAATAGAGAAATTTCACACTATCGGATAGTTAATCTGTATCAGTAACTAATGTGTCAATAAAAATGTATCACAAAAAGAACAGAGTTGGTGGCGCAGACCTCACGTTGAGTTAGTTCCATATATTCTGTGGATAAAAACTGAATGCTGCTTCCCCATGTTTAGTTTTAACAGCATTCCTTCCCCAGATAACAGGCTGAATTGTAGCGGAATATCAGAGAAGTTGTTGACATTAAAACACACAGTGCTATAAACCAAGAGATTTTTAAAAAAAAATCATAGATTAATTCAGAGGAAACAGGTGTAAAGATCTGAGAACTGATCCACCTTCTTGATCTGTCTAACTAAAAAAGGAGAAGATGCCCAAAACAAACCATAAAATATATAAAACATTGTACATTTGAATCTTTCATTTTTCATTACAGCATTAAACCCCGTTGATGTAATTAAAACCAATTTACGGCTGCTGTTCCAGGATCTTGGCCAGATTAACCTGCTAGGATTATAATGCAAAGAAATACAATACATTGGTGGATATGTTTTGAGGATTTACTGTGTAAAATTATTGTAAATACGTTTTGGACTGTTGGTAGGGCAAAACAAATTAGGACATTTGAAGACATTATCTTGGGTTTTTAGGTATTCAGGAAAGTCATTTTTCAGGATTTTCATAATTCTTCTGACAAAATGATCAACAGATTAATCTGCAAAATAATCTGTGAAATGAATTGCAAATTAAAATAATCATCAGTTAGCAGCCCTGTTTAATTTAAAAATAGAAATAAATCAAGTTCTTGAAAAAATAAAAATATTCTAATTTTAGGAAAATATAATATATATCCCATTCTTCCATGGTCACTTGGATAAAAAAAAAGACAAAAAATGGCTCTAATGTGCAGGAATTTTACATCTTGTGAATGAGTTGTACCAATATTTTATATTTACGTCTACGAGTAATTATTTAGTTTTTATATTGCACTTCCAAAGGCTGATTCTTTTTGCATTTTTTATTCAAACAAGTTGTAGCCTGTATAACTTAGAATCAAAAATAATTATCAAAAATAATTAATATTCAAATTATTCAGGTTTTTTTTCCTTGCTCAGAGTCACTAGAAAACTACAGTACACAGCGCGTGTTTATATCTTCTTATTTTTTTATGTACGGAGTGAGTCCTCTCACCGACACACGATCTGTGACCCGCACAGCGCTCATGCTGCCGTCGTGTCCGTGAGGATGGACGGTGTGTCGTTGGGGTGAGTTGGCTCCGCGATGGGGATTATTTAGTAAAGCTGTGATTCACGCTGCTTCTGCATCTGTCGGCTAACATGTTCCCCCACATGCTCGCTGGGACATAAACCCAAACACAAGAGCGCGAGCGCTTCTCCGAGCGCACGAGCTCAGAGCTAACCTTGTTGACTACGAGCTAGCTTAGAGTTAGCTAGCTAGTCGGTCTCCAGCTGGAGCAGCTGAGTTTCTCACCAAACTCCCAAGTTAACGGGTCGACGTCCACGCTGTCATCAAGTCGTCGCTTGTAGACGAGGAGCTGGTTATGAACCGGCTCCCAAAATATGATTATAAGTAAGATTTAAGGTGCGATCTGGCGGTTAACGGTCGCTTTCTTTAGCTCGTGTTGGCAGTTGACGCTCAACAGATTCAAAACAAACAACCTTTTTATTTTTAACTTTTTTTTTTTTTTCTTCAGATTTGGATTTAAAAAAAAAAGGACAATATTTCTTTAAAACGTCAGGATTATGATTTTAAACTGATTCGTTTTGCTGTTGTGAATTCACACATTAATCCTCTGGCTCGTTAATAACGCCTCATTATTTATTCACATGTATTGATTGTGTGCAGACAGAAGAGGTTCATTGTGAGGATTCAAGATAAAACACACAGTCACTTGACTGCACGTGCAGCCTACACTCGTCTCACTAACAACGGGACGCGTTTAACTCGAGGAAACGTAGGATCCCACATGGCTTGATTCATAAACAACAACAACAACAACAGCAGTTTTATGAAACATTGAGTAACAGGGCATGTTTTAGTTCCTCTTTGTGTCACCGAGGAGGGCTTCAAGAAGAAGTCTGGCATTATTCAGTATGTTTTTTTTTTTTTTATCGTCAACAAATCCAATTAAAAGCCTAAAACCATCCATAATAACTGATTTAGGAAACACTTTATTGTTGACAGTGAAACTGTATTTATTTTCAATTTGCTTAATAGGGTCAATGTTACCGCTGATACCAATATAGATCCGGCTTATTGCATTTCTAATAACAACGTATTCGTGATATAGTACGTTTTCTGGGATTTCAGTCGAGACACCGTTAATAGAGAAACCGTGAATATCTTTTTTGTCTAATCCTGTGTTCTTACCTGCCAGATTAAGGCATTCATTGCTACACTATTGCGACAATCCTGAAATCCAATATTGCCATTTTTATTTACATAGCCCAATATCGCATATTTACCTCTTGGGGCTTAAATCAGTCCCGTTCATTGATTTGAATGGCACAAGACAACCAGAGGGGATATATATCTTATATATCTTATATATATCTAGGTAGCCCGTCTAACTGTTTGGCTAAACGTCTATCTCCACTGATCCAGACACTGCCTCTCATGTCTTACCAGTCTGGTGGCCCCACCGGCCTCGCCACGTCCAAACTGCAACACGGACTCAGAGGAGGACACGGTGAATGGAGGGATGCACACCTTCAACCAGACGCACATGAGGAAGGCTTTCCAGCTGATGAACGACCTGAGGAGGTGTGTTGCTGACGGCGTTGTTTCTCCCTACAGAAAGAATGAAGCCACTATACACAAAATGGCCTTTTTTACTGTGGCATGGCATTTTTTTATATGTGAATGAAGAGACGGTAGTCACCTTTTCGGAAGTCATTGAAAAAAAAAAAAAGTAAGACCACAAGTCGTTGGTTTCCCTGGTTTGTTTATGCAGCTTTAAAGAACCTCGACCTGAAACGGTTATATTTAAACAGAGTTCCTCAAACACATTTGACCATCTACCTTTCATTTCTACCAATTTTTCATGCTCGCTTTAATGTTCTTATTGGTTTTAGAAATCCTCAAATCTCAGATAATCATGTAGTCCATGTAATAGATGAATAGATTTATTCGACAATGGCGTAAATACAAGACGTAAGCTTTTTTCCGTTGTGATCAGACGAGACAGGTTATGATAAATACGCCTCTCTCGCCTGATTGTGATATTAAAACCTCCAAATGCATCAAACCAGTATCTTTAAGTAGAACCCTGGAAGTTTACACCTTAATTAGCACATTTTCTGGAAGGCAGCCCTCCTTCCTACTTGGCTTAAAGGATGCTCCCTTTTCCTGGCACCTATATGCATATTTGCAGACAGTCATAACAAACAATTTTTTCCCTTCTCACTCTCTGTTTCTCTTCGTACTTCAGTAAAAAGATGCTGTGTGATGTCCAGCTGGTGGCCGGGAGCGTTGAAGTGCCGGCTCACAGGGTGGTCCTGGCGTCCTGTAGCCCCTACTTCTGTGCCATGTTTACAGGTATACACACACGTACACACTCTATTGTTTGCTTGACATCGTATCTGATGTGTGTGTGTGTGTGAGTGTGTGCTCAACTGTGTGTTTTATGTAGGTGACATGAGTGAGAGCAAAGCCCATCAGGTGGAGATCAGAGAGGTGGACGGACAGACGCTGAGGAAGCTGGTCGACTACATCTACACGGCTGAGATAGAGGTCACAGAGGACAACGTCCAGGTGTGTGTGTGTGTGTGTGTGTGTGTGTGTGTGTGTGTGTGTGTGTGTGTGTGTGTGTGTGTGTGTGTGTGTGTGTGTGTGTGTGTGTGTGTGTGTGTGTGTGTGTGTGTGTGTGTGTGTGTGTTAAGCTGCGTTTCCACCAGTACAGTTCGTTACACATTAGTAAAAGTGGTGGATCAGTCCAAAAAAACCACTCCATCCTTGGTACCGCTTCGATCGTGGTTGAATGAAGCTCAGCCGATACTAGACGTGGGAGTTAAAACACTGCGGACCACCGATTGGTCAGAGAGAGAATCCTCACTACCGCGACATCGGACATCCTGCACAAACCCGCTGTTTTTAAATAGCCGACCTGCCGTCAATAGTGGGCGACATTTTTAATTCACTCGACCCAGAACAATGGCAGATGATGTTTCGCGTGTCGTTTCTACGGCAATCGGTTGAGAGACCTGAGAACTGCAGTGGAAACGCGGCCTAGAGAAACGGACGTGGTACCAAAAAGTTAGTTTGCGTTGAACAGAGCTGTAGCGCGGAGGGAAAACTCGGCTTTACACTCGAGAGTGTTCGTGAAGAGGGAGAGCAAGGAGGAAGGAAGTGAAAGTGTTTTCCTGTTTTTACCAGACGCTTGTTATTTCTGTTATGGAGGCTTCTACCTCAATTCCAGCTCTGGTTTTGTTTTAAAATTGTTGCTGTAACAGAATTGGTGGGGAATTAGCAAACTCTTCTCATTGTTTATCCTGCAGCATTTTTTGTGAGCTTCTCCTCTCCTCTGTTCGAGGGCTCTCTTTAAAGATTTTGCTTCAGGGGCAACAGCATTTCAAAACAATAGCTCAGTTAATTTTTGTCCCAATTCTTTTGCAGTTTCACAGTTTGGATAACTAAGTCAAAGTAGAGTTGCTGCTCCCGGCAAGAAGATTTGCGCTCACAGCATCGATCACAATTATAAAGCTTCCTTGTTCTGGAGGAGGAAACTTGTCTTGTAGCTGCTGTCTTGACCTTCTTCCTGTTTGCAGTCCTTTTTGTTTTGAGCAAAAGTCAGAGCAACGACACAACAAGCTGGTATTAACTGCCAACAATCTTTATTTTCACAAATTCTGTGTGCAGTGGATACAGTGGTTATAGCAGTTTTTAACCCCCCTTTTTGTTTTACCGTTTACTCTGAACACATTCATTTTAGGCTATTGGTCTAATGTCTGATGGTTATCCGTGAGTGTACTTTTAGATGAAAGAAAACAAACTAAATAAGATTCAAAATATAGTTTGTGAAAGTGCCTATCTTTACTTTCTCAGTGTTTCTTAGAGCACTTTTCAAAACAGACGTCTGCTTCAGTAAATTGCATAAAATGTTTCAGGCAATATAGTGGAGACAAATCTGTATCTGAGACTAAATGAGGGGGAAAAAACAACCAGAAAGATGATTGATAACAAAAAAAATTGTATTTACTTATTAATGATTTCAAACACATCATAGTTTTTGCTTATCTTAAAGGAAACTGATTGCTCAAACTGTTTTGGTTTGTCCGTTAAATTTCAGACTGACCAAAATGAACCTGCCCGAGGAGCCGGTGTTCATTACAAGAAGAGCTGGTAATGGTTGTGAGCTGTGCTTTGCTTTGGAAGCTCTGGATTGAGGCCTTGTTTGTCTCAGTGGCATTAACTCTTGGTAACTGTGGCTCTGCCGCAGGCTGGAATAAATGCAGCAGGATCAAGCTGCAGGCAGGAAACTTCCTCTGATTATTAGCACAGGAAGTGTGCATGGAGAGAGGCAGGAAATCCTCTCACTGTTAGCAGCGTGCCTCCCTGATTGGCTCTTCCATGTGTGACGTGTGTGTTTTGACTACCAAGCTCCTATTCAGTAAAACGTTGTTATTACTCTTTAATTTCTTTGAACGGTGTGTTTTCACCGTACAATATAATATATAAATATACTGTATATATGCCCTGCGCTGTCACAGCTGCCGTTAGCACATTTTTCAGTGGGCCTGATGCTCCCTTTAAGAAGACATAAGGCTTCAGGGCAGCTGTGCGCAGACAACAGAGGAGACAGTAACAGTACACACTCAAGAGGATGGGTGAGTGTGCAGACAAGAGAGACAAGGTGTGGAGGCAGACGAGGATTGTCTCGCTGACCTAGTTAAGTTTGCGTCGAGATGTAGCAGAGCGTGTCTTTGTCTTGTAGCATCATGCTTTCAGCAGTACACCGCCTGCCTGACTTGCTCACTGACACTAACAGACTTCAAATACTGTACTTGCATGCACCCATTCCAGGCCTATTACTTCGTAACATGAACATATTTCTGGTGTTAACCTCACGATTGCAGCGGAAAAAAAGATTGCTGTCCTAACTTTGCAGAGTTGTAAAATCCCGTCTGAGTATTATAAACTGCTGTTCAGCGTTTTCGTGGCTGATTCGGCCTCAAACTCATGGATCTGTTTGTCAGACAGCCTCTCCGGGTTGTATTTCATCGTCTCGCCTCTGTCCACACAGCCCCTTGCTTTGTTTTAATGCGGAACACAATATTTAATCTTGCATCACAGTGTCAATAATATTTCTTTGCCTTGTTCTTGCTGGCAAGTTAAATTACATTGGGTGTGTTCTCAAGTGCTGTTGCCCTGCAGAAACACATTACACAGTATTCATTGTGACTCCAAGTCTGTCCATTTAATGGTGTAAAGACTGAATGGAGGAGCTCGTAAAGAAATGTGGTAGTAAAAGAGAATCACAATTGGCTCCATTACACTGTGGACCGGTTGCAGATGATGGTCTTATAGGTGTCGTAACTGAGCAAAGCTGCATGAAAAGTGGTTGTTCACATTCAGCCAATACACATTACACTGATTCCAAGGTCCAAAGCCAAATGCACTGCCTTCTTTAGGTTGTAAACTCACTATTTTCCCTGCACAAACAATACGTAGTTGATGTCATTTAAAATATTCTGATTGATTGGCCAGCGTGCTGGACTGATTGGTAACTGCTTGGCAGGTTGGTTGAGTGGCTGTTTAATTAATGAATAAACTAACTGACTTCCCGCTACCCTGAATGTCCCTAAATGATTTGCTGTGGGTGGTAAATAAGTGTGCTTCTACCTGTGATGTTAAAACACATTTGGCACGTTTGAATCTGTGGGATGAAACAGGAAACGGCTGCCCGAGTCGGTTCCTTCAGATATTTGATACGTGTGCGACCTCATTGCAGGTTCTGCTGCCAGCAGCCAGCCTCCTCCAGCTGATGGATGTTCGTCAGGTTTGTTGTGAGTTCCTTCAGTCTCAGCTTCACCCCACCAACTGTCTGGGCATCAGAGCCTTCGCTGATCTGCACACGTGCACACAGCTCCTCGACCAGGCCCACGCATACGCCGGTAAGCTTCTAAATGTTCACGCCACAAATCCTGAGTCATCTTTGTGTGTGTGTGTGTGTGTGTGTGTGTGTGTGTGTGTGTGTGTGTGTGTGTGTGTGTGTGTGTGGTGCTTTTACAAAACTGCTTCAACAGCCCTAAAAAAGTGCCTCTTTGGAAAAATGCTAAGAGTTTGAGATGTTCCAAATCACACCAGGGCAGAAACATGAGCTTTTACCACAGTTTGTTGTTGCATTTGTTTGTTGCAGAGCTTGTTAACTAAAATATTGAGTTTGTGTTTTGTCTCTCAGAGCAGCATTTCTTTGACGTGGTGCAGGGAGAAGAGTTCCTGGGCCTTTCTCTGCAGCAGGTGTGCGGCCTCATCGCCAGCGACAAGCTGACTGTTTCCACAGAGGAGAAGGTCAGAGAGCACGATGTACACACACACTTATGTAGTTTGATCATTTCCCTGTGGGTGAAAAGATGTGTGAGAATTGTGTTCTTAAGGAACACAAAATAACAGAGATAAAGGGACCAGGTTAAGAATTTGTAGGTTTAGTGGGAGCTGAGACATATCTGTGGCTGCACTAAAGACATGCATCCTCATCAGCAGAAGTATTCCAGAGGACGTTATGTCTGTCTGCTGTTATCCACTAAACAAGACGAGTCTCAGGGAGCATCTGTGTGTCACTGTGCAGTCAGCAGTCGTCAAAGTGACGGAGACACAGAGGGAAACGCACTCTTCAGTCTCAAGCTGGCTGCTACCATCAGTCAACACTGAATTATCTGCTATGATTTATTCCTGGGTGGATCAATACAAAAGTGGAAGTCTGAGCCCCCCCGCTCCGCCCCACACACACACACACACACGCACACACACACACGCACACACACACGTTTTACGTGCATTTTAGTAGGAGTGGGATATTGTTCAATTTCAAAAAAAAAGAAATTACTCAAATCTATGGCACATTTTGAGGCTGTGAAGACGTTAAGAACAGGATAACTTCCTGATATTCCCTTTTAAACTTTCACACATAATTCAATGATGGTTACCCAGATAGTCACTCCAGATATATGGATCTTTATCCCAAAATTAATTTATATTGTGTTACATACACAAAGCAGTTCTTTAAGTGAAACCACACTCAAACAAAACATGTATAGCTCCTTATCTGATTAGCTGAAGTGATTTTATTAATGATGATATTGCATTTTATTAAGATGTGACTGCCAGTGATGGTGGCATTGCAGCTTTGGCTTCTGGTTTGTTGACACAAAATGTAGTTGACACAATGTCCTGATATCTCCGACTCGGAATTACAACCCGGGAGGCTGAAGGGATTGGGTTTTCCCACTCGGATGCTCTTTATTACGGTGTTATGGTATTATGTGTACTCAGCATACGGCTGTGGTGTTGTCTCCATCTTCTAAGTACATTATGAGTTTTATTTTGTGCTGCATTGTGTTACATTAGACATGTGTGTCTATGTTTGTGGCTTGTGTAAATCTGAAGTGGAAGAAGTTTACACTGCATGTTGGTAGAGTGAGTTTGGGCTTCTAGTTTTCGACCCTGGAAGAGAAGAAAGTGTCCAGAGTAGTCGAGTAAGAGCCCACTTTCCCCTAACTACCGTGGTTTTTGTCCCTTTGTGTACAAAGGGAGGGGCACAGAGTCCCTCGTCTGCCTTTTAGTGTAGCTGCTCCAAAGGCCGACAGGAAATGATAAAGTGTGAATGTGTGTAAATCAGTTCAATCTGAAGTTGTAGATTTTGGACAGGAAAACATGCGGAACAAAGGTCAGTCACCTCCGTTATGCTGATATCCTGCTGGGAGCAACTACGAATAATTAATAATGGTATTTCACTAGGTATCTACAGTATCTACAGGCAGAACGATGCAGTTCACACAATGAGTGACTTAAAGTCGTTGGGCGTGTCAGATCGTTGTACAGTGTCTGGAAAGGTTTGGATAAGAGAAGGTTTCAATCAGTTTGGGCTTTGCGTCTTTAATAAACCAACATTGTTCCCACGCACACCACAAAAAAACATTTTGAGATATTTTATTAATCTGGTTTATTGTCAAGTACGTTTTCACATACAAGGATTTTTTTTGGGTGTACTGGTGCACAATACACATAGTGAGAGATAATAAAAATACAAGCTAGTACTACAAAAGTCAAGAAACATAGATATAGAATAGAACAAAATGCAATACAAATATGAAAATGATACTATAAAATATGTACAATATATCTTAACCCTAATATAGCAGCTTAAGAAGTGCTTAAAATAGTGTTTATGGGAGGAGCAGAAGTTCCCATTACATAATCAAGTTAGAAATATAGTGTGTGCAATGTCCAGAGATAATAGTCTAAAACTACATTACGCCAAGGTAAGACAAAAAAGCATTTTGTATAGGTAACTTTCCTGAGGATTTTACAAAGACGGACCATTTGTTTTTAAATGCTTTAGAAACAGGAGGTCTTGAAATCTATATTTGAGCCACGGTGCATCACAAGAGTCTAAACAAAGCTTCTCTCTCTCTCTCTCTCTCTCTCTCTCTCTCTCTCTCTCTCTCTCTTTCTCTTTCTCTTTCTCTTTCTCTTTCTCTCTCTCTCTCTCTCTCAGGTTTTTGAGGCGATGATTTTGTGGATCAAGTACGATAAGCCAGCTCGTCTGGAGCACATGCCCAAACTGATGGAGCATGTCAGACTCCCACTGCTGTCCAGGGATTACCTGGTACAGGTAAAAGAAAGTCTCCGTTTGGTGACAGCTATGAGGGACGCTACATATTAGCAGATCATAGGAAATCTAGAAATACTGTAGTAAGTGAAGGCCTCGAATTTTGGTCTCTCAAAGTACGTTTTTTTACCCGAGCTGGGTAGATGTGGTAAAAATCTACTGTTTGTTCTTGTATATACTTTACATTACTTAATATGTTTACATTAAGTAACCTGGTTAAAGTCAGCTTTCTCTCGTAAGAGGATTCCTTAATGTCATGTAAACGAGGAACCTGGTTTCTGTAATCGGGGAAGAGGATTAGAGAAACCTGTATCTCCTCGTGTAGATTTCTCCTGGAAAACCCCAACTTCTCTAAAGGAAACCGGGCTTCTCATGTCTTCTTTACAAGACATAGACTGCAGACAGGGAAAGTAAAAGCAGAGCAACTAAATGAGATGAGACATCATTATGGCGACGCATCCTATTTAATATAACTCCATCCAAAGTCTGACTAACAAAAGTCTGAAACTAATACAAAGTATCTTCTTGAAGTCTGAGTAAGTACATTACCACTGCGGAATATTTACCTATTTGTTAAATTCAGCCACATTCAATGTCAATCTGCTGCGACACACACACTCACACACAGCAAAAAATAAATACATTCAGGAAGTAGTGTCTTCTGTAACTACCATATATAATAAACAAAGTAGCCATGGTTTCGATGGGAGAAATCATGTTACTGAGCTGCTGCATGTTTACGTTGGTTTATAGGAACCGAGTTACTCGGGTGCATGTAAAGGCACAGTTTGACCTGCAGCATTAATTTGTTCCATAAATAACGGTGAAATTTGCGGCCCCTGTTTCAGATCGTGGAGGAAGAGGCTTTGATAAAGAACAACAACACCTGTAAGGATTTTCTCATAGAAGCAATGAAGTATCACCTGCTGCCAGCTGACCAGCGGCACCTCATCAAGACAGACAGGACCCGACCACGAACTCCCATCAGCATCCCAAAAGTACACAAAAACGCACGTATATATAGTGTCACACTGCGAGAAAGGTCATATATATATAGATATCTATCTATCTATATATATATCTATATATCTATCTATCTATATATATATATATATATATATATATATATATATATATACATACATACATACATACATACATACATACATACATACATACACACACATATACATATACATACAAGAAACGTGTATTTAACGTGAATAAAAGCAGCTGTATTAGATGTGTATTGAATTTGGGAAACACACCTCAAATGGCTAACCCTGACTGTGTGCACGTGCAGGTGATGATTGTGGTGGGCGGACAGGCTCCGAAGGCCATCCGCAGCGTGGAGTGTTACGACTTCCAGGAAGATCGATGGTACCAGGTAGCGGACCTGCCTTCGAGACGCTGCCGGGCAGGTCAGTTTGTGTTCTGTAAGACTGTCTGTGACTGTGACTTTAGTCCGACAGGTCTTCTGTTTTTCACCTGTCATGCTAAACTCTCATCTAGCCACTGGATGTAACCTCTGCTAGATTTTTTGGGATTTCAGTTTGATTTAGAAACCGAGCCAGAACTTTAAGCTTCCAGAATTCCCACTAAGTAGGATGTAAAATGCAGTATTAAGTGTGTTCCAACTGCATAGTGTGGGGACTTTGATATATAATACATTAGCAAGAATTTCTGAGTATGAGATGGAGCTGACTCAACCGCCCCAAAAAATGCATTGCGGCTCTTCAGATGGTTCTGGCACCGGCCAGCAACAGAGCGCGTACAAATGTGAAAAACACATTAAGAATGTCCTGTCGAAAAAAAGTTTAACACTAAAATATTTAGTCTTTTTTAATTTGCCTTTTTAAAATAAATATAAAAATCGAGTGGAATAGGTTATGTTGATTTACATCTGAACAATTTTCAATTCGAAGGCCGCTTGGACTGGTGATGTCGATCGATAGTCATGTAATCGATATAGTCGTCATGTGATCGACAGTCATGTGATCAATACAGTCGTCGTGTGATCGATACGGTCGTGATGCAGAGAGGACTTACTGCTCCAGTTGCACCAGTACATTTTTGAAACAGTCCCTCCTTGCACCTACTTTACCAAACAACATTAAAACATGTTTGATGTAAAAGCAGATTAAATGTTCTATGTAATGGTTTATCTGTGTCACGCAAGATTCAAGTCTCTGTGGGTGGATTTGTACACTGAAATACAATTAAACTGTTGAATGTCTGAAATGTAGTAATGCCTTTTTGTAATGTAATTCTTCAACATTCACAGCCACTCGTGAGGTCTATTAAGTGTCAGCAGCTTCAAGTTAAAATACAATGACTACTTCCTTAACTAAGCTCATGCAGCTCATCGTCATATGGTAAAACATAATTCATTCTGTCTGTGTCCAGGTGTGGTTTCCGTGGCGGGCCGCGTCTATGCGGTCGGGGGCTTCAACAGTTCTCTGCGGGAGCGAACTGTGGACGTGTACGACGGAGTGAGAGACCAGTGGAGTGCGGTGGCGAGCATGCAGGAGAGGCGCAGCACGCTGGGAGCTGCTGTGTTGGGGGAGTTACTGTACGCTGTGGGGGGCTTCAACGGCAGCATAGGTACACACACACACACACACACACACACACACACACACACACACACACACAAAGTAGTTGAATATTGTGTAAATGGACATGATTCCTCCAACACAGGTCTGGGAAAAGCGTTCGTAATTTCTGAGTCTTGAAACATTAGAAAAAGTCTCAAACTTTTTGACCACTCGTCATTTCACGTATTCGCACAATTGTTTGTGAAACATGCAACTTGTAGTTTTAGAATGTGTCGTTGAACAGTACTTGCTAATGTTGGGGCCTTGTTTGCGTGAGGGGAAGTATTTAGGCAGAAAAGAGCCTTTTTGTGAGATACTGGTGTATATTAATATCACAAAATATACCAATTAAATTTGACCAGTTGGAGTCAAAATGTTTACACCTACAGACACGCAGTCTGACTCTAACCTTTCAGTGATAATTACTAATCTGCTGCGCCGTTCTGTGTTCCTTTTCTCCCCTTCAGGTTTGGCGACCGTAGAAGTCCACAATTATAAAACCAACGAGTGGATATATGTCGCCTCCATGAACACCAGACGCAGCAGCGTGGGTGTCGGGGTGGTCGACGGTAAGACAAGAAGTGTGTGAGGGACCTGGGTTACATCACGAGCCATTTACAAGGAAAAGCCAAAATTCAGATGTTGCTTATTGTAATGACCGTGTGTGTGTGTGTGTGTGTGTGTGTGTGTGTGTGTGTGTGTGTGTGTGTGTGTGTGTGTGTGTGTGTGTGTGTGTCTGCAGGCAAGTTGTATGCAGTAGGAGGCTATGATGGAGCATCCCGTCAGTGTCTCAGTACAGTGGAAGAGTACGACCCTGTTGCTGATCAGTGGTGCTACGTAGCTGACATGAGCACACGCCGCAGTGGAGCAGGTACATACACATACCATACATACATACATACATAACAAACATACATACATACATAACTACATACATACATACATAACATACATACATACATAACATAACATACATAAATAACATACATAACCATACATACATACATACATACATACATACATAATGCATACATACATACATACATACATACATACATACATACATACATACATACATACATACATACATACATACATACATACATACATACATGCATGCATAGTACACACAAGGAGGAGCAAAACTATACAGCTTTCACCGTAACTCGTGGTTCTCCAAAAGTGATGCACACATGTTTACACACTAGAGATATATATAATTTTTACAGTTTCTTAATTATATTTTTCAGTTATTTGTGGTCATCTGTAGCAGGTACAATGTTTGCCGTTTGGAGCAACAGCACCCCCCGGTGGTCTGAAATTGTACGAGCATACATCCTAGAAAGAACACAGCCATTACAGTTCATTACCCTATACTGACATGAAGGCCCCCTTGCTTGTTTCTAAATGCATATTAAGTCATATAACATCTTAATCTTTGGTTGTCCAGGGGTCGGTGTGTTGAGTGGTCAGCTGTATGCAGCAGGAGGACATGACGGCCCCCTGGTGAGGAAGAGCGTTGAGGTGTACGACCCACAGACCAACACCTGGAGGCTGGTCTGTGACATGAACATGTGCCGACGTAACGCAGGTCAGATGACGACCACACACACACACACACACACACACACACACACACACACACACACACAGCATGCATCAAGCAGTTGTTGCACATCGGTAGTTACTGTCAATGCTAGAAATTGCATACAAGCGGGTTAAAACAAACTGCTTTGAGTATTTGATCCTGTGGCTTCAAGACTCTTCCTACAGTTTTATGGTCCCCTCTAAATATCCAGACAGCAGCCATTCTGGAGAGGACAAAAGCTCAGTGATTTAAAGCAGATATGTTTTCAGCTTACGTTCAGGGCACAAGTGTGTTAATAGCGGCTTACACTAGATTGATGTGTAGAAGAGCGTCTCAGAAATAAAACTCCTCAAACCATAAAGCTACAGCTTATTTTCCCTTTTAGTAAATAGAAACCTCCAGCAGAGGAAATGTGCAACAATCTCATGTTTGTTCCGGGGATATAACTCACTTTACATTGTTGGCCGATAAAATCCAAAGATGTGAAACATGCACAGCATCTACGGGATGTTTGCAGATTGGTGGCTGAAAACCTGGAGAAGCTCAGCAAGCCAAACGTTACCCTTCTTATCTTCATTTGTTGGACATGAAACAGTTTATGCTGGTTGTTTTTATACAAATATGTATGATTTATTTTTCTTCTTTTCTGTGCATCTGACTGTTTATATCTGATAATATCAACTAAAGATTAAGTGATAACACAGAAGGTTCCTGTGTTAGTCTATGAAATAAAATATGTAAAAGAAATGTAAGAGTTTTGGACCCCCACACATCTTTTGTTGCCCTGATGAACACGATAACATATTTTTATGTAGTTGCCTTCACATACCGGAATACTTACGACCTCAACTGTACACTTTATTTTAACTCTGTGCAGAGTTATCAAAATCAGGACCGGCATAAAGTTCTCCTCGATTAAAAGTTAAATGGGTTTTGTCCGACTGTCTCCTCAAGGCGTCTGTGCCATCAACGGGCTGCTGTACGTGATTGGAGGAGACGACGGCTCCTGTAACCTCTCCTCTGTAGAGTATTACAACCCGGCCATAGACAAGTGGAGCCTCATTCCCACAAACATGAGCAACGGACGCAGCTATGCAGGTACGCACGCGTCACGGAGAGGAATAAAGTATGTCAATAAGTCTCACATTTTCTGCAGCTGTTTCTCTCGCTCACTCTTCCATTTGTCTCACTCCTTCAGGAGTCGCAGTGATTGACAAGCCGTTATGACCGGGGCCCTCCCACAGCATCAGCTCTGCGTCGGCAGCCGGTTTCAGAGAGACTCGCGCCGACGCCTGAAGCTCAAGAGGCCGACGGAGAAGCCTGAGATGAACACGGTCCAAACGGTCGGGGCGCTCTCAGTCCACAGCGGATTGAATCAAGGAGGCAACTTGGGGTTTTATTTTTTGCGCTAAAACCACAACCTGATTTTGTTGCTATGTTCATTTTAAAGAGTGAGATCCTGACTTTTACAGGACAATGTTGCACTGGATGAAAAACAATATCCGCAGGATGGCGGGCTTATAAGAACTTGTGACTTTTCTCTTTGTGATTTTTCAAATGAAAAGCACATAAGCAGCGGCTGTATCAGCTGACATGAGACTCACTCACATGCTGATGTGGGCCAAACGGAGCAAAGTGCTTTAGATGCTCAGTGGCGTTCATGTGATGGACCGCATCAAAACCGGGAAACTGAATACTTTAAAACACCAGCTTGCTGATTTCTGGCTGACTGGCTGCCTTTTACCGTTATCGGTGTTGCTGCAATCATCAGGACATTGCGAAACTGGCTTGTGTTGCAGGAGCGATCTCCAAGATCCTGGAAATCTGGTCACGCCGCGGGAGACTTAAAAAAAAAAAAAAAAAAAAAAAAGAAGAAGAAACCGGATGAAACTTGCCACAGATTCTACAATATACATCAGCTCATGGCAACTTTATTTCTGCCCCGACCATCAGCAGGTCCGGCTGCCAGACTGTATCTGTTCTCAACCTGGAGGCCTGGACCTGGAGAGCTGCAAGACAAGTCAAAGAATGTAGAAAAACATCTTGTATGCAAATCAGCTATGATATTTAATATTTTTGAGATTGTTTTTAAGGGGGTTGAGAACCACTTGCTGTGGCTCAAAACCCCGGACCAGTTGATCCGAGTCGACCCGGTGGGACTTGAGTCTGTCGTCGACACACTACTGATGCACTGATCACTTGCACTGACTGATTACAGACCGGGCGTCTGCCTGTCTCTCTGACTGACCTGCTGCCAGACTCCGTTACCGATCGCACTCATGGGAGCATTTTAAACTCGCCACTTAAAGGCCAATCATTTCATCAGAAATTGTAACGCAAATGTGCCAGTTATGCCGATCAGAATAATGCTGGAGTCACATGGTGTTTTTTTTTTTATCTCTTCATAACAAACCGAAATGAGGAATTGTTTCCGTTTATTGTGAAGTGTGTCAAAAATGCACTGTAGAAATTCTGCTGTAAAACTATAATGTAAAAGATGCAGGTTCATGATCTTCTATTTATTGTTTTGGGGCATTTGATGACATTTATTCTTCTCAAAGTGAGGTTCTTGTTTCATTTCCTCAGCCTTGTTACACTTCATTCAGACGACGGTGGGTGTATTTTAGATATGTAGTTATCTAGTTGACTGATTGGTGCCATAGCTTTTGAAGAAAAGAGATTTAGAGAAGCTGCTTTTATGAAAGGAGTTCTCAGCCAAACCTTTCACTTCTGCCTGCAATCTTCCAGAAATCATGGATGCGATCGCCTGTCATTTCAAAAACCTTCTGAGGAAAAAAGTATATGGAATACTTTAAAAAAAAAAAAACCATACTGTTGTTTTTGTATGTTTATAACATTAGTCCCACCTCATACACTTTAAATGACACATTTGTTTTTCACGTCTTCCAGGAAGTGAGTTTCAGTTCATATAACAGTTGCTCGAGATGATGCAACAATTCTTTTTTAGGGAATCTCCAGTTATGCAGTCTACAGTTATAGTTGTCAACATTTTGACAGTCATCGTGATCACGACAGGCTTCACGGCAAAACATCCGTTTTTTATGAAGCTCTTAAATCTTTGCTCCACATTCCCGCAGCACCACGATACGTTGTTTGTGCAGCAATACAGGCAAATAGATTCTGTGGTGCTTTCATGCGTCTGCAGGTGGGTCAGAAAAAGAAAATCACAATTCAGGAGACAAACATAATCATGAAGTGATATTAGAAGCTTCTTTTTCAAGTCTAATGTCGAGTCTTATGCTGTTTTAAATCATCCATTCGGTATTTCCTCCATCGGAGACACTCAATAGTTACTCTAGTCTCTATTACCTGATGAAATAGAAACTAGTGGCTACCTGGACCGTAGATTATTGACTGTTATACTAAAGGCAATAATCAACAGGAAGTTATGACTATATACAATTTGATTTCAACGGGTTAAAAGACCCAAACAAACACCAGTATGGTTGAGGTTTTTTTCTTTTATTCTTGACATTGGAAACAAATAATTTCACGTCACGGTCCATTTAGTAGCTGTTCTGGAGCTTTTGATCGTTTTACTCAGCGCTTATTAGTTTTCTCAGTTACCATTAAACTGCTGATGTTATAACGTTCCACCATTCTGACTTTAAAAGTTATCCTCAATTGGCGAGGACTTAGTCGAGAGCTAAGAAATGGACCGTGAAGTGAGATTGTTTTTGTTTGTGAAAAGTTATGGAAGTTTTCGGATGAATAATCTTACTAAGTGCAAATGTTCTATTTTTAATATAAACTGTGGATGTTGTAAACTTAACAGTTGACATTGTGAGTTCATTAATTGTCGTTTGTTGGGGAAGATTGTGACGTTTGAACTTTCATACATTCATAGGTGAAGCTTGTGCACTGCACCTGTGTCAAACTTGAAATAATTTAAATTAACTAAACATATTAAGCGGGCTTACTTTGCAAGAAATCCTTTGAACTGACTTTAAACTGGCTTTTGTCTGAAATTGTAAAATTACATGAGAAGTGTAATATTATATATTCTGTATAAAATTTTGTAATTTCATTATGACTGGCAGATGTTTTTTAATCATTACTGTGGATTATATAGATAATATGAATTATATTTATTTTGTATTATTATTATTATTATTAATTTGGCCAGAAGTATTTATATGACGTTTGCCTTGTCACAGCAAGAAAATCACACGTGTGACTTATGACACGTATGACGATCAGGAACTGGTTCACTAAAATGGATCGTAGCTATGATTAATGTTATTAGTAACACCTGTGCTTTTGATACTGTGACGTGTGTTAATGTGAAAGGGCTTGACCAGTAATGTGTAAAGTAAATGTAAAAGTCTATTTGAATAGCACCTTAAAAAGCTTTTGGAAAAACGACATATATACTTTTGTTTTTTAAGTAACTTTAACAGAGAAGGCCGGGGTGCTCATCTTTAGCCTGTAATTCTGTTGGACACTAGGGAAGTGATTACAAATCGCTGTGTCATACTACACGGGATTACTCATAATTACAGAGAGTGACAAAAAATATTTTAAAACTGGGTAGTTATGAATCCCACATGGAGTCTCGCCAAGAAAAGCAGTGGATTCATAAAGATTTGTAAAAACCTCAGGTGAAATAACTTTGAGTCTAAAGTAGCTAAACCAAAATGGGAAACGCTGATGATTAAGTTCGAAAACATATTAAAGCAATATCTGAGTTTCGAAATGCAAGACATTTTATACTATGTGATTAAAGAAAAAAGGTTTAAAAAACAAACAATCCTAATATATTATCTCACAGCATCTCGCAAAAAGTCTTAGTATAGCATGACTTTTTTCGACATGCTATATACTGTGACTTTTTCTATATATTATACTATTTTTTTTCATGAATTTCTTTGACAAGCTATACTATGACTCAACATGTCAAAAAAAAGTGATAGTATAGCGTGTCGGAAAAAAGTCAGTCAAAGTCATATTAAAGCATGTTGAAAAGTCAGTTTAGTATCAAGAAAAAGTAATAGTATAGTATATTATAGTATAGTATAGCGTGTCAAAAAAAATAAGTCATAGTATAAAGAAAATAATAAAAAACGACATGCTATACTATGACTTATTTTCAACATGCTATACTATGACTTATATATACTATACTATGACGTTTTAAAAAAAAATTGGACTGACTTTTTTATTACTTTTTCTTCATACTATACTGACTTTTCAACATGCTATAATATGACTTTGTTTTCAACATGCTATACTATAACTTTTCTATATACTATACTTGGACTTTTTTCTATATTATGCGATTAAAGAAAAAAGGTAAATGTCGCAAAAAGTCTTAGTATAATATGTAGAAATAAAGTAAAAAAAAGTCAGAATATTATGTAGCAAAAGTCATGAAAAAATGATATAGCGTGTCGAAAAAAGGTTTTTAAAAAGTCATACTATATAGATAAGTTATTAAAAAGTCATAATATAGCATGTTAAAAAAAAGTCAGTATATAGAAAGTAATTTAAAAAAAAGTCATAGTATAAAGAAAAAGTAATAAAAAGTCTGTCGAAAAAAAGTCAGTATAGTATGTTGAAAAATAGTAATGAATAAAGTATAGTATGTAGAAAAGAATCATAGTATAGCATGACGACAAAAACATTCATTGCTATACTGACTTTTTTCAACATGCTATACTATAACTTTATGACTTTTTCATGAATTTTTACGACATGTTATAGTGTGACTTTTTTCATACTATGTTACGGCCTATTTCGATAGACAGACAGATAGCTACTTTATTAATCCCACAAGGGGACTTTTTTTTTTTTTTTACAGGTAAAGCAATATTAAATATATAAAAAAATAAGTTCAAACAAAATGAAAGTATAAGACAGTTGGAACACTTAAGGAGTAACAAGAAGTGACATTTATTGTCGTAGTATAGCATGTTGAAAAAGTCATGAAAAAAGTCATGTTATAGCAGGATCGAAAAAAAGGAAGAAGTCATAGTATAGCATGTCAACAAAAGTAATAGAATAGTATGTAAAATAAAAAAGTCATAGTACATCATGAAGTTATGCTCACTGACTTAACGCTGACCTCTTTTTGGAGGAGCGCTGTCTCTTGGTGTTTCAGGTCTACCACGACCCCCTTTTCAGTTCCTGGAGCCCCGACACCTGAGAGTCACCTGTCCACCAGTCGAGCTGCAGAGAGCGAGGGCAGATCCACTGCTTCTGCCCCTCTCTCTCTCTCTCTCTCTCTCTCTCTCTCGGCCTTTGAGCTGTTTGCTGCTGTTTGTGCGTTCGCGCTGCTGAACCTGTGTTTTGATTGTTCCTGATTAGCATACCCTCTGTCATGGCTGGCTAGTTTATGGGGCGGTGGTTATTAACCGGTCTGGGTGACTTTCATAAAGCCGTGTCGGGGTTCTTTGACATTTACTTTGTCATTTCTGTTATTTCCTGTTTTGTGGTTAGTTGGGGAGCTCAGTGTTTTCTGTTTGTTTCTGTCGGCCAGTTGAACTGCTTATGTTCTACTTACTGTGGGCTTTTGTTAATTAATTTTTGGCCCTAGAGACCCTGATGTCCCTGCTTCCATTTTAGTTGGTTTATTTCTGTAACTCATTACTTTGTCAATAAATGTTCCTTCTTGTTACTCCCTAAGTGTTCCAGCTGTCTTATACTTTAATTTTTTCAAAAAATGGCTCCTCGTGGATTAATAAAGTAACTAAATCTAAATAGGCTGTAACGTAGTATGAAAAAAGACATAGTATAGCATATTGAAGTAATTAAAAAGTCACAGTATAACATGTCTAAAGAAGTCGTAGTATAGTCGTAAGCTACAAAATGGCGTTTGAGATTTTTAAAATATTTTTTATGGGCCTTAATTATTAACTTTTTAATATTTTTTAAGACCGTTCGGACACCCTGTATAAGTATAACATTTATCATTACACGTTATATGACGTCATGCAAATAATATCTTTGTAAAAATTGCTCTCATTGGTTGTTTGAGTTGTCAGATTTCATTTGGTACCTTTTAACCAGGTATTTTATTTGTTTAATCTGTATTTATATAAAGGGTGAGTCGGCAAAAAAAAAAGACTCTTTACACCACATGCCTTGTCAACAGTTTACTTTACTGGACTTAAAAATCAAGAGAACTGATGTGGCAAGCTTGTAAATTTTATTTTTCATGTGTAAATGTTTGTTACTGATTGTATTTTCTCAGCCTTTTTGTTAATGAAGAAAAAACAGAAAAAAAGCATTCACAAAGTAAGAAAACATTTATAGATACATACACACATACACTATATTGATGTGATAAAACACAGTATTACCTGTAAATGACCTGCAGGAAGCAAGAAACCTCTCTGGTCAAAGGGAACCCACAGCAAAATATTCAATATCAAAGATGTCACAAAGTATCTGATTTCCAACTGTCTTGATAGCATCCGTAAGTAACTATTTATCCTTAAAATTTGAAAGATTTAAAGGAGTGAAAAAAAAAATGACATTACAGACTTTACATTAAAATATATCTCATCCCGTCTGTCGCCGTCATGACCCAGAAAAATCATAAAAAAAAAAAAAAAAAGAGACATCTTTGACAGAAGCTTCTGCTGTGGATTCCAGGTGTGTGGAACAACCATGCATGTCAGATGGGTAAGTGTGAGATGGAACATACTGTACACCCACGGAGACGAAATACATTACAGTTTACGACGTGAATTTTACCACTCTGTTGCAGGCACAATGTAAAACAAAGTTGTTTTAAAGAAACTGAGGAGCCAAAATCATCTGCTCACCTTGTTAGAGAGAAGAAAAAAAAAAAAAGAGAAGTTTAAAACTCAAAGAAAAGCCCTTCAGAGATTGATGATGGATTGTTTCCACTTTTTGAATGATGATAAATACTAAAATGTTTTCAGATACGACACATCTGGCTGGCTTTTCGATCCCTATTCACCGTAAAATGTTATTCTTATTTTGGTTTTTCAGCAGCGCCAACATGAACAGTATGCTGACAACAGTGGTAAAAACACACCGTTTAATTGTGACAGTGTGTGTGTGTGTCAGGCTGAAAACAAACAAAGAAAATAGTATTGTACCTCAATTATTCACACACAAAGTCAATCTTTCTTACCCATGAATCTTACCCATGACCCGATACTGTAAAACCTCCACGCAAAACTTTTATTATTGCTGCTTCTTCATGGCACAAATGATATAAACAATACATCATGTTATTCATACTATTATGTTCTCTTTTGCCATGCAAGCTTACTACAGTACTGCTTCTATATTAGCTTATATTACACAGAGCGACAAAAATAAATCAGGAAACAGAGCAGGTTCATGTTTGATTAGCCACACAGTGCCGGACTAACGTCTACAGCTGGTTTTACAGTTCGTGAGTAGATACAAAAGGATTATTATTGTCATTATCACACAAAATAATGGTTATGATAGTTATAGCAATATTTATAATAATAAAAAAACACATTCTCAGGGCATCACAAATATAATGAACCAAAGGGGGCCAAACATAATGTTTGAAATAATTTAAACAATTCTGACATTCATT
Organism: Ophiodon elongatus; assembly: GCA_016806645.1. Lineage (NCBI taxonomy): Eukaryota > Metazoa > Chordata > Actinopteri > Perciformes > Hexagrammidae > Ophiodon > Ophiodon elongatus. Next base: position 2,892,322 of record JACSYO010000150.1, on the reverse strand, counting down.
CCTTCGGGTGTTTTTTTTTTTATGTACACTATATATTTATATTTGTATAGAAGTAGTGCTTAATTTTTAGAAATAACAAATGAAAAAAAACACAAAAAGGGCTGCATTCTGTGAATGCTGTGCAAATAACATCTTTTTACATCAACCCCACAAACTTTGCCGTCCCGACAAAACACATCGCACCCTCCCTCGTATTCTTCTCACGCACTCACAAACAAAGATCAACCCTCGACTCATTCGCCACTTTGATTTCAAACCATCACGTCTGCCGTCCACTGACTGGCAAAAGACTGCAATCAACTTTTGATTCTGGCAGGGAAATGTACATCGATTCAGGAAAGAAAAGCACTACTTTGTCTTATTGGCCTTGAACATCTCGCGGGTAACGAGCCACAGAGGTTCTGATAATAGAACTCCACCTGTCGAAAGCTTTTTTCCGACTCACCAGCTGAAGCTGAAGGTTCAGCGATGGTTGGACATTTTCTTCGTCCCGCATTTCAACTCACACTGCGACACCACGGCCTCCGTCTGACACGAGACAACATGGCCACTAACGAAGAGGAGCAATGAAGAGGACAAACTCGTTGGCAGGCGCGCGTGACCTCAAACGTTCTGCTCCTCATCTGCCCTCATTTCACCTGCCAGCAGGAAATGAAACTACGCTGGGACTGAAACTTCGACCAAAGAGAGAAACGCAGCCGAGGAAGGAAACGTCGTCCCTCCTCAGCATCGTGGACATAACGTGCTCATCGAACCCTCAGCACTTACGCAACAGTCGGAGGGGAGGAGGGGGAGGGGGAGTGGGGGAGAATCAGTTAATAACCACAGACAGAGATTGTTCTCTGTGTTTAAAATCAGTGCTGGCAGTGTTGGCACCTCATCGATACAATACAGCTACAAGCAAACATCAAGGACCACCAGAGATAAATTAGTTACTCAGTAACAGTCATAGTGATATTCAGGAAACTCTCCGTCTGGCTGCGCTGATACCAAACATGGTCAGACTACCACTCCCTGTAGCCAACATGCCTTTGGTTTCAAAGAAACTGCAGCAACGTGGACCAGATACTGGCTCCTCTCCACAGCATTTATTACCCATAATCCCGCAGGACCTGCTATACCCCCATGCAGCAAACTGAACAAGTGAAGAGACGAGTGAAAAACAGAGAAAAACAAGTACAGAATTTTCTAGATGATTACTGCAACAATTATATTCACCTACATCCTAAAATCTCCTCGTCTTGAGTACAACTGTTTCCTATGAGCGTCTTCAGTCAAATGGTGCCTTTAAGTGCCATCAAGAATTTCAAAATCACGAGGTTTGAGCTGAAGACGACTTAAAAGTAGTGTTTTCTCCTGAGAAACTCAAGGGAAACGAAGTTCAAAGTTGCCAACCGTGTGTACGTCTTATTTGACAAATATTGCCAAAATAGAAAAAGGAAAAGAAAAAAAAAAACCCGAAAAAAAAATGCTGAACTATCGAAACAAATGAAAAGGACAATCAGACTTTCACAAACAGCTCCAAGGTCACACTGGGGAGTAAATACACATTTTTTTTCTCCATTTCTTTTCTTGGAGTACAACACATTCTTTTTCATTCAAGCCAAAACGTGAACAGCAGTGTCTCACAAACATGTATGTATACACCTGTTTTTTCTTCTTTTTTTTTTTTTTTTTAAACTAAAGAACACCACAAACTTGTTTTGAAACTTGTGAATGAATCTTAAAATCAGTCAGAAGGTGTGAAGCATCCAGGATGTTGAATGAAGTTTTACTGACAGAATAAAATAATCGATCACCGTGCGCCACGGAGGCCGCTTCAAGAGCCGGCGACTCCCTGAGGCGAGGCGAAGGAGGGACTTTTCACACAGTACGACGTCCCAAAGAAAGAACGAGTGTCTTGAGTGAAGAGCGTATAAAATGCCAGTCCTCGAGCTGTCCAATAAGATTTCCTCAGCATGAAGGAGGAAAAAAAAAACAAAAAAAACACGAAGAACAAAAGAAAAAGGTCCTGAAATGAAAAAGTCAGAATGTGTTTGTTTTTCTTCTTCTCAGAAGACGAGAAAACGAGACACGAGAAGACGAGTGCAAAGTCTTGAAGTCGCGTTGGTGATGAAGACAAACAGTGATGATGATTTCTTTTTCGCCATAGTTCTAAACCGCGGCCATGTTTTCTCCGATGAAATGCAGTCGAGGCAGCAGAGGATCAGTTGTGGCTGACGGGAGTGATTTTAAGTGAACTGGTGGTGCTGCATTCATGTTGTGGGAAAATAGTTGCAAACAAATGTGCATCTTGTGTCACCTTTTAAAAGTGGTTAAATAAACTCAGAGTTTCTGAAATTACCAATAAAGAAAATATCTGGCGTCGCATATAAATAATCATATATTCATCAAACAAATGTAATGATTTTGTGATCGAAATGCTTAAAATCTGCTCAAAGATCTGCCAACGCACATCGCTCACTAACTACGCTTTTCAGAAAAATAGTCCCAGGAACAAATTGTTAGGAGAAACACATTTGTCTTTACTTTTTCTCTGTAAAGATTTGAAAAATTTGACCAATAAAGTATTTAAAACCATTTGAGATGTCATTTTTAAACGCCATGAGACAACACTAGTGCTGCTCACTAGATACATTTCTCTACTGGTCAGAAAGAAATCCTAATACGAGCGACAACTGTTTGGACTGTTGGGCTGCAGTCTTGATTTACATTTTGTACTACCTGGTCATTTGCAAGTGCCTTCATCATTTCAAGTGTTGATTGTAAAAAGAAATGTTATTTCCGATATCGGCGCCCAAGAACCAAAACTTTGGTTGCTTTAGTTAAAATGCAGGTTAAATCCATCAAAAGGTTACTGGAAAAGCTCCCGTAACTACAAACCATGTTTCCATAAAAGTCAATTTAAGACGTATCGTACTGTAACTCTGAACCAGCACGTCCCTCCGATTAGGTTTTTCTCCACGACATAAATGCAGCACACCAAGTGGAGGTCATGACGTCCGAGTCTCCGCCTCCTGGCAAGTCATGTGATGTGTTGGGCGGGTCCTCGCAGCAGTGACGAGAGGCTGATGATGGAGACAGCTGGTGTCTGCGGAGGTCTAGATGGATTTGGAGGAATCCTGTTTGCTGATGAGAACTTCCAGCAGGCGGAGTTTGGCCTTGATCCTCTTGTACTCCCTGTACTCCTCCAGCTTCGGCACCCGGTCCTCCTTCTGCACATTTCTGCAGCAGCGGAGGGAGACAAGAGGAGAATAAGTCTTCCAAATGACACGTGCTTACTTTCCCGACCCTGGCGGCTCCTGATGAGTTTGTCTGTGAGCAAACTGAACCTCGGCTGGTCTCTGCTGGGCCGTCTCACTGAACATTTATCAGCTCTCCCCAGACGGTACTACGCTGGGGTCAGAGTACACAATGGCCGAATATTGGCCCTGATCGGACAGATGTGGGGCATTGGAAGGGACAATGGCCATTATCATTTATTCTGTATAGTGTCTCATAGTGGACCCTGCAACCAGGATGCCTTGCATACAGGTTGTGACGGGCTGCTAGCTATAATTAGTTTGGGTTCAACATGTAGTTCGACAGGTTTCATTAAAGCAGAAATTTCATCGCTCATCTGTGCAGGAATTTATGGGGACAGATGAATAAAAATAAAGCCTGATTGCTTACACCAGCTACATTGAATTCTAAAATTGAATTTGATTTCCAGCAGTTATTTTTGTCTGTTTTGTGCAACTTGTTTATCTGGATAACATCGCAGAGAAACACTACATTCCCCAAGAAAGTTACTTTACTGTACTGACTGGATGTCTGTACACATTTACAGACCTTCCTGGTTCGCTATACTGAATTTCAGTCAAACGTTCTGGGATAAATAACGGTTAAAAGATGGCCGCATGTGTATCCACCACATTTAAGTTTTCAGGGGACGAATAACATTGAAATCATTCTGCAGACAGTCTGGACTATGTTGTGTGAATGTGAGTGACTGTGTCTTCCACCTACCTTCCATTATGCTGATAAAAATCTTCCTCAAACTCTCGGATGGTCTTCCTCAGCTTCTTCTTCTCTGCTCTGGCCTTCCACAGCTGTTCCAGCAGCTCTGGCCTGGAGGACGATGGGATGCATGAGAACGTGGTTACAGATGTTGTCATGATATTAAAACCACAGTTAAAGTTAAATCCCTGAGAGAATGTAGAAGAATGCAGACTTGGCCGACCTGAGATGCTTTTAAATCACATTCGCTCTCTCATTTCTTTACTGACTGAGGCACGAAAATACTTAAATGTGTGGGAGTTTTTTTCAACAGCAATCACTCGACCCATAAATTAAGAGTCCAGAGAGAAAATTAGGGCAGGAAGTGAGCTGTGGTGTCTGGGATTAGTTGTCAGGATAATGTCCAGGTAAGAGACCTGGATGTACAAACCTGAGCTGATGAAGAAGATTGGAGGTTGTGTGTGTGTGTGAGAGCTATGAGCTCGGTGACACGTTAACCAGATTACAGACTCAGCAGATAAACTCTTTTTCTTTCACCAAAGTAAGAGACGATCAGAGCTTTTAATCATGAAAGGTTGATAATTAATTAATATACTTCAAGAAACAACTTCTACAAAATTGCCTGAGCTGTACAATCCATCATTGTACACACAGGTCCTTATATTTTATTTGACTTAGTGTTTTCATAATGTGCATTTTGTTCGGCTTGTTGTCAATGACCTGACACACTGAGGACAGTCAGACATAATCATTTAGATGTCACCCTGGAAATATATAATGTATTTTTATGGCACTTTTTAATGGCACTTTTTATACTATTACT
>JACSYO010000150.1:2882500-2885000 GCA_016806645.1 Ophiodon elongatus | reverse complement strand
TGGGGAAGGAGGAATACAGCGATGAGGGAGGAGGAGAAGGAGAGATAAACAAACGGGGAGGAGATAGAGAGGGTAGAGGACGGAGGAAGGAACCAGGACAAGAACGGGGGGAGAAAATCACAAGTCTTCAGACGGCACATAAAGCATCTTTCACTGGATGATCAGACATGCAGGAGTCTGACAGACAGCTGCGGTGGTTAAAGTCAGCCAGTGGAGAAAGACAGAGACACACACACACACACACACACACACACACACACACACACACACACACCCTGAACAACACACACACACACACACACACACACACACACACACACACACACACACACACACCCTGAACAACACACAAACACCACACCCAGTCAGAACCCACACACAACAAGCACAAACAGTTTGCCTAACAGCATCTGGCTGCACAAAACATAAAAAATAAAGACATCTGAGTCGGTCTGATGGTTATAGACAGAGACGTACTGCTGCCTGCTGGATATTATCTCTAGATGAAGCGTCACCTTTACTAATATACCGGTGTGTCAACTTGCCCTGTGCAAAAGCATAAGCAGTAATGGTTTGCACAAAGCATGATTGTACTTATATTGTGCCGTTCTTTCAACGTGAAAACAACATGTACAACATAGATTTAAGGAGTTATTTAAAGATTAATAACAGAAAATATACATGCCTGCAGTGTCAGGTTTTTGAGGACAGTAATGGTCAAATTAAAGTCAGCAAATAGTCAACAATAAACATACTTATAGACGAACACCCCAATTAAAAAAAAGAAAAAAGTCGAAAATAAAAAAAACTCTGTTCTCTTGCTCACGTTACGTCACACAAGAGATACCTCGTTAAAATGTCTCGTCCCAACATGCGGTTTCAACAGCAAATACACCAAAACAAAGAAGCAAGACGCTCTCACAATGCCGCCTCATTGTGACTGTCAGTAGTGTATGTAATGTCTACTTACTGAGGGGTTGGTACTTACTGAGGTGATACGGTCTAGAGCTCAGGCCTGAGTAGGGGTGGAGCGGGGGGGTGAGTGTGTGATGGGGGGGTGAGCAGATAGAGGAGGAGGAGGAGGGGGAAGGGGAGGAGGGAGCATGGTGGCGTCTGTATGAATGGAGCAAAGCCTGGTGCCTCAGCGTGCTTCTGGGTAAAAGGTGGTGCTGGCGTCCTGGTTGGCCGATCAGTCAATCAATCAATCAATCGGTCGGTTGGGCGATAGGAGGAGGAGGGAGGAAAGTGGAGAGCGGGTGCTCGCGTTATTGTTGTTTTTCAATTTTGATTTGAAACAGAGAGAGAGAAATGTTTTTCGGCCACTGCGTTCTCCGACAAGGAGAGCCGTCACCTCACATAGAGAGGGTGGACCAGTGTCATGGGGTTTGTTCGGTTTGGTGAAACGATGCACAAGAGACTCGTCAATGTTTGGAAAACTATTTATATACATCCCATGTGTCATATTTTACACTCTGTGCTTCAAGGAACACCAAGTTTATCAAGAGGACAAAAAATGGCAGCCTAAACTCTGATCACAAAGTAGATTATCAAAATTATTTTATCAAAGCTCCTAAATGTTTACAAATATTATGCATCTGTTTATGTATAACTGGAAGTCTTGTCCATCGTTTCACCTCACTGACTTGTGCAGAGGTAATGAATGTGGGTTCACAAGGACGCACCAGCACACTGGAGGGTGGGAGCCACGCATGTGAGAGCCACGTCAACCCCCTGGCATGTGCGTGTCTGCATGTATGTGTTAGACCAGCACGCATGCAATGTTGTTATAAAGGTCAAAGGTTAGGAGTGGGGAGGGTCAAGCTGTCCAGCATGGAACAGGATGGCACGCAGACACTCTAACCCCGACACACACACACTCACACACACACACCCCCCCAAATGCACGTTCACTGGAAAAAGAGCTAGTTGTTCTACCTTTAATCTGCCTGCGGATCTTTGTGAGGTCGGTCATCCATTTGAGGACTTTGGGGTTAGCTGCCTTGTCTCCGTGAGAGGGCTGCAGAGAGAAGAGGAGGGGAGAGAGTTAGTCACTGAAAAGGTTGTGACACTGACGCAGAATTTACAACACCAACTTAGATACCGTTTTTATATAAAAGAGACTTATTGACAGTCTTAAAAATGTATCTTGTAGTTCAAGTATAAAGAGAGGAGGAGAGCGACAGGGAGAGAAAGACAGAGACTCAGAGCGAGTTAGAGGAGGGAGGAGGAGCAGGAGGATGAAGGTGTAAGGCCTGAAATGCTGTGAATAGAGTGACTACAAGTGGTTGACAGTGTGCAGGTTTTTTAAATTAGTTTTTCGGAATGCTTCTTGGCACTTCAAAAAAAATTGCTGAGTCATATTCCTGCTCAATAACAAAAAAATCAGCATATATTCTAGTCAGTTAACATTTCTATTTGTACCTTGTAGTTCCGTTCCTTCTCAAATTGCTCTTCAAACTGCTTGATTTTTTTCTTCAGGTGCTGAAGTTTCTTGGTGAGT